>VXAZ01001324.1:1995084-2254715 GCA_013399875.1 Gymnorhina tibicen | reverse complement strand
TTTTTTTCCCTTTTTTTTTTTTTTTTTCTACAGGAAATTCACTGTTGCTGCATTACTAAGCTGAATGTTATGTTGTGATTAGTACTGTTGATTTGGGTGCAGTTTTTAGTTTCAAGGCCTTTTTTTTTTGCTGAATATGAAATTAAACCAGAGCTGTGAGCATCCTGGCTGGCACCAGACACATAAGGCTGAAGCACTTCGACTTCAGCCATGGCACTAATCTGAGCTGTTCTTCTCTAAGCAGATATTTTTTAGCAGTGAGACCTCTGCCTTTTACAAATTTCAATTACTTGCTAGAATTAAATATAGGGGGAACTTGACAGACAAGTGGAATAAGCACACAAAACTCATTTACCTTGAAAATCAGAATAAAAAATAACACTTATTTGCCCAAAAGCGTAGTGTGTGACTGAATGTATAAATATTTACCCCAAATAGGGTAGATGTCAGTTATGAGAGTGATAACAGCTTTATGGCCATAAGGAATTAAGGACTCATCTTCATATGCTTGTACCTTCAAGTCTGAATTATCCGGAGTGTTTTAGTGTTATCAATTAATTTTGTGTTCAGTTAGTACTTGATCAAACTCTTAAGCATAAAACCAACCCTAAATAACTTTTAGGGTTCCTGTATTCTTAATTAAACTCTGAGTTAATTTTAATTCAAAATAAATGTTCTCAAACTAAAATCTTATTTCTTTGATTTTCATCATCAAAACAGAAGGAAAGATAGGAAGTAAGCAAGAAATATCAAAAATGCATTTTTGAGTTGGATATACAGTCTTCTATTACTTTCATACAATGCAAGTTTTTTTGTTAATAATATCACTGAAGAAATGCTGCTTCACTTCATGCTGAAGTGAAAATATTGGCGTTTTTCTAGTTTTTTGTTTGTGGTTTCTTTTAAACAGTGCATGTGTTCCTGATTCAGAAGAGCTTCTTCAATAGCTATGAGGATGAACATGGCTTCCCTATAAATATTAAGAAATCTTCTGGCAGGCCTTCCAAGCTCTGCTGCAGATGCCATCAGAACCTAAAGCAGCAGGAGCATATAATTTGTACTTAGTTTTGGCTAAACATGGTTACCAGGAGGCCAGCTACCTTTATGAAGCTTCCATGTAAAGACTGGGGTTTTTTTCAGTAAAGCCTAATATGCTTTAAATGCCAAAAGTACTCCAAGGCAAAGTTTGTCTTGACTTCCAACACTAGCAAGATGTGCTTTTAGTTGCTGAGTGTGTTAGGCACAGGTATGGACGCAATCAACACTTGTTCTCTTTTCTTGTTCAGCTTCTTGAGTGTATCACACTTGGCTTTGGGGGAAGGTGGAAGTGCCCATATAGGGTTAAAGTAGGCTGTGGCTTCAAAACACTGCAGACAGGCAGCTTCCCTTTTTCTGTAAAGAGAGCAGCTTCCTGCTAGCCCTGATGCTGCAGTACGTCTGTAGAGTGGAAACCCCCGCCCCTCTCAGAATGCTATGTAGTGGAACCTACAGCAAGAGTAAAAACATAATGGTAGGTTTATTTTTGGAGAAGTGGGAAACTACTGTGGGAGTAAAAAAGTTCTCATGGGGTTTTTTAGTCATTCACCCAGTTACAATGATTTGGAGGAGAAGAGGAGAAAGCTAATAAAATCCCATAGAAATCACAGAATTTTGGAGGATATTATTGCAAAACTTGGTATTAGAGGATATAACACTTGTGCCTCCTGCATCTTCCTTGTAGAGATATTATGATGTCCCAAATATATTTTTTCATTGTTTAAGAGCTGTTTATTGGTGAACTCAAGTTGTTTTGTTTTTTTCCTAAAAAACCCATAAAAACCCATTAATGCTGCAGGCTTCAAATTAGAAAACACCATACTTCCCCAGAAAGCTGCAAGAGTGCTGTCGAACAAAAGATGGGTCTTATGTGGTTGGATTGTAATTCATTCTTCTAATTGTGAACATAGACATAGACTTCTTTTGCCACTGGAAGTCACCGACTGGAAGGAGTCACTTTTTTTGCCTCCATTTTTGATATGTAAAGATTGGCCCCAAATGTTTAGCAGCAGAGTCCATTTCTGAATGTTACTACTGCACTTTAGTTTTGCTGTGCATTATCTCTAAGCTCTGGCAAGGCTGCTGCAACAGATGAATATGGATTTAATTTCTTTTTTGTATCTGTATAGTGGCTATATTTTGACCTGCACTTCATTATAATGCTAAAAGTTATCTTGGTTTTTCCTCTTGCTTGGCATTGGTTTGTTACTATCATTTGTCAGTGCCATTGATTCTGACCTAGAGCAGGGAACTGTTACTGGGTTGTAATTATTTTTTTACCAAAATGGAGGAGATGCTTGTCACAAGAAAGGAAGTACCAAGCGGCATGGTCTGATACAAGATGGGCAGTAATCTGGCCTTGGAGAGGTGGTTATTAATACTGTTACTCTAGAAGGGGATTTGCAAGGATTGTAGGAACTAATAATTATTTCATGTTAAAACTTTTATTTTTAATATGAACTTGGAATAGTTGAAACAAAAGTGAAAAAGAATAGTCATGGGTTTAGAATATGTGGGAATTTTTACATTTTTTTATTTAAAATCATTTAGCAAGTAGTGAAATTTTTGAGGAAATAGTTCTTGGTTGAATAAAACTGTGTTCCCTTTCGGTTTTATTTTAAGTAGGAAAGAGGAAGCACTCTAGAAAAAGACCCAGAATATAATTTCATGATGTCTGATTTGTGGCTTTCTGAAGATTGTCTTTGATTGCCCAATACTTGTTAAGAGAGTGCCAGTAAGAAAGAAAAACTGTGCTTGAAATCATCTTCCCTATTTGAAAAAGAAAAAGCCTCTTTTTTTTTTCTCCCTGGTAATGACAATAGGATGGAAGACAGATTTGATTACATTTGTGAGTTAAACTTTGAAAATATGACAAATGTGGAAATGTGTCAGGAAAACATATGTATTATGACTTGTACTATCTTAATTTTTTCCTTTAAAATAGAGATGAATTTCCCTTTGGCTATCCGTGGTACTATGATCAGAGGCTAATGTCTAGCAGAGGAAGTGAAAATTGATAATTCCTCACAAGTGTGTAAGAGCACATCTTCCCCGTGGTGCAGGTCCCCCCGGCTGTGCTGCTTTGAGTCCTGCCCGCGTGTGGCGCGGGTCGGTGCTGTCAGAAGCACTCCGAGTCAGGGCAGTGGTACAGAGCATTAGCACAAGGCTTTACACCACAGTGGCACTTGGGTTGTAGAGCTAATTGCAACACTTAGATCCTTTAAAAATGGACAAAACACGCTGGGCAAAACTCACTTCAGTGGTTAATTTATGTGCGTGTAAAGGATGGAGTGGCCCTGCTTTTTTGGATGGCGCTTTGGAAAGCGACCCTGGCATGTTGTATTTTAAACTCAGGCTTTATCTATACCTTGTCTTGCAAAAAGCTGCTCTTAGGCTTCAAACACTTGTTCCTCCCTGTGGCACCTGTGCAATTATGTACTCAATTTTTAAAAAAGCATGGAGAGACACAGAGAGAAATAAAATGTTTTTATTCCATAGTGGTTTCCCTGTGACCTCTTTTCTTTTGTTATTAAGCAGGCACTGTGGATTAAGTGATTTCCATTGCTTTTCCTGAAATTTGTTGGAGAAGTTCTTGTCATACTGATCTAGATGGTATTAAATGTCTTTATTACATAATGCTTCTCAGAAGTACTACATGTAAAATAAAGACCCAGACTTAGACCACAACCTGCATGATCCTGTCTCTGCCAGGACTCATCAGGCAAGAGCCAAGCATGGCCATTTGTGGAAACTTTTCGAGGTGGCAGTAAATGTTTTGGTCACCTGAACAGGGAACAGCTGTGTGTTATTGATGACAGAGTTTTGCCCATGTTGGCAGCTCTGCAAAGACTACAATCCCCTGTTCTCCAGGTGTAACAGATCGCAGCAGAATGGTGGTCCTTTACAAAGAAATGCAATGTTTTGCTGCCCATAATAATTATGGAACAGTATGACATGCATGCACTTGGACAGTTTAGCTGTATAACGTTACTATAAATCTGATTAAAACCATGTAATCTTGGGAGTGTCTGGAGACACAAGCTGGGACCAAGTCCATTTGCTGGTTCTGCTGTAGATTCCTTTGTGTGCTGTATTTTATCTCCGTTGTTTCTGGTTTGACACATGGCTATATTGGCTTTGATTCTTCTTATTTTTCTGAAGCATGGAAGTGGAAGATGAAAAATATATTTGTCTATTTCTTAACCATTTCCATCCATGACCAATCACCTGCAACCATGAGCACTTTTATTTCAGTATTAAAAACTGGAAAATGACAACTATTTGGCAAGGCTATCCTCTGCTTTACTGTTTCATTATGTAGAACTCTTGGTGATGCTGAATAACGAGCTCAAACTACTTGCACTAAGTCTGCTCGTTTTTTTGTTGTTGTTGTTGAAAAGTGTTTCAATTTGCAAGACAGAAGGGAAATTTCTGGATGTAGAACTGCTGTACACTTTTCAGGAAATAGGCTTTTTACTGGGGTTTTCCTTGGGTAAGCAGATTACTTGGTATGGGCTCAATGTTTGCAAGTTTTAAGCCAGGTTTTCCTTGGCCTATCTCCATTCCTGGGCCCTGTGTCATCTCTTTAAACACAAATATGTGTGGTCACATCACAAAAGAACATTGATTTCTTCTAAAGCAAGTGTCATTGCCGGTCATATCCCTTGATACTCGCATTAATGATGAACCATTATTTGTCTCGTACTAAAAGCTGAAAAGTTGCGTAACACGGAGAGGAGTTGGTAGTTTTCTCATGTTTTGGGGGCTGTGTTTTGCTTTATTTATGTTCAGGTGGTTCTCTATAGCTTGACTGTTCAGCAAAAGCTCAGTGTACGAGTTGGTGCTTTCAGCTATTCTCTGTGGCCACAGCCTCGTCTTTTCTGGTGTCCCAGAATAGAATGAGGATCCTCCAAAGAGCGTGATGCCTTGGGCAGCCACCTCATGTGACCAAAGCAGAAGCTGTGGGAAAAAAAAGCCATCCCTAATTCTGGAAGGAAATACCCAGCAAATCAAGGAAATACCCAGCAACTCAAGTAAAAAAAAATCCAGGTTGGAAAGCACCAGAAGTTTCCCACATAAATCTTCAGCATTTTTCTTGTTTACAGACTACTCACAACTCTTTGAGCTCAAAATGGTTTATACAGTCACTATATAAAAGTTGTTATAAAAGGTGTTTGAAAGTGATAGTGTGGAAGAAGGTGAACAGGTTTGAGAAGCAGGCCTTATTCCAAGAAGAAAGACAATATCAAAGAGGGTTCCAGAATACTTCTGGAAAGAAGAGGGGCTGGTGTTGCAGCCAGGATGTGTTTCATTGGTTTGAAGTGAAAAGGAAGCGAAGAAAAACTTGAATTTTGCATGCCATAAAAAGCCGGACGTACATTAACATTTTAAAATTCTCTGCTAATAAAATATTGCTTTTATGGTAATGCAGGCTACAAAATAAGAGTGGGCACTTCAGGATCTGGGCTGAGGGCCAGCAGACAGTGAACTCTGCTTCTAGCATGAATCACGATGTTGTTGTTTGTTGCAGTGACATGTTGTGTTCCTGGTAGATACAAAAGGCTACTCTATGGAAGATTGACTTGAAAGAATAAATAAAGGTCGCTGTGACAAATGAGATAGGGGAGAAAAAAAGGTACCACAATTTGGTTGTCATTCCACACACTCTAAAGAAAGCCTCAGCCAGTGGATTCTTACCTTGTGGCTGTGTGCCATTTACAGGAGAGAGCACAATTCTCATACATCAGGATAAGGTGGCATAAGAAAATGCAAGGCATGTGGCATCAAAATACTAAGGGGTTGAATTTTTTTGGTCATATCCTTCCTTTACTGAGAATTTGTTTGAGCATATTTTACGTGTGTATGCTTTGGCATTTCTTTGTCACATAATTCAGGTAGAACCATCCCCTGCCTCTTACGGTTTGTTTCTGGATAAAATTTTCTTTGCTAAGCGTCTCCTTACTTGGGTTGTTTTAGTCTCCCATGCTGCACTGTGGTGCTTTTATCTATTTTTTTATTTCAAACAGTGGGTATATTAGGCTGTGCTCTATCGTTTTGGTAGCAAGATATCACACAAAGTGAAAAACTAGAGAGAATTAGAAATTCCATGTTCCACCATCTTACACCCCGGATTAGGCCACATAAAAGTATGGGAAAAGTATTGGAAACTAATGCTGTGCTGAGCATAGCCTGCAGCTTATGAGAACTATGGCACATAATTGATAATGTGGCACTGATATGTGGCATCATTGATAATGTGTTGCTGATTCAAGGTTTTGAAAAGTTACACTTCCTACTCATTCTTTTGTTTTAATCAACAGCTTACTTTAAAATTAATCAAATGGAAAAGTTTTTTCCTATTTTGTCCACAATGTTTCAAAATGTAATGGATACTGTCACAAACTATTATGAACATCTTAGGGATTTTATCGACAAATTGAATGAAATAATTTAGAATAGTTATCTAAAGAAAAGCCAAAACCAACAGTAACCTTTCCTTCAAGTAACTCTCCATCTCTCTACCCTCTTTTTCTCATAACCAGTGGGTGACAGGGTAGATTATGGTTTGGTGCTGAGATTTTGTCACAACAGAAATGATTTTGCTCCAGTTTACAGTTTGAAGAACTGCCAGTGTATATTTCTGTTTCTTAGAAAAGCTCATTAGCACTACACCCTTGCTGTGATGAGAAAAACATGACCAAGAAAGACGCCTTTGGTAATTACAGAAATGAGACAGTCATCATCACAAATAGAAACAGGAAAAAAAGAAAAGAAAATCACTATTGCATGCTGAAAATTATCAAGACCTGTGCTTCAAGTTCCTCCTCTGTTTTAGCAATTACTTTATGCATCTGTTACCAGCAGCTGCTAATAATTCTTTGCATTTAGGTTTCCCCACTGTGCAAGGTAACATCTTCTCGGGTTTTCTGGGTTGGTTAGGTTGGGTTGGTTTTTTGTTTGGTTTTGGGGTGGGGTTTTTGCCTTTTTTTTTTCTCTTCTTCTTCTTCTCTTCTCTTTGGACATTTTTTCCTGGTTGCTGATGACGTGGGATGTGCAAGTCAGGCACGGTGAGCACGTGGGTACCCAGGAATGTTTTTTACAAGAGCAGCAACAAAAGGAAAGGGTCCCTAGGCTGTGGCCAGGTGCTGGTGTGCTCACTGCAGCCCTGTGTCCTATCTCCATGCAGATATGCCCTTCCTGCCCTTCCATCCTTCCATTTTATGGTTGATCTCAAGAGAATCAGCCTCAATCTGTCATGGTGAAGTTCGGAAGTGACCAGGCACCCTGGTAGGTGTCATTGAGTTTGTTTAGCAGAGCATAATATCCACTCTGTCATACACTCATCTGTGCTTCAGGAGTGCATTAGCGTGACATGAGTAAATACATGCTGAGCTGGTCGGCAGTAATGGTGAGAAATAACATTTCTCTCCCATCTGATTATTTTAGGCATTTGTTTTCATCAGTCTGTGTGTTGGTTTATCACAGAGGTATGAGTGTTCTTTACCTTTACAGGCTCGGAATATTCCGAGTTGGACCTGATAACACTGCTTCAAAAATCAGCATTGGTCTTTAGCTGAAATCACTAAAAATCTAATCAGCTGATTTTGATGGTCACAATGACCTGGCCACCAAAAATGCATCTTCCAACTGATTTTTTAATGCATGATCAGGTGTACCAAGTATATAATGTAGTTCTGGCTACTGCTGTAGTTCCTGGAATGCATCAGGCCTAAAATGTATCTAAATGCCAACTTTCATGGCAATAAACTTCAGAGTCACCAATAGTCACATTTTATTTTAACCTTCAGGTTCAAGATAGTGACAATTGATGAGATTTTCAGCTGAATTAATTCTTAATTCCGTTAAAATCCTGACACCAGCTGAAAATGAGGCTCAGTGCCATACGAGATGATACAGGTCCAGTCTGAGGGCGCTTGCGGAATCCTGCTCTGCTGTCGAGGCCGCAGAGGGACAGATGGTGCAGGCCAAGTGCCACCTCGTTCTAATGCTTCAGCTTTGCACATTGCAGGTGGCAGCTGCCAACACCCCACTGCCTAAGAGATGCTTGGCCCTGCTCACACAGATTTAGGCTACTCTTACCCCACCCTTCGGTCACATCGTCAGGGACTTAACCAATCCTTTCATTTGCAGGCATTCCTTTTTGTTCTAATGTGCTAAAACAAAGGCTTTGTGTAAATGTTTTATTCCTGAAATCAATGCTTACCATTTGTGAGGCATCTTTTGTCTCAGGCCTCTAAAGCATGCTACAAACACTAACAAATTCATCTTTCTTGGGGGTACTGGATTTTATTTGATTATTTTTGAGCAGTTAGGCTTGTTGGCTAGGGGATGTTGAATTGCTTAAAACAAGGTACTTAAGAATAATACTTTTCCTTCATAGATAAGGAAGGATTCAGAAAATATAAGGAGTGCCACTAACTTTATTTTTCAAAGAAAGGAATAGGTTCTCTGTTCGGTGATTTTTGTCTGATGCTGTTCTGAGTTAATGGCAAAGCCAGGCAAACCATCCAGCCCTCATGGCGTCCAGTGCTGTGACCCACTCAGCTCATTTATTGGTACAAAACCTCCAAAGAAACCTCTAGCAATATTGTTCTCTTTGACCTTTCATCACTCCTTTGTAGGTACATGGGGGGGGGAAACTCTTTTTCACACAGTTTTACAGTAGAGATAATGTATAGCTTGTACAAGCAAAGTCATTTCAAGCATCTCTTAGCTTTCAGTGAACTGAAGAGAGATGTCATTTAAAACTCCACTGTAAAGCTGATTCATAATTAATCATAGCAATATGAAAGTGAGTTTCAATTTCTTACAGATATTTAATGTAGGCACGTGATCTCCTGTGGAAAGCCTGATTTAGCTGGCATTTAACGAGCCGAATGCAATTCCATCTGCTGAGGTCAGTGCCAGAGTGTCAAAATATTTTTAAATGTTTTTTTTTCTGAATCTTCTTAAGTCCTCCATTATAATTATGTGATACTATGCATCTTGGTTGATTTGGAAGGCAGGTATTATTATTAATTTCATTTTTTCTGCAACTGTAAAAGGAGTTTTCCCCCAAGTACTGGCGATCAAATCTGAATTAAAAGTAGCATTCCTTCCTCATCTTCTTTAATTTCTCTGATTGCTGTAGCATTTAGGGACACGAGGAGTGATTGCTTTTTCTAAAGTTCTTTGACTTGATATGCTCCTCTTGAGAAGAATGTTACACAGTTTAATTTTAGATTAGGTATAGATTAAGAACATTTTTCATTTTTTACTTTTGAATTATAGAGAGTGTGTAATTCAGTTGTTATCCTTAGCAAGCCTAAGGCTTTCTTCTTTTACATCTATTTTATACAATGAAAGCACTGCCGGAGTTCGGTTTGGCTTGTTGGAAATATTTCAGGAAAAGAATCACAGAAATGGGGCCTGGAAGTGACTGGAGGTATCATTTGAAATCCACCCAAGATAGGGTACACAGTACTCATGGCACATGTCTTTGAAATGGCCCTTGAAAAGTTTTAATGAAAGATTTGTTTGTGCATGTTGCAAACAAATGCAGTCTTTCTTTGTAGGATATTTTCTGGTTTTCTCTTGCTTTTCTCTGGATTCTGCCTGGGGTTTTTATAGTTTGGAGCTCAAATTTGGGTACTGTATTCCAGCTGAGAGACACTAGCATTAAAAAGAGTGGACTAGCTACCACTACGGCTTGCATATAGCGTTCCTTTCATCTCTTAAAATCGTGTTTTAACAATCACACTGAGTTACATTGTTGGCTCGCACTGTGATCTGCTGCACCTCCTGCTTACTGAGTTCCTCTCTTTGTGTGAGTGGATTTGTTAGCAGTTCTCTGGGCTCATTGTGCATGTGTCTAGCTCGAACTTTGTCCTGTTGTTTTTAATTCTAATTTTCCAGGAACCTTTTGAATTTAAAAGCTGTCTTCCCAAGTACATCTCCTCCTGCTTTAGCAATATGCCTTAAATTCTCATGAGTAATTTACACAATTTTTGATGATGTTAAACTACTGAATAGACTGGGCAGAATAGAGTGTAGGCACCGCATAATGCCACTGGAGACAGCTGGCTGACACAGGAGCAGGTCACTGATAACTGCGGCTCCACTATGATTCTTCAGCCGATTGTGGTCCTGCTTATGCTGTTTCCCTGGGGGGGAAGCTGTCATAGAGTCCATTTGGGAATGTCCTCTGTGGCAAACCAAATGGCTTGGGGATACTTTAGGTGTGTCGCTCCTGCTGTACCCTCGTTGCTAGGCCAGTTATCCTGCCTAAGAAGGGAGTCAGACTGCTTTGACATGATCTGTCCTCAGCAAGTTTGTCCTGACTATTTCTCATTGCTTTATTGTGCTCTAAGAGTTTATAAATAAATAGTTTTCCTTCCTGTGTCTTCCCGAGCATTGCAGCTGGCATCCTTGGATGTCATACAGTGAACCCCTCCTGCTTCTACCAAGGAAAATGCTCTGCTTATCTTTCTCCAGTAATCTAGGGTCTCCCCTTCTATGCTCTTTGCTGGTTGCAAAACGGAGTCTTATGGAACTGGCACAAATGGAATATTGGAAAACTAATTACATATCTATTCTCATGATCTTCTCATCTGAATACTGCAGCTATTAGAGGATTAATTAGCTGAACAAACATCAAATGTTTACAGCTAACTGAATTTCAGATTTACATCATGGACAATATTATTATGCTAAATTTGGTGTGATTTTTGCACACAAACTCCACCAACAACAAATCCTGGGAATAAAATAGTTGGTTTCCAGGACAGCTTCTGCTGGTTTTGCCCAATGTACTGACTCCCATGCTGAGCTGCCCTGTTCCAAATATACCCTTCAGCTTGTTCACCGGCTCCTGGAATAAGCGTGTCTGCAATTGCTCACCTGAACAGCCATTGCTCAAACAAGTCAAGTGTCTTTGACAAAAATGGCTAACAACAAAAACTGATGCTGATCTATTTGCATTTCTAAGGCCTAAAGAGCTGTGAAAAGTAGAGTAAAATAGGACTGTAACTCAAAATGTCATAATCCAGGGGTTTAGTCCTTTTCCATATTTGCATCATCTGCGCAAAGCTCACATGTTTCTGTTCTGTCTCCTTTCTCAAGTCTTTATTTATAAAGAATGCATGCAGCCACTTAATATTTGTTGTTGTTTCATTCACATTGAAGAGATTATTCCCAAGCTTAGCAATAAACATACTTACAAGGAGTTGCAGGAACGTGCTTCCAGGAAATCTGCTACATTTCTTGTGACTGTTATCACAAATTCAATTGACAGCATTTAAAAGAGTAAAATCCTATGAGTCTTTTTACACCCATCCTTGATATCCTGTTTCATGAACTGGTGGGTCCTCTTGTTCCCTCTTGTAATGTTCACTGGCACTCTTTAACCCTCAAAAATGCCAGTGTTCATTATTTTAGGACTACAGATTATGATAAATGACCCTCTGACTGCATTAGTTAAAAACATTAAGGTAAGATATTTTTCGGAAGCAAACTGTTTGGGTTATATTTGTAGAAAGAGTTAATTTGTGTTATTTAATGTCAACTCTATTTCAGAATTGATTTTTTAGGCGGTTGCTATCAGCTTTCTTCCTAGGACCTCACAAACCTGCCATGGAATAGCTTGTCCCAGATCAAGACAAGTAAAATTTAGCATCTAGAACTTGTATCTTTAGGGATTCTCTGTCAGCCAAGGAGACAAGGCCTCTTGTTTCCATAGCTGCATACAACAAAGCATAAAAGTGAAGCATATAATTCAGAAATATTAGGGAGTTATTCTGAGCTTTTGTCTCTTGGGTTTGGATTTGGCTTTCGTGGATCTGATCTCCTTTGGAAGGGGGATTTCTGTTGATATCAAGGGAAAATCAATCAGATTTCTTGTGAGATGTTGTGGGCTAAAAATCACCTGAATGCTCTCAGCCTAGAATAAATGGGGCTGCTGGTGTGCTTTAATCACAGACAACCTCTGTCCTGTTGATCAACATTTACCTATGCAAGGCTGATGAACAGAACCAGTAACAACATGTGTGAGGACTTGTGAGCAGAGATTTTATAACATTACTCCAATTTCTGGAGAGCAGAGAATCACAGTTAAGGGCAGCTTACTAGGCTATGAATTTATTTTTCAGTGTTCAGAGAAAAATGTATATTATTAATCGCACTGCTAAGCATGCTAGGAACCAAAAATACCACTGTGTGTTATTCCCAGTTCTGGGATGGTCCTTTGTGAAATATTCAAGGTGGGGTAGCCTACAGAAACTTGTTGAACTTGCAGAGCTACTACTTAAAATATTGTGTGTAAAGAGAGGAATTCTCTGCTTGGTATTAAAAACAGGCTTAGCAGGCTTGCATCTAATCAATTCTGAACATACCTTTTCATATCTTCAGTCCTAGATGTATTTCACTGTTTCATGAAATACATCAAGAAAATGTACTTTTTTATAAAAAAGTTTTTTGTAACCACATATTTAGATGTCTCTTCTCTTTTTTCCTTTTTCTTTTTTTTATCAGCTTAGAAAAAATCATTCTTTATTTGGTCAGGTTTGCAACCTCTTTAGCCTCCATTCATTTAAATATTATTCTTGCTAGGAATTGCTTTTATACTTTTTTTCAGAAATGTTTATTTAATAATTGAGTTTTCAGTTTTTAAACCAGCTGTAAACCTTTCTCAGTGCTGTAGTAATTATCATTTTTAAAGGTAAAAGTCATTAGCTCATCAAGATGGCTTTGATTTGGGTTGGGTATGGATTTTTTGTGGTTTTGGTTTCTTGTTTGTTTGTTTCGGTTTTTATTGTGATTTTGTATTTAACACGTGTGGAGTAGTATTTTCTTTGGTCACTCAGCAATTTTGTTGCTGTTTCATTGTTCATGACCTGCTGAAGAAATCAAGAGGAATGTCTTGGTCCCAGCTTTACTGGCCAGCCC
Organism: Gymnorhina tibicen; assembly: GCA_013399875.1. Classification (NCBI taxonomy): domain Eukaryota; kingdom Metazoa; phylum Chordata; class Aves; order Passeriformes; family Artamidae; genus Gymnorhina; species Gymnorhina tibicen. The sequence continues at coordinate 2,241,737 of VXAZ01001324.1, read as the reverse complement.
ATTGAAGAGGGGCCAGTGCATTGTGTGTGATGGGCTGGTGTTAAAGTTTAACTGCTTTGTTAAAACTCTAGGGATATTGATTTTCTTGTGTATATATATACACACACACAATTGCATAAAACTGCACAGTGATTGCTATAATCCTACTTGGATTAATTAATTGTACATGAGTGGTTTTACATGTGAAATACTGATGGTGGTCACAACCACAGGCAAAGAAAAGGATGAGATGCAATAGCTACCAAAAAGAAGTTCTTATTCCCATAGTCACTCAGAAATATAACTTGAGATGAACATAATAACGGTTGTAGAAATATTTAGCAATAAACTAATCCTGTAGGCTATACACTATTGAACACTGAAATAGACACCATTTTTTTGTTAACTTGCTTTTCCCCCTTTGGTGTCAGGGAGGACAGGCTGCAGCCCTTTTGTTTGGTCACAGATGGTCTGTGGGAAGAAGTGCAGCCTTGTTGCAGGCCAGGGAGTATAAAAAAAATCACAGAGCTAGGAAAGATAAGTGTCTTTGAAGCTGATCTTATTTGCCTTTTGAGTACTATCATACAGTGGTGCTCTGATTGTAAGATTTGTCATATAGATATGAAATTGAATAAATGAAGTCTTCTCTGCCATAAATAGCAACACAAAGAATCAATAATTCTTCAAACAGTACATGGAAAGAAATCTACATCCACAATTTTTACAGTAGTAAAGAACAGGGCTAATCATATTTCCATTCAAAAAATCCCTTGGTTTGTTTTTTTTAACTATTCCTGGCTGACTTGGTAAACTCCTCTTCCAAAAATAAGGGGTTTGTTTCTGTAATGGTGGTTGTCTTTCAGTGCTCTTTCCCCATCTTCCAAAGCAAAACTGATACTCCTTGCATTAGGCATACAGAGTGCAAACTCAGTTTGCTCTGTTAGTCTGTGTATTTCTGTGGTAAAGCTAAGAAACACATGCTTATGTCTTGCAACATATCAAGGAAAAGTTCTTTTTGGTGTGAGAGCAATTTGGTTCTTTTAAATGTATTGCCAAAGTGTGTGTTTTGATATTTTGTGGCAAATAGAAAATGGTAGATGTTGCTAAATCTGCTTTGACTTGCTCTGGGTTGCTGATTCAGGAGATAAAATTGATAAAAGCAGATTGGCTTTTTCTTACAGTTCATACTCTGGAAAATACCAAAAGACAAACCTTCGCTCTTTACTTGCCTTCACACCTAAGCAGCCTCCAGTTAGAGCCACTTCCAAAATTAAGTACAATTTCTGCCTCTTCTCGCTGGTTGTTGTTGCTGTGGGGTGGACAGGGGGGAGGAAAACCCCAGAAGTAATTTCAGGCCTTATTGCCATCTATTCAGCATTTGTTGCCATCACAGAATGTTGTGAGAAAACTATCTGCTTTTGGTAGTTTTATGAGCTTCCCACTGACTTCGTATGTTGAAATGGCTTTGTGAAAAATGTGATCACTGGTGAATCAATGTGAAAGGAAGATTAAAATACATGGCCAGGAGCGAGTGGGTGCAGAAGCTGGACTGCAGAGGATGGCAATCAGATGGGGTTGGTCTGCTGTGAAACTGCAGCCTCAGTGACTGCCCCAGGTATTCACCTCTCTGAAACTTGATTTCCAAAATGAAAAATCATCTTTAGTTCTTGTCATTTAAATTCAGAGACGTCTGCTCGGTTTCGGCCCAGGATGCTCAATTAAGTTGTACGGGGAAACTGTACAGGATGGGCAGAAGCCCATCTGCAGGCTGCAAGAGAGCTGCTGTGCTTTTATCGCTGGTTTTGCTCCTATTTACAAATTTCCAGAATTCTAGAAGCAATCTCTTTGAGTTTTATTTTGTTTCTAGATGAGTGGGGTGTTTTTTGTCTTCAGCTAGAAAAGAAGCATTCTACAAGTTCTATTAATGACCATGCTAGCAAAGGAGCATCTTGCATAAAAATGCTTTTTGACAAAGTTAATACTGTAAGGCTTGCCGAAAAGTTTGGTATTCCATAAGATTTGGCAGTTTGATATGTGTCTGATAACTAAACATCTTTAAGGGTCTTTCTCAGATTTTCTTTTTTTGGTCGTCACCTGTCACTGCCTGTGATTAAAATAGCACTGGGATTTAATGATATATCGCAACCTCTAACTTGCCTAAGCACTCAGTACTGTCCCTGCACATGTTCATCTAGATGTAACTTTTGGTACAGTGAGACTGTAGCCTGGAAATATAGTTAATGAATATTGGTATTTCTAATTATTTCCTAATGTTCCATTTACTACCTAGTTTTTCTAGCTACTCCCAGTTACACTCACATAACTCACAGAGATGTGGTATTATATCCTGTGTTGAAAAGATTGTTTGTCATCAGACACATGTTTCTATCCGCCTTTTCTATCTGAGGAGCCTTGGGTTAAAGAGTAATGGATTCAGTCCCTTACTGTAGGTGGAGAGGTATCCCCATGGTAATAGAAGGAGAACACTTCTGCTCGTAATCTTAGCAGAGAGGTGAAGGAATAATTCTGTACAGAGTAGGATACCCTTTCAAATGTTCAGATCAGCAGGAGGGCAGCATGTGCAAGGGAAACTTGTCCTCAGGATGCCTGTGACACGTCTATCATTTAGATAAACAGACTGCTTTAGTCACAGTAGCCATCACTTTCTTGCTCCTCATACATATTAAAATTCACCTTGAAATAGAGTTGTTCATATCAGCTCTGGAAAAGCCCATAGGTGAAAAAGAAAGAAAACTGCAAGAATATCTTATATGCAACAGCACCCTTCTGATAATTTTATGTACTGCATTTAATGAAAATTTCTAGCTAATGCAGAGTAAACTCTGCCAAAAATCTTAGGATAATTTTTGGTGTTCATTGCTCCACAAAGGCATTCCACAAGGTCATATAAAAGGATTCCATACACAACTGATAAGAACCTAGTCTGTAAACAGTCTCTTGCTGAAAACATTATACTTAGCTTTTATTCATTATGAATTTCCCATAAACAACAGTATCAAGTGTTTTAATATTAAGCTCTGTGACGGGAGCCATAAAACTAGTTGCCCAATGATGATATGTGGAAAGATTAACCCTTTTCTCTTCCAGAACTTCTAGGGCGAGCACAATTGGAAGATAGTGCCAATTATTATAAACCATGTTTGCAATTTGAAGGAGCTGTGTTTTGCCAAGTTGTGAGAGTATGTACTGAAAACATAATGTGCTGGTTCAACCAAGCACTGCTCAGTGTATAATTTTAGCCTGGTGAATCATTATGTTGTGCTAAAAGCTTGCTACAAGCTTGCTGCTGTAAAGCATTAACACACTGTCTGTAGGCCTCCATCTCCATTAAGCCAAATCCCATTATAACTATGTCTCTAATGACACGAATTTTGCTGTGGACTAGTAAATGCTTTTTCTCCACAAAGCATTTCACATCTACATGCGGGGCACTCTGTGGTAAATAAAGGTTACGTTGAATTAGCGCGATGTGGGAGATTCTTGAAAATCTATAACTGAATCTTCCCTGTTATTCCCAACACCAATGCTTCGACTGGAAACCTTATAGATTAATTCATTGAACTCGGAACCATATGGCAGTGATAAAGCATAGCAAGTATTCTGCAAGTTGCACACACAGCTGCAATTGGAAGTCAGAGATAGTGTGGAAATCATAAATCTCAAAAGCATAAACAGCAGCTAAATATCTACATAAAAAAACTGTATATTTCAGGCTTCTCTTGTTGTCTCTCATTTAGTTTGGTCTTTTGAAAAGAAAAGCAAAATGGAAAGGTATAAAATGTGTTAAATTGAATACTGTTTGTCCAAGTAACTATATTAAAGCTTGAAAACATGCTCACAGAAACTTTCTGCAGTGATCTGTTTAAAAATAGCTGCTGCAGAGTAAAATATGTACAATAACACACAGTGCTTGAAACTTCATGTTCTAAAAGATATGGTGAGAGAACGGCCAGGGGTACGTGCAGTTGTTATAACTTTTAGTGTCAGAGCGTTATTAGGAAACTATTTCAAACACCCACAGAAGAATGTTGAGCAACTCATCAGTGATGAGTTGCTGAAAGCTGCACAAGACTGCACATAATAGGTACTCTCAGGTAAATCAAACCAGTAGCATTATTCCTGGCATATTTATTCCTCTCAGAGCTTCATCGAGTCATTGTAAAAGTGTTTTACAGAAAAAAAATATAAATAAAAGGGATGCCATCCGTTCATTCATTGGAGTGATAAAGAACCATCTCAGGAAGATAGGAGAGTGATAGCTGATTTACCATTACCACTTAGGGTTCCTGCATGGGAAATGAGGGCATGCACCACATCCAGATTCTCACTGTAGAGATATTTTAAAGTAGCAAAGGTGTAACCAGTTCATTTAGAAACTGAAGCAAGCAACATGCATCAGTAGCCGCGAGCAAGCGCCCTGCTTCTCCAGTTGTCCAGGCTCCTAAAGATGTTAGACAGGAAGCCATCAAGGATCACTGAAATACTGTCCAGCACTTTGGTGAGGTGACAAGGTCATGGCTGGCAGGCAATGCATTACTGTAATAATTCTAATGGGACTTGATTGCTGTGGCTCTGAAATGCTGCACTGCACAAGGCAGTCCTTAGGAAACACACCTGCTGGAAAACAACTTAATTGACATCTCTCTGACATCTTTCCATATCTCTGTACTAAGAAATTATTGGGAATTTGGAAGCACCCTAAATTTTCCTTCAAGCCCAGACTAAGCTAATGAACTAGCTCCCTTTCGTTTTAAAATCTTTAGCTGATCATTTTTGTTCAAGATAAGGAACAAAATTTAAGCCTTATGAAAAGGCACATATGTTGACCATTGTTTCTGCTTGAACATCTTATCACTGAAATACATTTAAATTATGTTTCAGAAGAAAATAAACCAACCTGTAACTCTATTAAGGTGTTCATGTTACAGCAAGTTTCATTAGAAATTGAGCCTCATTACTCTCTTCCTAATAAGCTCAGTTAAAGCTGTGTTGTAGATCCTGTAATTTGCTCTCAAAAATGATTTTTCCCCCTGCATCTAATAATAGAATAATAGGAAGGAAGGCTTATTTCTTCTCAAGAGATCAGTTAGTTCAGCACCCTACACTGAGGAAGATCAAATTTGCCTGCAATGTTTTCTCATGCTGCTTTTTTTTCTTTTTTTTAACAAATATCAAGAAAGAACTTTTCTAAGGAATTTGTTTACCATTGTCATGTAACTAAGGCATATTTTCTGTAAGGAGGCTCTTCCCATTCCTTATCCATTTTCTGCTTTTTAGTGTCCAGTGGTGGGTTCACTTCTGTGTTCTGCAAAGTTTGCACTGTTTTGTCAGACCAAAACTACATCAATACTTGTCCTGTTCAAGAACAGGTCAATATTTTGCAGCAAGGAGAACTAAGGTTATATATTGTTAAAGAGAGATCTTTGCAGCCTCCTTTTCTCTTCCCTTCCTAACCCTCAATGTACACATGGCCATTCAGAACAACTAGTCTTGTCCTTTTCATAGAAATCTTTTCCTGATTGGAAAATAAAATTTGGTGCTCTTTAAATGAAGCCGTCTATCTGCATTTCCCAAAAAAAGGCTTTTAATTTTTTGCTTCTCTCTCCTGGGCACTGTGTGTGGTCTGTGTCCTTCCTGCTGTGAAGAACTACAGCTTGAGCCCAGTATCCCCTTTGAATGCGTTGACAGGAGAGGGTTGATTGCCTCTCCAATCTTGCATGTAGTACTCCTGTCATTACCCACCAGGGTCGCTTTTATTTTTTCTGCAGTGTTACATAACCAACTCAACGATGATTCATATCAGCACTCTGGTCGTTTTCAGCAGTGCTGCAGTGTAGGCTGACAAGTTCTCCTCCTCCGTGATTAAAAAAATTGTATTCTCTCCTCTAGTCCACTTTTGTGGCGCTCTCCACATCCCAATTATCCTTTGGAAAACTCAGATATTAAAGATGGATCTAGTGGTTATGTGCTAGTCTTCCATGGGGAACTACTTGTAAATAGTAATGCTGAAGTGGTTAATTTTAAGCTCTGTGGTAAAATAAATGCAACTCTCTCTGTTGCTGTTCAAGGCAAAGATATAAGTGAATATGAGGTCAGCCAAGTTGCTGTGAAGAGCCAGTTGTGGTTGAGGAATGATATTTTTCCACGTGCACAGCACTTGTTTGTAGGCCAAGTACAGAAAGACAAAGTCTTAGTTTTGTAGGGTTTGTTCATGGTTACTTCAACTCATTTTGGAAGGCCACAGGTTGTCAAAACCATCATCCTTATAGGATTAGGCAGAGGAGGCAAGGATTATATTGACCTTGAAACTGAGCTCTGTCATCGTTTGATGACAGAACTCAGTTGATCCATTTAATCTCAGACACATTTGTTTAACAAAGTACCTCCTGTGTACCTCAGCTGCTGCCCAAGCGTGTCTGACCTTTTGCTTTCTTTAGGAAATTGTCTTGTTAGTAGCAAAAGTACAAGCAGATGTCCTTTTTTATTTTCCCTTACATTTCTTAATTTCTAATATACACAACTTCTGCTTCATGGACTTGCAGGGAAAAAAAGGGTTAATAGGTTTTCAAAATTTTTGGAGGTTTATAAGCTATTGCTAAGGTGAGTGTATTCTGCTAGCAACCACTTGATTTAATTTGCTGCATAAATGACTGTGAAAATTGGTCCTAAAATGTGTGTAGTCCTGTTGCTTTCTTTTCCTTGAAATACCATGTTACCCAAAAGTTATATGGCCTCGTGTATCAACCTCAGTGACTTTTGTGTTATACTCTTTTGGTTTGTCCTCTTTAGTGTCTGTCTCCATTAGTAAACCAGAATTTGTCTTGATTAGAGTAATGGTATTTCCTGCCTAAGGGATAAAACCTCTTGGATCATTTTACACCAGAGAAATCCCTATCCTTTCAAAATTTCAGCTCTGTAAACATATCTTCCCTTAGCTTCCAATATCTAAACATTTTTAAGTAAATATATTTAAATAAGTTCTGTGATTGTAACAAAGAAATATATAAAATATGCTGCCTTCAAGACCAGCAGAAGCATTGTAGGCCTGAGACGTCCAAAGAATCCTTCCCGTCTGAGGGCTCAGACTCTTAGTTTCTGTCTTAACTGATTTTAAATGCTTGTTTTCCCCACTCACGTTACAGATACTTTTGCTGTGCTGGCTGGTCTGATTTTATTCTCTTTATAGTCAGTGCATGCTGGAGAAATATGCATCTTAACGTGCATTAAAAAGAAAAGTCTACACTTGCAGGAGTGCCTCCAAGATCTGAGAAAACCTGGTTTAGGAAAACAGCCTGCTGATGTTGTTGTCCTGGGTTCAAGATACACACACCAAATTTAAACTGCTATAATGTGTACTAAACAAAGAGAAGCCAATGCTTACTTAACTCAAGTAGCCATGTCAGCTAAATGGCCTGGTTACAATCCAGTACTAAAACATATTTATTTGAACTAGTCACCTGGTTAAAAATGTGGCAGGCCTCCCTAATGTTTAAAAAAGCATCAGACTAAATTTCTAGAGGAGCCCTGCCCAAATATTTCCTCACTGAGAGATACAGATTTGGATAAAAACCTATTTGAAATTATTTTTTGTACTATTCACTTGAAAATTATGACTTTTTTTCCCCTTTAAAAGTACATGAATAATAAGCAAGTTATTTTTTTGAAGTCCTTTTAATCTCTTAGAAAAGTTAAGGCACATTTTATGTTGTCATTGCAAAGCAAGGATAGCTGTCAAAAGAGGGAATTTTCTGTTTCTCAAGGATGTTATCTTTCTCTTGTTTACAAAGATATTTCTTGTCCTTTCTCTTTTTATAAAAATCATTCAATAATTTCTGTAACAAAACATTGAAAAGAATGTGCTGAATAAGAATCCTTGTATCTTCCCTATAACTGATCCTAATTCAGAATATCCTGATTCTGAGTGAGCTGTTGCATTCCTCTTAATCTCTCAGCAGTACTTTGAATGTTTGGGGCCACACAGTTTAATTTTGTAAAAAGGCAGGGATATTAATCTTTAGAGAAGTCTTATGCTGCTCAAATTTAGTTTCTTTAATCTAGGAATGACTTGTCAATTACTTTTTAAAATTTTTTTTTTGGTCACAGGGAGAAGTTATTTCTATTTAGAAAAAAAAAAACGTCCAAAACCATTTGATTGAAATATTTGGCAAAAGAAGGAATTTAAACTAGTGCCTTCAGAAGCTTATATAATGGGCCAATATTTTATCTTTTTCCCTTGATTCTTGCTGCATTAAAAACAGTGTGGGAAATACACAAATATCACCAAAACTTTCAGAATAGGAGAGAATAAAAGCTGCTCAAAAACCTATGGGGAAATTAAGAGAAACTTCTTGATTCCAACCCAGTAAGAGAAAGACCAGCTTTGAAGAAAATAACTGAGACAGGAGGATTTTGAGAGAATCAGAGGATTTGTTGTGTCATGCAAGTTCAGATTTGTTTCAATGTCTCTGATTCTACAAAGGCTTTTTAAAAAGTTGGGGATGAATCTGCTTGGCTTTAGAACAGGACAGCTTCAACTAGAAAATATGCTTTTTGTTTGGAAGGTATATTAGATAGTTGCTACTGGTCTAGCGGCAATGGGCTTAAGAGATTTTCTGCATTGGATCTCGAGGTTGCACTCCAAAGTTCAATGCTGAGTAAGAAACTTGAGCGCTGCAAAGAGCCGAGAAGAGTTCCTCCTCCATCAGGGGCGTAGTAAAGACTCTTGGTGAAGCACTTGGCACTGAGGGAAAGTTTTGGCAGACAGAATCCTGCCCAAAAGCAGTTTTTGGTTAATATGTAATTTGTCATTATGTCTGAGGCCAGGACGTGGTGGTTTACACTGAGCAGAGAGACCAAACCAAACCGTTCATTGCTGTCTGTTTGGCTGAGCGCTGCCTGTCGGGAACGCAGAGTGAGCACGGAGTGATTGTGTCACTGTTAGGCTGGATCAAAACACTACAGAGGGTGAAGTCAAGATTCTACAGACCTCGCTAATCGTGACCTTCCCCAGCTTCGGAATGCTTTACTTGTATGCGCAATGATTGCTACAATCATTCTGCAGCCTTAATAACCTTCTCTTCAGCATGCTCATTTAATTATGATTTTATATTTCATCCCTTCTTCATGTAGGAAGATACAGGTTTTTTGCTCAGTAGCAGTTTGTTCCAGATTTCTCAGTCTAATTAAATGAGAAAAAAAATAAGCAATCTGGGAACCATGACCCACAGTACACAAGTAGAAGACTCGAACTATTTGTATATCTTTTTTCTTTGATACATATATGTGTTTGCATGCATAAGTTATCAAAAAAATTACCTCTTTAATATTTATTTCAGTTTTTATATTTAGTTATTTGTCTTTTCACTTCTCTCTTCCCCTCCACCCAACAATTTCTGATCACTCTGGAATGAAAAATATCACTGAACCATATGTAAACTCTTGAAGCTATCAATGCAAATTCCTCACATTTTTCAAGGGAGGAGAGTTTTTGGCATGCACCATCAGTCTGTGTGATGTCTTTATCTTCCACAGTGCTGCAGTTTGTTTAATGATTTATTTAGTTTGGCATTGCCCACAAAAAAATAGAAAATTCATGATAACAGTCCTTACTGATGCAGTGTTCCTCTTCCAGCAATTTAACATGGAGGCTTTCAACACCAAGCCAAACGCTACACAAAATCTGCTATGGAAACAGCTCTCTGAACAGCTTGAAGACTAGGTTGCTATTATGCTAAAACATTGTAATTTGTAAGTAAGATTGTGAGCTTAGCCTTTCTATCTCCTTTCATTTCTGATATCTGAGTTGGAGCTTCTTTATTGACTGATAACAGGAAATTATTTCAGATGCAGTTGTGTAGGAGTAAAGGGACTCATTTGCGTATGTGATGTTCTGAAAAGGCAATTTCTGAGGGGAGAAGTAGTAGATGAGTCTTTCTTTGGAGCTGCGATGTGCAGCAATGAAGTTATATTTCTCCTCTTAGCTCTGTGTTCTCTGAGGAACCAAGCAAATATATGAGAAGATGTAAATGCAAAAGCAGTTTTAACCTTTCTTCACTGGCTACTGCTGTTGGGAAACACCACTGCAAAGAATATTCTTTTAAGAAAGGACAGGGGAATAGTGTATTACACTTTAAAAAACTACAGCGAAGAGAGGAACGAGAAAAGCTTTCTAGTTCTTACTACATAGCATTGCAGTTTCCAGATCAGAAGACTGAAGATCTGTGAATATATTAAAAGACACGGCTGCTGCTGATGTGGCAGCAGCATGAAGTATTTGATGTATAGACATGTATTTATGCAAGGAAGTTGCGAAATCTCTCCGCTAGTGCTGATCAGTATGTGCAGAATGGTGTTGCATGAAGTGGTTACTGCTGCCTGATTTAGATTGAATCTGTATCTCCTCCTCCCCTTCCTCACTCGCTACACAGTTACCATATTTTCTCAGCAAGGCTTCACTTAGAGCCATGACTGCTCCTATTGCCATTGCAAAGCTTGAAATGACTATTCAACAACAAGGCTGAGCCACTTTTCTGTGTGGTACCATTTAGAATGACCCCAACATGTGACGTTCTTGCATTGGGCAGCGCGGTCACTTCGACACCGATATCAACATTTTATGCGGTACTGCAATGCCAAATCATTGAATTTTCTTTTGGACCAGATGTTTCTTTTGTAGGAGCTGTTATTTAGAGTGAATCGGAATTTTAGTTTCACTTTATGCAATTTAAATTTTAGTCTTGTTGATGCCAACCCTTTCTTGGGGCACTCTATCCATTAACTACTCATTTTTCAGGGAATGATATAATGCCTTTCCAGATTATTATTACAAAAGCAGTCTTTTTCTCAGATTTAATTGTTGCTTGCACATAAGTAATCACCCAGCCTTCTTCCTGCTAAAGAAACCTTGTTATTAAATGAGTAGCAGGACTGAAGTCACTCATCTTGAAGGTAATGTCCATTGTTGACAATGCAGTTGAGGTCCTGTTATCTTGCTGAAGTGAAACATGAAGAAGAAAGCAGCAGATCAATTCTGGTTTTTTGGTTTTACTAAAGAAAATAATTTTAGCCTGGAAAAGAAAGTTAAATTCCTTTGATCAGTGCCATATGTTTGAGTTTATAATAGGCTTTTGTGTTCCCACTTAGCTGGATCAGATTGAAAGTTGGATAATTATCAGTGAGGGTTAGAAATAAAATGATCAGTTTGCATGTCAAAATATCTTCATTTTTATGTCAGTCGTGCTGTCGTTCTGGTACAGTGAAAACTGGCTCTGGGTTTAACAGCAACAGCACAATAATCAAACTTCAACCCTTGCAGTTGCCTATTTTGCCTTGAGGACAGGGGCTTTAGGACAAATATTGCCAGCTATGGCTGCTGTGCTGGTAGTAAGGCTGAAAGGTTTGTTTTGGTAAAAAAACAGAAAGTAGTCAGAATGTAAATATTCTATTCCTATTTATCTTCATTTTTTCAGGGTAATATTCACATGTGAGCCACCTATACTACAGAGTTTGACCAGAAACATTATTTCAGTGTTAACTTTGAATGCTCAGATGCAATAGGTTTAATTGACTGGGACAGTTGCATGTTTTGGGGACAGATCAACAAGTCTGTTTGGTATTTCAGACTAAAAATGAGTTTATTGACATTATCTATACTGATGTAATGACATTTATAAAGGTACCAGCAAATAGTGCTACTATACGTTCTACTGTGTGCCTTTGCTTTGCACCCACTGTGAATTAAAAAAAAAACAACCCCAAACAAACAAAAACTCCCCACTGCCTCAAAACAAAGCAAAAAAATCAAACCCAGTAATTTTGGTGGTTTTTCAAAAGTAAATTTTTTGCGTCAGAATATCTGCAAAAGAAGCAAGAGCAAACATCTGGCCTTGTAGCTGTTGTCATCCACTCTTTGTTACTTCATTAACAGTCTATCCAGGTGAGTTTGTCTGCGAAATGTGTGCCAACATCGTGTGCACCTCCTTCTAATTAAAGAGCTTCTAGTTGCTTAAGAAACATTATGACCTAAAGGCTCTTATAAAACCAAGGATATCTAAGATACATAAGGGAAGAACTAAAGTCTCCGCTGAGATTGTGTCCTTTGTACTGTGTTTTATTATATAACACGAAGCTAAGCTCCAGCAGTCGTAGGTGTTGGGAAAAGATAAGAGATTGTTGCTGTGCGTGATGTGTATTGCCATGGAAATGCTGTTCTTCAGAAGAAATAAGCCTCCTTCCTATTGTGCATTATGGACTACTAATAAAAAGAAAAAGCTTAGTAAAAGAAAAAGAAAAAAAGTAAATGAACTTACTTGAGAGCAGTAGGCAATAATAAATGGATTTTAGGTTATTGAAATAAGATATTGGGGTTGGATTACAAAATTGCATTTGTTCTACAGTGGGCAATAACGCAATTGTCAGATGTCTTTGAACACTTTCCAAAACTCATTTGGTAAAGAGGGCCAGAATCTGAGTTTGGAACACTGTAATTAATTTCATAAAATCAGTGTCCGAGAAATCTGTTTTCAATACTTTGAAAAAAGGTGGGACTTCCCTCTCACCCCTGGATTTCAATTGTGTGTATATTATCCAATAAGGTAATATAGTAACTTTTGGACATCATACACCAACTAAAGAACAGGTAACTAAAGGTAGCTAAAAATTCGGTAATAATTTGTATAGAAATGGGCTATTTGTTTTCTTACTTCTGGTTTTAATTTGGGTAAGAGTAGATGGCTGTTGTTCTCTGGTAAATGGATACCAGAATCAATACAAGTGTTTGGGAAGTGTTCATTAGTGGAAGCATTCGTTATTTTTCATTCTTGGAAATTCATTTATTAATAGCTGAGATTTAAATTCTTTCCCTGATTTTCTGTCACATTGCTTAGAAAGACTAAAAGCTGTTTTCAGACAGTTCTTAAGAGTTTTGTTTTACTATATTTTTTTTTCTTATTAAAAATACTGAAAGAAGGATGAGAGCAGAGATGTACTCAATCTTATTCTCCAGTTTGCTGAAGACACTTAGGAGTCTGCTAGTTGACTGTAGTGGGTTTTGGACTTCCAAGAATGGGGAAAGATATTTTATTTCTCCTGTTTTCTGTGCTCCTACAGTATGAGAATAAATGGATAAAAAAGCAAGTATACACAAACAATTTCGTTGCTGTAGCTAACTGGCTGAAATTGCTGTCATCAGATATTACCTAAGGCAAGTAATTCATCTGTGTTTGAATAAGTATTAGGGAGACAATTCCGGTTGCCTCAACAAGGATAACAAGAGGAAGGCAAGACAGTTCTTACTAATGAAGTGCTGTTTTTATATGGAAATCAGTCTGATTTTTGACAACTCTTTTAAAGAATTGTTGTTTAATTGAAGAAGTTCATCATTACTATTGGATGTCTACTGATTGTGTCACGATTCCAATAGGTATATAAAATTCCTAATGACACAGTAGTAATTCTAGCTATTTTAGGAATGACAAAATATGCTGCTTCATTGTGATTGGGATAAATGCTACTCTCTTGGGATAAAGGAGTCCTGCAGCTATCAATTCCTACCCTCTACCAACATGTATTATTTTAGGTATGTTAATTTACCCCTCTATTTCTTTGTTGTCTTTTACAACTGACAAAAGACATCAGCTACTGGCATGCAGATAAGATATGCAGAAGCAGGATCCTGAATTTTGAGAACTGACAACAAAAAAAAAGAGATCTAAATTTATGTATTTCTACAAATCCTCACAGATTGGTTTTTAAAAGACAAATTGCTTTTGCTTTTTTATTTTTTTTTCCTGGTATTTATATCAGTTCTTTTAGGTGTGCTTTCTAACTGTAAGAAAACAAACTAGGTCCTGTTTTGCAGTCTTTGCCCTTGTTAGAATTCTGGACCTCTAATTCTATGAAGTGCAGACTATATCCACACCCTTTTATTAAAGCAGGCAGGAAAAAACCATGCTGTGTAGGTTTTGTTTTAGTCAACCAATTTTTCCAAGACAGCTTTAAAAATGCTGAACTCGTTATAAAAAAGATGTGCTGCAAACACATTGTATACTGTGAGGCGCTGTCTTCCTCTGAAGTACTTCCATACCCTGGTTGCCATGGCAAGAGAGAAAAGGAATAAAAAATTCCTGTAGCGAATACCTTTATAATTCCAAAATCATCGCTCAGCAGGGCTGTATGCTTAATAACTCACAAAAAATACTGTGGATTTTTCAGAAGGCTGGGAGGGAATTTCTGCACTGCTCTGTCTGTTCCTGTTCAGCTGATTGCACACGCTGCTGAGGGGCCGCGGTGACCCGCAAGGGTAGTTGGTGATGGTGTAATTTTAGCTTTGCCGTGGGCGTGAGCGTGTTCAGACCTGCAGGAGAAGAAGGTGCTCCTCTGGCCACAGAGGCAGGTGGGATGGAGCAGTGCTGCCCCAGCAGCGGGAGTTGCGTGGGAGGACAGGGTGGCTGCTCCAGCCCCTTGTGCCTCCTCTTCCTCCGGAGGAGAGATGGGGGCAGAAGGTTTTTCAGCTTGAGGGATGGGTTTGTTGGCTGATGCAGCTGGAAGCCTGTGCTTGTGCAGCCTCACGTTCAGGGAAGGGTGCCTGAGCCCACCTGGTTCGTGGCTTCCAGGAAGGCTGAAGATGCCGCATCTCAGGCACCATCTTTCACGGACATGAGCTACCCCTCTGTGCCAGGTTCCAGCTCACGCCCCTTCTGGGACCCTAATGGGCCTGAATATCCCTGTGTTATGCTACGTGCAAATACACAAGATTTTGAAAAGCTCTGGGCTTTATGCTAGAACTGGGGCAATGTTTTTACTTAGGGTATTTGAATGCTTTGTTTTGAATACAAGGTACAGATCTCCAATATCCTGACTACCTTAAAAACGTCCAAAGTCCCCCTAAGCCATAGGAATGTAATTTTTGAAGCTTTTCCAGAGAAGCCTGACCCAGGGGCACCGGTACCAAGTAAATCATGTTAGTACTTGCAGTATTTTGCAGAGTTCAGGTTGAGACCTGCAGTAGAGTGATGGCATTTTGAGACTCTCACTGATAGATGACAGTGCCCACAGTCACAGCAACTTGATGCAGCATCCTACTGCTAGCACCATCTGCTACAATTTTTAAATATAGAAGGGGATTTTTCTTAGTCAGCATGTTTCTGTCAGAATGAGCTCTTCATAGGCCTAATCTGAATGCCTCCTCAGAGCTTTAAACTTCATCAGCTTTCTAATGGAATAACCCAGTCTAATCTTTCCAAAGTGTGTTTGCTTTTTCTTAGCAAATGGAATCAATTTTTACTCTTCAGTGATTTCTGTGGCTGTGTCTGCACTTATGTCTAAAACATTTTCTGTCTTTGCAATATCATTTGTATTTCTATCAAGAACAATTTTAGGGTCTAAGAAGTCATCAGCTGCTGAAATATGTGGAGAGCCACCTTTTTGCTTGAATATTGCTACCATAAAGTGAAATGTGTGAGGATGTCATCAAACAGCTTACTTAGCTTCATCTCAGCCCCAGTTTTTATTTACTGTGTGCCTCCAAAATGTGCACGAAAGCAATGCTAAAGGCATGCCAACTATCTGCAAAATGCCAGGTACTTTTCTTTAGATTGTTTTAAGCATCTGTCACCTGGGAATCATGATGGTTAAAAATATTTAGAAAGCATTCTGAAGGCCACAAATGAAAATACCTGTTTGTGTAATATTGCTTGCTGGTAGTTAAGATAGTGCTGTGCAGGTGCTGATCCCAGCCTGGCAGGTTCCTCACTCTCTGTTTATTGTGCCAGCAAAGCTTCTTGCCATCTAAAATTTCCATTGCTCCCACTGTCCCATGCTTCTGTGCTGGCTATCCGTATGGAAAAGGGCCTGTTTCTGAACATGAGGATAAACACGCTTGGAGGCAACAACAGCACACATTGCAGGAAAATTTTTTCCTGAGCTGCCAGAAGGCTTAGGCCAATACAAGCCATTAAACAAGCTAGTTCAATCCACTGGCTGTATTTCCTTCCCTCCCTAGGAGACAAAACTGCTCTGTTCACATCTGAAACTTTTTACATGCAAGGCTCAGGAGGGGCTCAGGTGAAGGCCAGGGTGGAGGGCCACTGCTCATTTGCCCAAGCCTGTGCAGCATAATGATCTTTGAAGGAATGCAGAACTTGTCCTTGCATTCACAGGCTTTCCCTCGTCTCCTCCCATGTCCTTTGGACCCCAAGGAAGGTGTGACACAATAGGGACGTCCCGCAGGGTTGACACCCGCACGCCACTTCTTCCTCTGATTGTTCCCTTACAGCTGTTCTGCAAACGGTTCCTGCCCTTCCTGCCCCTGAGTAGCAGCTCAAGAGACTCAATGTACAAGGAATTGCTCACTGTGTAAATGAAATATATCTTTACATATGTTTGTGGTGTTTGCACATTTTAGGGCTTTAATTTGGTCTACTTAAGACGGATTTTATGTTTAGTCTTTGTTAGGATCTTGCTAAGAAGTTGGTTATTTTGCTGAGATGAGTGCCTATTTGTCTTCTCAAAATATTTTAGGGTGTGGTTATACTATATTGACCTGAAATGCCTCAATCATTTGAATAGGTAAAGAGATGATTTGGAGTGTGAATTTATTTATGTATCAGTCCATAATGCTCCTTCCTGAGCTGTTAGTTCATCCTGCAAATATATACCTCATTTAGATGTTGAACTGAGAATTTATATGTATGTTAAATAAAGAGCCTCCTGAAAAATAGCTACAGTAATCATTCTTCATAGCTACATATCATGTCTGACATAAAATGAAAGAACAAAGTGGCTAGCTGAAGCCTTGGACAGCAGATTAAATGTATGACTAATAAAGCCTGAAAGCCAAGATTGGAGACAGACATTATGCTCCTCCTGGCCAGTGTGAGCGTAAGAAGCCAGAGGTTATTTTACTTGAAGAGCCTTAATGAGAAAAAGAGTGAGAATCGCTTGCTCGCAGATCAGAGTGTGGTAGATGCTCTTCGGTGTGGACTTGTCAGGCCTAGAGGATGTTGTTGCTCCAATGTCTCTTCCTCTCTGAATTAGCACATTTGCAAGATAGAAATGACAAATCCTCTTTTTCTGCATCCCCTGTTCAGCAAGTCCCTCTGCATATACTGTTTGTTTGTTGGGTTTTTTTATCCTTGTGAGTTAGCAAACTTCAGCCTCAACTGGCCTAAGCTAGTGCTGCAGTGAGATGCAAGTAAAACACTCCAAAAGAGGTGAGTGCTGTGAAATATAACGGCAGCAAGTGTGAGAGTTGAAGATAATCTCTGAAATTCTGTTCTAATTTTGAGATTTGAATTCAGTATTAGCCTAATACAGCATGTGACTGAGAAGCAGGGCTCAGTATCTGGTTTTTTTCAGAAAATCTGTTGTTAGATTTCCTATAATGGCGTTATGCACAGGACAAGTACAGAAGGCCAGAGGGCAGCAGGAATGAATGATTATAGGATACTCATGATAAAAGGGACCTCAAACCACAGAGTTTTCCCTTCTGTGCACTTGTTTTATTTTTTTGCTTTGCTAGGATTCTAGTCTGGTTTCAGGAAGCTGGTTCAGGTTTTCCATGCTTCCCTTTCTATTTCAACAGAAGACTAACATAAGACTATCAAATGCATAATCTGAATGGTGGACAACTCCATGAATCCTTGTGAGAGCCAAGATAAGCAATATTTCTTTAAATCTGCACACTACTGTTAATCTATATAAACCATATTTGGCATCAAACGATTAGCTGAGTGATTGGAAACAATTTCTGTAAGCCTGCATGACAATGACTGCAGTTACTGGCAAAATCAGAATTCTGACTCAAGTGGTGCATCACAATTCCAGTGATGGTTCCAGTTCAAGAACTGTAGTAGTTAAGTGCTCAAACATAATACTCCTAAATACGAAGCACGTTTTTCTGTCTGTGAAGAAGACTGCATTTCTGATCTAGCTTTCCTGTTGACATTGTTAAAATTGGTAAGATAGATTTACCTGATCTGGGAAATGCTGAGTTCTGGTAAGGCTGCAGTGGATGTTGAACTTGCAAGGAGCCCACAGGTGATCTGTGAGCAGCCAAGGGTTTCATTGACTTGTGTATCAGCTCTCTGACTTGTAGGGCAGTTATTATGTAATGAATTCTTGGGGGATCTCCATCAGTCCTGGCCACCTCAGGCAGCTGCAGCACAAAAAGGAGCTGCATTGCAGGAGTGAGTACTGGAGTAGAGTTGATGCTGGCTGACACAGATGATCAAATGATCAGACTGGAGGTGATACATAGTACAAATTTTACAGCTCTGCCTGCTGTGAAATGTTTGGGGGAAGCTGAAATGATCTCAGGAAGGAAATACTTTTAAAGCTACACCACTGATGGAGACATGATAATGTATTGCTTCCATATAGCTCCTATCAGTAAATTATAGCTGTGAGAAAGTTGCTAGGGAGATAATACTGGACACTGAAAGATTCATATTTTTGAAGCAATTGTCACAAAACTGACAGCTTGATGTACCATCTCTGTTGGTATATTTGCTTTTTCTGGGTGATACAAAGATAGATACACAAAAGGGGAATAAACCACTTCTGCTGGTGTATTGTTAGGTATCAGCAAATGGTCTTTGGGATAGCACGTGACCTTAATTTCTGGAGCATGACATTCATTCTCTAATGCATAGCTCATGATTGCAGTTACTTCTGTGTTTAATTTTTATTAGCTTTACATTGGTATGTTTTATTTCCCACCTGCTGCCCATCACACACTCAAAAATTATGTCAATGTCCTATTTTCAGCCTCTGATGAAAACATATCCTATTCCTATGTAGTTTTTTTTTAAGATTCAAATCAAGTCTACTAGAATTGTTACAAATCACTTTTGAGGCAAAAGGAGAAAGTTGATCCCTAAAAACTGTTACCTCCTTAGCAAATTTTAAGCTCTGGATTCCCCTTATTTCTTTTTACTAAGAAGGCAAGTAATGATGAAAATTTTCAAGTATTCAGATTTGTTAATAAGTATGCACATTGATTTGGGGAAGAGTTCCGAAATCCAGGTACTTTCCTAAACTTTACAAAAAGCTTTAACCTGCATTCCTGACTGGAAGCCTCTCCATCTTCCCGCCTTGAGCAGAGAACTTTTGCTATTTGAGAGCAGACCGAAATCACTCATTTCTTTCCCCAAGTTCAGCTTGTGCTCTGGTGTGGGAATTTGAATTGGTTCACAGCGGGACACATTTGTTCTTAGCTGATGTGCCAGGTTATTGTCTGGGTAAAGACAGTAAGTGGGAGAAGTAAATTTTATACTGCAGATCTCTATTTTTTTTCCTTTATAGAAACTTGTGGGGCATTAAAATTATCCTGGTTTTACCCTGTGAACTCCAATAGAGTCAGATTAAGAGCACTTACTTTTCAAAATCAGTTATTTGGAAGATAACATGCCCATTCAGCAGACTTGTCTCCCAAAGCCACCAGGGTGATTGACAGATCGTGCTCCTTGGAACTCATCTGCACTTTACAAATATGTTCATGTATGCTTATCTGTCCCCAGCAGATGTAATAAATCTTTCCCTTGCTATTTAGGATCCTATTATTTGTACCCATTTTTTATGACCAATAGTACTAAAAGCAACATTTTCAGTGTAAATTTTCTATACACAGATAATCACAAAATAATGGGTAGAATCAAGCCTATAAAAAATGGACTATGGAAAATTTGTATTTTTTCATTTTAATTTGCTGTTGAAAATTGACATGGGATGGAATAATAATTTAGTTCATGACAATTTTCTTAATGTAATTCTACTTATGATGACATCAGAAACTCAAAAATTGCCAAGGAGGGTTTATAAGATTGGTTCTCTGTGTACTTGCTGATGGGCTATTTCTCAGCTTGTCATGATTGTTATGGATATAGTTGTACACTGTTTTGTTTTAATTTCAGCTATTTCTGGTAATAAGCTCAGTAGCAGAAACACAGGAATACAGGATTTTTCTTGTTATAGTCCATTCTAGTGGTTGTTGCCTAGAATGGCGTCAGTGTGCTTTGTAGCAGGCCTCTGTAATGCGGGTAGAAGAGGGCTGACATTCCCCTTCTGGTGGATTTTCCAGGGGGAAGTACACGTGCCTGGGCTTCACACCCTGTGCTCAGGGAGCTGACCAAGCCCAGGAAGCACTGAGGCTCTGGAATGGGGAAAATGAAATGTGTTTTGGGCTAATCCAAATGGGCCCTACACTATCCCAGCCTATTCAGGGACCTCTAGGAGTCCAGCTAAATGATATTTTTATCCTCTAGAAAGAATGCTGCTGTGGATAGCAGCTACAGCTGCCTTTGTCAGACAAAAATGCTCTGTTCTTCATCAAAATCGAAAGGGTTTATTCACAGTTGGGTGTTTGCTTTGCTTTCTTTGATATAAATTGCAGTCTAAAAATGAACTTTGGAGAAAGAAATTTCATCTTACTGAAACAGCTCCTGTGGATTTTCTTTTTTTTATTTTGTATTGAATGAGAAGTTGTTGAAATTGATTTGTTTCTATGGAGTTTTATAGTGCAAGTAAGTTATCAAAATTTTTAACAAACTAGTTCACTGCTGCTGACACTGATTTCAGTATAGAGTGACATGTTAAAAATTCTGGGTTTTTTTTCTATTTTTTTTATGTCTGAAGGCTGTGTCATACGTATTATTACATTTCCAGTGTCAAGAGTTGATAAATTGAGACCTTTCATTTTAATGTTACTTTTATAGCTTAATGCCTTTTACAGCTTCTCTTTCTTTTACAGGTATATTATTAATACTTTTTAGTTACTGTATACTTTCTTTCCCTGGGTTCTTTGATTAATTTAAATATAGGATAGCTGTCCTTTGTGAGCATGACTATTTTGTGAAATTAAAATTGTTACCTTTTTGGAGAAAGAAATTAGTGAAGAAATGCAACATCTTAAACTGTTGAATGTTCTCTTGGAAAATGGGTTTTCTCAGTCTTTATCCTATGCAGATGCTATCATGATATATGTATACAAAAAAAGTAGATGAAAGGGCTGTAGGGTTTTGTTTTGTGTAATGTTCCACCTTCCTACTGTTTGACTTGGCAACTTTAGCAAAGTTTCTTAATGTGCTTTTTCCTGTTGTTGCCTATAATGTATGACTGAATGATTGCACTTATAAAAATTTGTATTTCCTTCTTTTTTCTGTTGTTGTCACTTAAATCTCATTTACTATTTGTCTCAGTTACATTGAGGAAATTCTTGCCATTTTGCTGTAAATTCAGAGAATGAGAGTGTTTGCTCTGGCATTACTTTTTTTGTTAACCTGACTTAGCTTAGGTAATATTGTATGGCTTATTTTTTTGTGCTGCTTATTGCTTGCAAAAGTCTCAGGAATGTTGATTTCCTCCATGTTTTTGTTCAAACAGCTATGCAAATAATTCCCCTGCCTGAAAGTAAATGGAATGTTTTTTGTTTTGTTTTTAAACATCTGTCTCCAATGGCTTGATAAATATTCTTCTGGAGCCCATGTAGAATGGAAATAAATTCCTGCAGGTTAGTTGGGTTTCTGGGATGGTGGTGATCTGTGACGAGCATGGTAGAGTCCTGCCTCCTAAAAAATGTTCCAAAACCATCAACTGATTCTATAAGTTAAGGATTTTTAGTCTGTTTACGGTCTTAGAGCTTAGGGGAATTTAATTCAGCAATGCTGAAATACATGTGGATTCTTTCAGGAACAGAATGCAAATTAAAATTAATAATTACAAATATATAGGTATGGTTTGAGATTTGAAACCCCAAATAACAGTAATTAAGGTTTCAAATATCTGTCAGTAAACAACTCTCCATCCCTCTTTGCTGTGGTGTTTCCTAGCAACTGCTGTGTTTCTCTGAATCTGTGTTGCCTTGACAATACTCGTGGCGTATTGTACATCTACACAGGGCATTTCATTCAAGGGGCTTTACAGGCCAAGAATATATTTGTGAAGCATCCTTGAAGTGCAGCTGTTGTTTGGTAAAAATGGAAAGTGAGTAGACAAAACACTATTGCACGATTTGGTAAGAGGAATGGGAGGATGTGAAACAGGAGTTTGGGCTAATCCTGACAGGGATCCCTTTATACTTAGCAGGGAGAAAGTCCTGCTAAAGCTCACCCTTTCCATGTTCAGGTTAGCAAAGTGCCCTTTAGATGGTGAGGGGAAGCAGATGAGTGTTGTTAGGGCATCATTGGAGCAGACCAGTGAAGTTCAGCTAAGTTACTGTTAATTCTGCTGTGTTCTTGGGGAATATTACAAACCTCTAGTCCTTCTGCAGCCTAAGCCCCTTCCCAGGCTGTGCTGCAGTTCTGAATGCCCTTCCCTCCCACCCGTGCTCGCCCTGTGTGTCCGAGTTCCCAGCTCTCTGCACCATTAAGAGCTGCCTTCTCTCTGCTGAGCTCTGACTGCCCCTCTCACTGGCCTCGCCAGCTCCCACATCGTGAGTAAGCAGGTCCCGTATTCCATCTGCCTGTGACTGGGGTTTAAAACACAGACACCGTGCTACCTTTCTAGAAATCTAAATAATATCATCCAATAGCTTGTGCTTAGGGCATCTCACCAGGAAAGTTGTTTAAGTTTCTGTGTTTCTGTGTTCTAATATCCAGAAATTGATACTTTTGCTGTTATCTGTGGACCTGGCCAAAGATTTGCAAACATTTCCCAATTCAGGGAAAGCAGAATTTTTGTTTAGGGTAATTCTTGGGTCCAGACAGAGAAATTCTGTTGCTTTTCAGCTCCTCTATCGTGATTCTTCATTAATATCATCTATCTAGTTTTCTAGACATTCTGTTTTTAGGAGGCATTAAAAGGCATGAACGCTCACATGGTTTTAATTGTATGTTTCTTTCAATTTTTGCAGCCTTTCTTTCTTTCTTTCCATTTGTGTTTGTCTCTTTTCATTTTTTTTGACCAGAAAGAATTTTGAAGCCTAAGGCTATTGGTCTGGAACTGCTTATCATTTAGGCAAATTTGCTATGGATTGTGATTTAACTTTTTGCTCCATGTATTTTCTTCAGAGGAATTAATGTTGTTTTGCACCCTGTATAGTTGTAGATTTCCTGTCTGTTATCAGATAATAAGGCTTGTTTCTGAGCTCCAAGTCCTTCAGTAGCTCTCCAAACTTCTGTCATTTGGGAAGTTAAAAAGTAGGTTGAAATTTCAATGCTAATTTGTTACAGAGAAATCCATGAAAGGTGAATAAATCAGCAAACTTCTCTTTCCATCAGCAACCCATTTTAATAACATGAGCATTGTTAAAGTTTAGTTTATGAATCTATTACTGATTGCAAGCTGGTTTGGCACACTACCCTAGAAACGCTGTCTTGAAATCAAGAGCTGAAAATAGGTGTGCAAAAAGGATTTTAATGGAAAATCAAGCAAATATTATGGGTTGTTATCTGATTAAGCTACATGAAATGGCTTATCATTCTGGGGCTACATATACAACATATTGTCATTAGTGAAATGTCTTTCCACCTTTGGGAAACAAAGCAAAACAATTAACAACCAAACCCAACCCCAGTTTGCATACGTTGGAATATCAGCTAAGACAAAGCAAGGAAAGCAATTGCTTGGGCAATTACTGCTGGCTCAGATGCAGTGGCTGAACAGTAAGAAATGTACTACCACAGCTGCTTCTGTAGCCTGCTCTGCTGACTTTCGTGCTGAACTGTTTCCACCCTGTGATTAATGGTGAAGTTTATCTCATGAAGCCGTCAGTTTGACATCTTTCACTTGTACAGCAATCACTTTAAAGAAAAAAGGAGGGACTTAAACTGGCCCCTTTATTTTTGTAATCAGGAACAGGATGCCCCAGCTTTTAGCTCAAACTGACCCATTATGTACATTTGAGAAATGAGTCACGGTCAAAACCTCTCAGAATAGGTTCTGGTTGGTGGGAAGACAGACAAACTCAAATTCCCAGATATGAACATGCTTCAGTGTTTTTGTATGATAGTGAGATCCAAAGCAGCACGGGAAGTACTTTGAAGTTCTTGGTTTAGAGTTCTTAGATCTGCTAAAGTGGTGATAACTTTGGGATGTGTTTGTGGCAACATGGTGACACCATTAGGTGTGTCAGTTAATGCAGCATGTTAGGTGCTTAGCTACTGAGGAAAAGTAAAGAAGTTCATTTTCAAGTCTAGTGCACTCCATCTGCATTTTCAATCCATTCTTTTTAGAGCTGAATTTTGTTACTGCATTCATTTCCTCAGAATCTATTATCTCTTTGTTTCATAAATATATTACTGAAAAAACAATTATTTCGGAGCATGCTGAGTTTTATCAAATTTTGTTCTCTTTCCTTTAATGTGTGTTTTCTTTTAAGGTATAGAACAAGGCTCATGCAAGGGTTTCTGACTCTTTCTCTGTCTTCTGGTGTCTCTCTGATTCTGCATGCACGCTGTGTTTGAAATGTGCCACCCTCCAGTGGGAGAAGCTAATGATGGAAAGCCCCAGGCTGAATAGTGCAGATCCCCCTGCTCCTATTCATGATTGATTCTACTGTTTTGTTTTGTGTTCTTCTCTGCCACTCAAAATGCCATTTCCACGGCTGCATTTCTGACTTCCTATCTAAAGCATTCACTTTGAAATAGAGATTACACCCACTGAAAAAACCTGAATCTTCACATCAGTCAAAAGACTGTCAATAGTGAGGTATAGGCCTTATTTGTCCATGTGAATGATTATGATTGTGTAAAATTGAAGAGATGTAGATTCAGTTCCCTTATTAGAATTTGCCTTCTGCATTTGCCCAGAATCAAATTTGATTCTGTTACTAAATTCCAGAAATATCTACCAAAAGAAGCTACTTACAGGAGCAAATATTCTATCACAGTTATGCTTCTGCTTTCATTGGTTTTCCACAAGGAAAATGCTTCTTGGCTACAAATTTAACAGATGAATTGCAGAGAACTCATTTCTGATTTAGAGCAATCTGTTCCATGAGATATGCAGAGCACAGGGGTTTCTGCCTCCTTCTGTTGTACCCCACAGCGATACCATCATTTGCCACTCACTGCAGTGATCTACAGCCTGGCTGGGCAAAGAAATTAATTCCAATGCCTTCCACCTTACTGCATTTCAGTCAACTCAGTCAGTGGGATGATACAGACTGTCTTGCTTACAGCATTTATGTTGAACACAGCAAGTACATTCCAATTAGTTCCTAGCTAAGTGCTTACCCAGAACCATAGTCTTTTGGAAAGGGTGGTCTCTGGGACAAAATATTTGCCAGAAGCGTCTTATAACTCAGCTTCCTTATCATTAATGATCCCTGTCAAATTGGTGTTCATAGCAGCAACTGGAGGTGCAAGGACACATTCTAAAAGAGTACCTTCTGTGTTTGTATCTTGCTCTCCATCCTCAGTACCCTCATAACTTTTAGAATGAGTAAGAAGAAGGAACCATAAAGCAAAATAAGAGCACAGCAAAAAATGCACAAACTCACAGTGCTCTCTTCAATGAACCAAAAGTAGAATCTGACTGATCTAGTAAGAAGCACAGTTGGAATAAAATAATCTGGATAAACTGCAACGGTTCAGTAGAATTTATGAAAAAGCTGATGCTTGAAGCCTAATTCTGATTCCAGCATTTATAACAGTTAAATATTAGAGTTACTGTTCTATGTGTTTTAATGTTTTCTTGTTCATTTATAATTGTTTGAGGAAGGCTTAGATTGCCAGACAGACAGCAGTTAAATAACTTACTGCCACGTTGGTAATGTTCCTCTTCTGCTCCCATTATCATGTAACCAGATCTTCAGTGTGAATAAAGGGCAGACAGGGAAATATGTCTGTATTTGCTCGATTGTTTGCAGTAAATAACTCAGCCATTGCACAACTCTGCTGAAATTGTTCACTATTGTACTCCTGTGTTACCTTAGATTGGAATTAATGCATAACAGTGCATGTGGTTTCCTTGGGGTCTCTCTCTGAAGAAATAAACTTTTTGGTAAATGTTAAATACATATATGTCATTCTATAGTAGGAAAATTTCAAAGCCTTAACTTGAGGTTGGCTTGTGAAAGGATGTTATTATCTTATCTAGAAAACTGAACCTTTTGGAAAAAATGTAGATTACTATGATAATGAGTACTTAGGATTGTATGTTTTAAGGACGAAAACCAGATTAAAATAATAGGATAAAACCTGCTTTTAAACGTGATTTAGAGATTTCAGACTTGTTCTAGAGGGTTAAAGGCTAATATGTACAAGTGACCTAAGTCTGAAGGTTGTTAAAAATCTCACAAATACTTGCTTCTGGTCTACCTTTGTGAAAGCTCAGCTCAGTCTCACTGCAGTTTTTGAGGCTGAAGCATCTAAAGGCTTCTTCTTTCTACTAAGAAAGTGATCAGGTCACTGGGCATAGTGGGGAAGACAGCACATTTCAAACAGCACATGAAAAACAACAACAACTAAAATAATCACTAGTGTTATGCAATGAAAGCATTCTGAGTTAGTTAATTCCAGTTTCTATAAAGAACTATGACAGTATTGCTGAATGTTGGTGACCATTTCTGTTTCAGATTGGGGATGGCACCCCAACCAACCAGAGTGCAAATGTAGCTCTTGGACATAGGAACAGGAAGAAGAAGTAAACCAGAGCTCTGCTAGTCTGTTGTCTAACCGTGATGCTTCATGAGCTGCATCCCATGCAGTTGAAATAGATACTTGTGGCTGGGCAGAAAGTGGTTTATTACGTTATTCAGGATTAGTGGTCTGTAGTTTGAAGGGTGATAGGATTAGCAAACGTGCCATGAAGTGAGTTAACAAATGGCTGTGAAGTACTTCAAAATAGTTATCAATAAAATTCATCAAAGGGGAGATAATTTTATCTGTTTTCCCAAAAGAGATTAGTAAGTTTCCAGGTATATTTGTATTTCCCATAAATTTTAGACACTGTAACAGGGATTAGAAAACCCTGCAGGCTGATACCAAGCTGAGGGGGGGGGAACTGGCAGGGTGGTGACCAGAGCTTGGTAACTGATGAGGTGGCCTCAAGCCAAGATGACACTGAGGAAGAAAACAGCAAAGTGCTGCACTAAGACACCAAGCCACAAGTGCAAAAAAAAGGGACCACCTGGATAGACAGCAATGCAGAAGAAAAGAGAATGGAATTTTATGCTGGACAACAAAGTAAATGTGAGCTGATGGTGTGTTAGCACGGCAGAGCTGGGTCTGGGTGGAATTAGCAAGGTCAGTGTGTGTAAATCACGGGAAGCAATCATCTCCCTCTGGTCCTGCCAGGGTGTGCAGGTGGCAAGGGCTGGCCTGCCCATGGGCACTGCCTATAAGGCAACGCAGAGCAAGAGGAAAGAGTCCAAGGAACTGCAAGAGAATGACAGAAATGTTTAGAAAATGTGATTTGTGAGGGTTTGAGGAGCTGTTTTGTTGAATTTAGAGAGAAGAGCAGCGTTTTAAAAATTTGAAAAATATTATCGTAAGGAGAGGACAAAGGCAGGACAAAATCTAGGTTGCTTAACTGTAGCAAGGGAGACTTAAGTAACAAATTAAGAATGCAAGTTTTGTAGATCAAGATGTAAACTATATTCCTGTCTCCTTAGGAGACTGCAAAATAGATTTCCTTGGAAGTGTTTAAAAATGGATTAGATGGATATCTGGAAGGATACTAATTCAAAGCAGCAGTTAGCTTAGATCCTGTCTTCACCTTTCCCTTCCAGCTGTGCCTCGCTACATTTCTGTGATCTTTAGAAGGAATTCACTGCATTATTTATTCTGATAGGAATGGCTCTCTTCCATGTGTCCAAAAGAAGGTACCTGAAACTGCAGTTTGGATTGCTATTCTACTTGACACGCAGCACTTGATTTTATTTTTGGGCAACTAAAGTATAGCAAAAAATCCTTGGGCAATCAGTCTCGTAGAGGACCAAATTATTTGCCAATGTTTCGTGAATACTGGAGAAACTCAAAGTATTAGTCAAGATTAATTATTCCTCTCTTTTTCTATTGAAAAAGTACTTGCATCATAAAAATCTGCTGTAAGAGCATGCAATGCCCAATAACACAAAATGAAGAAAGAATAATTGCTTGGCTTTGGGAATGGATGGAATTTGTAATTAAATTTTATATATATATACATATATAGATATACATGTAGATATGTGTGTATGTATGTTTAGGTCTTTATTGGGTGTCAGTTCTTGAATTTGGACCGGAACAGAGGAGGGAATTGTACAAATACATTACTTTGCCATTTTCCGAATAAAGTAGTGGAAGTTCGTGGCATCCATAAATGAAACTTGCAGACAGCAGTGATTTTTGATAATTTACAGTAACAGTTCAGAGAAGAAGTTATTCATTTCAGTAAACTTTCATGATGTTACCCTCTTGATAGCAACTGTAATTTTCTGTCCTCTTATTACTACATACTCTTGCAGGTGGACCTTACTCCAATTGTTAATGAAATATACCTGCAACTTGTTTTATATTTTCTATTAAATTTAGAGTTTGGTGCACAGGATTGTGTCTGCTTAAGATTTAAACCTTTGCAGTACAGACATTGCAGCACAAAGGCAGGGTCTTTTACTTAAGTAGAAAAGTTATGTGTGTTCATGAAGGAAAATCAAAAAAACACGAATCATAACACTCATTGTGGGAGAGGATGCATCAGGACCCCTTTCCTTTATCTATTGTATCCAGTGTCAGCAAAAGTCTTAGTTGTTAGCAGAAAAATTGCCGGTTAATTTGGAATCTAATAGGAGTGTTGCTGCTGGTTAGCTCGTGTTAATGACTGCAGGCAATGCAGGAAAACAGGTTGGATGTGTGTGATTCACAGGTGGTCGTTAAGGGTTATTTTGAGACCTGAAAGTGCAACAATATTTTCTAGAATGGCAACGCAAATTAATGCCCCATTAATATTTTCCTTTAAATTTACTAATAATACACTAAACTAGAAGCTTTGTCTTTACAAGGTTTTGCTATTTTGTTGTGCTTGAGAAAACTTTGCCCTGCTGTACAGCGATTCGAGAAAGCATCAAATGCAATAGGTTACAAATGTTATATCTTCATGCTTCTCCCTACTCTCTATCAAATTAGAGGTTTAGCAAAATCAAGTAAAACTAAGAGTATAATTAAATGCAGCTGGTACTTAGTTACTGCTTCACAAAACTTGTCTGTTTTCCCGAGCAATATCAGATGATCTAATTTAAAATAAATTTGTAATTTTTTTTAACAAACAAAGGGTGGGGGGAAAAAAATTAAATGAGATAGTCATCCATCAATAGAGATTTTTCTTTATTGCACCTACTTGAATTCTTTCAGTTGTAAACACACTAATGACTTCTAATACAGTAGCAGACTGTTTACTTTACTCTAATCTCACTGAGATGAAGGAAATTCCCATTACAGTCAGGTTTTCCAAATACATTATCATTTCCTTTTGTGGATAACCACACTAAAATCCCTAATTCTCAGGGGTTAGAGGACTTGGCACATTCTCATAGGGAGGTGCCTCTCTCTGAGCCAACATCTCAGGCTCGGCTTAGAAAAAGAAGATTCTTTATTTGCTATACTCTTTTTTCCATGCTCTGTGCTTCCATAACTATATGCTTCATTTTTTTCAGTAAATATTATTTGTAGTAGCCCATGAACCAGTGCAAGGCTCACACAGTAAGGATTCTGGAAGTGTTTTAGAGCTCCCTGACTTTAGATCATTCAGTGAAGATGAAGCTTTTCTCACAAAGGGCTGTTGAGGCTTTCTTGCTGAAAACAAATGTGCCATCAGAAATGTGTAGGAGTTAGTCAAGTATTAATTTTGTCACTTTTCCCCACAGATTTAATGACATAATTGTGAGACAGCTATTGTCCTGACTAGGTTTGATAATCATGAATCTTGTTCTTATCTTTGATCTTTCATCTGAACTGTGAGGTGTTACACTGCTCAGATAACACTTGGCTTGCAATTAAGGAGAAGGTGATCTTGTATAAATGCAAAAGCAACCCTGCAAAAGAAGTTTAATGATAGTGGTAAAATTAGAAATATGTTCTCCCCTCGTGGTGTTATAGTAACGTGAGTGAAAAAACAGCTTGTTCTACCAATTGGAGTGTGATGGTATAATACCATTTTGATAAGCAAAACAGGGTTTGTGTCAGGCTGTTGAAATAGGTTGTTGACGAATTTTGGAGGAAGGAAAAATTACAAAAATTGTTGAAATTTTACATAACAGTTGGCCAAAGTATTTTGATTCTTGTGTGAGATGAGAATACCAGCCTGCAGGAGCTGGTGTTAAGTAAGATAACTTGAGCATGCCTGGCAGGAGCTCTGATGGTTCCATCCTAGCCTACTTCAGCTCATGGACAGCTCTGAGGGCACTGGGCTGCAGTGACACTTTCACTCCTGTTTCTTTTGTGGGTGGAAAATATAGTTGAAAACACTTTTTCCCCCCCTAAATTGCAAGGAGAAATCAAGATCTGTGTGCAAAGAAACCATTTGGTTCTCTGCACCTGTAGAATGCACAGAAACTGCATTTCTACAACTTCTTAATGTTCTTTATTTGTGCACACTGGTCGTTTGAAGTGCTTGTCTAAATTCATTCTTTATTTGTGATTTGGTAGTAATTATTTGACTAATTTCTTCTTTTTTTTATGTCTTTGAACCATCACTGATGGATGAAATTTTTCCTAAATGTATTTCACAGAGAATTTATCAAATGATTTCATCAGATCTTTAACCAAGCCATTGTAAATATTTGGTAGAGGAAAACTGGGTGAATGTTCTGACACAGCTGCATGGTTCTAGATCTTGTTTTGACATAGGAGGTGTTTCATTAACTTCCATCATGGTTTATTCCTTTTCATTTATTATTTTTGTTACTTCACTGGAAGAGCTCCTTGCTCAATTTGGTTTGGTGTGAAAGCTTGCAAGAAGTGAATTCTGTTTACGTGAATTGTGCTGCCAGTAACTTTATTCATTTAGAAATGCTGCCAGTAAATAGACTATTCGGAGAAAATAAACACAGATGCTCATACATACAATGGAGATTAATTTAAAATTTCTACTAGTATTCATAGAAAATTGTTTTCAGTATTTTTGCGGACCTATTTGCAGTAGTAAAATAAAAATTATCTTCCTTGTTTGTCATGTTATGAGTGGGTGCAATGGATGTTGAGTGCATGTTCTTGTCACTGTCAGAGAACACCTAGCAAACGTCAGGGATTTATTTTCAGTAGAGCTTGCTAGTTTTTTTGGGGAAAAGTTGTAATGCTAACTATTTTAGAAGATAGTTCTAAAAGGTTATGAAGAGCTTCAGAAAGTTTGAGGCTCAAAAGGCACCGAAAAAGTTGCCTTTTTTTGTGTTCATTTAAAATTTGTCTGTGGCTGGGAATTTAACTCTATCAGATCTTTCCTTTTAACTTTGGTTAAATAGTAAGCTTCTTCCTCACGGGCACATTTGCATTTGGTAAAGTAATGATTATGAAATGGCTGCTATTATCTGATGGGGGCTCTGTGCTCCAGACAAGCACAGGAAATATAGTAGAAAAGAAATTAGGTGAAAATCATTCCAACATTGTTCGTTTGTTGTGCCATGCTACATAAATCTTTTTCACATATAAAGTAACCTTAGTCATCTAAATTTAAGACAAAGGAATTGTGACTAAAACTGCAGATCACTTGAGGCTTCTTTGGTGCTAATTAACTTACTCAGCTCAGTTGGTTGGCAGATTTTAATCACTATAAAAGCTCCTGTGGATATTTTAATTTGTTTTCATTTTAAAAGCAGAAGCATATGGTTCTTTAAAAGATGTGTGGCTTTTTCTGTATTCATTTGAGAAATCATAATTAATGTTTTCATGTGCAAGACATACATTTAGTTTCATAATCACTCATTTCCAAACTTAACCCCTTGGAAACACTGACAGCGTTATTGTGCCAAGACCAGTCAGCATATAATTTCATTTCCTGAAAACTTTGCCTTTTAAAATTTAATCAGGGAAAAAAAACACGGGTATTTGCAAGTATTTCTAGCAAAATGACCCAGATAATAGTACAGTCTCTTAAGCTTTCACTATATATCTATAAATTGTTTAAAGTATAGGGTTTCTCTTATTTAGAATTTCAAAGTTTGTACTTTAGTAACAAAATGACTAGAATAATAAAAAATCAGAAGAATAAAATCCACGGGGTAGCTGGTACGCCTTCAGACATGCTCCTTCAGATCTTGGCCTCTCTATGCTGTTCTTCAGATTTTAGCCCATCATCTGTGTTAGAAATTGCTACCAATCCAGCTCTAAAAGACTCCCAGTGTTCTCTAAATTTTTTTTTTAATTGAAATAGTTGATGTAGACCAACTCCAGTCTTTTGAGATTGCAGGCCCAGGTCTTATATACCCTTCTGTGCGTGGGTGAAAAAAGGCCACGATCAGGCAAGCACACGAAACCCTCCTGCGCACGATTTAGCTGTCCATTAGTCAAACTATTAATGATCCATTAATGAAACTTTAGACAGACATCTTGATATGTGTGCTTTCATGAAACAGACATACGTAGAAGTATTTCTACTGCACATTCTGCATGTGTATCGAAGACTTGACAAATAGGTTTGCTTATTTCCAGGTTTATTCCATTCTTTCCCTGATTTCATTTCTACCTTTCTCCTACAAGGCAAGAGTGGGAGTGCCAAAGTTATGGATATTTCTCCCTATGAATACTCTGCAATCAGGTTAAGGAAAAATGTTCAATCATCACTGATGCTTCCAAGTTCACATCTTAGAGTTTGTGAGTGCTGAGTCACGAATAAGATTCAAAATATGGTGTCCATGTCTCATCTACCAAGTGACATTTCTAAGTGCAAAAAATGGATTTAACAATGTTTTAATACACTTGGACTGTGTTTTGAAATTTTATTATAAGAGCATGTAAGGTGCTCTGTTGTTTTTTTAACTGTGTTGTTTTGATTTGGTTGAGTCTCACTATTACTGTTTGGTATCACTCTTACTATTCAAAGTAGTTTTAATTTGGTGTAAATTGTTGAACAAAAAGTCAGAAATAGCTTGGAGAAAATTTCTGCGTAGAGTGCGCTTAATCTCATTTCATGTGTTGCTTAAAATTAGAGTGTTTGGTGAGATAACTAATACTAATCAAAAGATATATCCCCCTCATCCCAAGACCTGAAACATTGCAGTAAGGTAATATTCTGCATCAAAACAATTCCTTTGCATGGTGGAAACAGTAGGAGGGAACCCAGAAAAGAACACATCCTTACTGACTTTCTCTCAAATCAGTGTTGTTTGCTGTAAAATATGTAAAGAGACCTGCACAGAGCTGTTTTTCTCCGAGCCCCTGTGACAGTGCTGGCGCACACCCAGACGAGCTCTCTGGAAGCTTGGCTGCAGCTGGGCTGAGGCTCCTTACTGCAGCAGCAGTGCAGTCCTGGGTTGGGATGTTCTTCCCACCTCTGCTAGAGGGAATGGGTTTTCTGCGTGCTCTGCCAGTATGACCTGGCTTGCTGATCTGCCTGTCATTGTCCTTTGGAGGAAGGAACATGTGGAGAGGAAACGGGGCCTCGGTCGTGCTCGCTCTCCCGAGCCGCCACATCTGTGCTCGGATACTGGGGAGCAAGGGAAGCAAGGACTTCCACCCATTGTATTTAGGGAATGTCTTCACTGATTACAAAGGCTCTTAAGTAGAAGTCCTTTCCTGCATTTTTAGTTAAAATCCAGTTTTATTGCATTTCCATAGGGGACCACCTCAGTTAAGTCAGTATCAGCCCCATATATGTTTATGTTATGCTGAAAAGAGCAGAACTCTGCTGTAAAAAAGCATTGCATCAGAAAATAGTTATAGCTATGACTAAATTAGAGGGATGTGCCACTTGCTGCGACAAAATGAATTTGAATGTGACCAAAGAGAGAAAATATGTGGCTGTACTCTTCGTTCATCTGCATTTTACAAAATTATCTTTTTTTCTATTAGTGATGTGCATATGACTGTGAACATATTAGCTGCATTTGTACTGGATTTACTTTTTGCAGCAGTCATTGAAAATGTTTGAGTGCTCACATTTAGTCATGATTATACACCTGGGAATGACTACTAATATAGTAGGATTTAAAATTACCTTTCTGGACGATGATTAACATGTAAGAGCTTTACACATCAGTAAAAATCCATATTGCCTGGAAAGTTAAGGACAAAATGTGTCTAAAAGAAAAAACAGGGTAAATGTAGCACACAGGGTATGTTTGTGTAATATTGCCATATGTAGATGGCAGAGGATGGTGCAAGGTTGTCATACAGAGAACAGCTGCATTGAGGCAGTCCTCTGCAGAGACTAATAAATCTTGAATTTCCTCTTGGAGTCCCTGACTAGCGAGGCATGGTTGCTTCAGAAACCCAGGTGGCACAGGTCCTGTTCCTGGGAACACGCTGTGGGGTGAGCACCGTGCAGGCATCCCCAGGTTTTGCCTGTCCACCTCCGATTTTCCAGGCTGTACCACAGGCTGCAGCGGCCTCTGTTGGAAAATCGCCATCTCCTGTGCCTGCCCTAAGTCAGAGCTGTCCAAATGCTCGCAGCACCTCCCCACTGCATCACCATCCCCCCTTCCTGGAGCTTGCAAGGGGAGATTGTCCTTGTTCCTCAAGCTCTTCCAGGACAGAGCAATTCCCCTGGCTGGCTGGGGGCTTTCGCTTCATCACAGATCAACTGTGCAGCGTTTCTTCAGGAGTAAGGAAGCCTTTCCTCGGTTTTTGTGCTGCAGTAATGCTGACAACAGCAATGCCATGCAGAAACCCCAAGTATTAAAGGCAGCACATTTTTGCTTTTCGGATGTAAATTGATCCTCCCTGCAAAGATGTTTCAAATGTATGGCACAGCTGGGGAAGCTCAGTATTCAGCAGGATCTCTCTGAAGCGATGAAAGTAAGGGCAGATTCTGGGCTTGGTTCGGGTTAGGATATCTCAGCTTGCCCTGCTTTTTGTGACATCCAAGTGATGTAATTGATATGGCAACGATAATATGCAGAATAAGTGCTCTATTAATAACTTCCCTTTAACAGCCACTTAACCCAGAACCTTGGCTTGGCATTGCAGCCTCCACTGATAGTGCTCTCAGCGAGGGTACTGACAGCATGGCTTGAAAGCTAATGAGATGCTTGGGAACAAATGTTTGGCAAGATTGGCAACTTCTAGAGGTTTATTTCAGGTACAGTTTGTCCTGGTGTAAGAGACTTGAAAAATATTTACCCTGTGTATTCAGGTTCTTTGTTACCCTTTCTCTCAGTTCTGTGACTGGAGTGATTTCCCTACCAAATTTGCAAAGGTATTATTTATCCCTTATTCTCCATGTCCTGTAACAAATCTCTTCAGTTGTAACATAAGCAGAAATCCAGTTAATTATATGCTCCTATATTATAGCTATCTATCTATTCAAATACCATACATTTACCTTATATAAGTTTATGGTAATTATGTGTGGAAAAAAATGCATATTGTCCTCTGTAATTTCCACTTTGTGGTCTATAATTTCCTTTATTTGTCTGTATTAAACAGCAGTGTGTATGTTAGCAGTGCTACAGAGGCAGTCTGTACCAAAGTGTTCTAAAAAGTGGTAATATGGATAGAAAAATGTAAAAAAAGCACCACAAAACTCCAAATCAACACCACAATACATGATTTTTACCAATCCCAAAATAAAATGAGGACAAAATTACGTTTTAGTCCTTTGGGAATTTTAGTATTTTACATATTGTTGGAATAATGTCTTAGTTACTTATTTTCCTTAATGTGTTGGTCAAGCCTTAATTATGCTTGGGCACAGGTTTTCCTGCACTTACCCAAAGGAAAGATGAGAGAAGAATACACAAGGCATATCTTTTTAAGCACATGGGTTGCCTTTGGTGCAAGAAAATGTTAATAGAAGCTTTCCTTGATGCAGTGGTTCAAAACGGAAGAGTGAAATGCAGATCTTCATCTGAAATACGTAGTCCCTCTCTTGAAACAGTGCAGGCAGCTGACAATCAGGCTCTGACACCTCTGATTCTGCAAATATTCAGTGTGTCTAAACTGTTTTAAAATCAGTGTGACTTAAGCGTGTACTTAATGTTAATTGCATGCTCAAGTGCTTTGCAGAGCTGGTGCTTTAAGAAATTGAGTAGAACATGTATATTGGAAGCAGCTCTTTCCAATCCTGCAAATGATGTACTACAGTTTTATAGTCCTCAGTCTCTGCAATACTGTTGCAGAAATGAATTATAAAACCTAGGTCAAAGCCTACAGTTTTATTCTTATCCTGGGATTTTTCTACCTTTTGTTTGCATTTTCTGTTACATAACTAGTATTTTAGTTCTAAATTTTCTCAGGCTTTTTTCTCATTCCTTTACACTTACACTTAGAAATAAAGTAGATGCCTGTGAGGAGAGGAAAAAGGAAGGGGGAGTGCAAGAAGTAAAATGAATCATGCCTGTGCATGAACAGGGATGTGGAAGCTATTTATACTGCTATAAATACCAGATTAGTAGGATTTAAAATGTTATTGCTCTGTAGGTTTTAAAAGGCCTTATAAATACTAGGTTAGTTTTGCTTCAGTTCTTTCAGGGTAGACTTATTTAAGAAGACAGATATTTGCTTTAATTTTTAAGAAGATTTATAGCACATAATGGTTTTCTTGGACTCATAAACTATTTCTCCACCCACTGCTTGCTCTTTGAAAGAGGGGCTGTCTCACACTTGCCAAGGAGAAGTGGCCCCTGCTCCGAATCTCACTAGCTCTCAAGTGATTCATTGCAGATTGGTGGACTCTGGTGAATCCCCAAACACATTTGATGACCTGTTTGTATGATGCAGTCACTATTGGACATGGATTTGCAATTCTTTATGGAGGAGGGTACTCTTCTTGCCCTATTTCCCCCACACTGTTTGTCTTATGTGAGGGAAATAGTTTATTTTTTGCTAAGTAAAATAGTAACTTTGTTTATTACGAATTTGCCAACAAACTCCTGAAGAACTGAAACAAAAGTTGTCAAGATGTATTGAAACATTCCTCTGTACTTCCGAGTAAAGGCCTTTCCTGTCAGAGCAAATAACCCAGTCCCGAAATGCATGATGCCATTCTGGAAGTTATTTCTTATACATAAACCTTTTCCTTGGTCATGGTATCAACTGGCACACCTCTTTTATTAGGTAAATACTAAATGCAAATTAATCTGCAAAGCAGTCTCTGGAAGAGGCCTCTCTTCTTATTATTCCTTTCAGATTTCTAGCCCTGTGTGGTTGTAAAAAAAGCAAACGAGGCTTTTCTAGGCTTGTTTAGCACATGGACAGTTCTGGTACATTGAGAGCACTGTGCTATATATAAGTTCATTTCCTTATTATGTGCTAACCTAGGAAGCTTGATTCAGTTGATACCAGGTTTCCCTTGCAGATGTCTTAGAAAGAAAAAACATGTCTGTTTCTCTCAACATTTTGGCATACAATTTATTCTTCTCTTGACGTGCTTTATCTCATCTGTTCTACATCAGACATGTTTTTTGCCTTGATGATTTTCTTGCCTGTGTGGTGAGAGCTAAGTGTCAGTCAGTGTGCATGGCAAATTATTTTTCTCTTGTGTAGATTACCTTGAAAACACTAAAGGTGCTGTTAGCAGTAGAATAGACTGATGACAGAGTTGAGGAGGGGATTCTTGTTTCAGCAGTAGCAGAAGAGGGTGAAAACTGACTGCCGGCTTGCTCCAGAGGGGAGGCTCAAAAACCAGTGTAGGCTATTTGTGGTGGATGCTGAGAGATGTTACAGTTGTAGGAGGAAGCGTTTCTTAGAGGAAATTATTTGGGAAATGATTAGGAAATGAACAAGTATTCTTTATATCTCATGAGTGTACATCTTCAGCCTCTTTTATTTTAGTCATTTGTTAAGGTCTGGTAGCAGAAGCTGCTGCCTGTGTTGGAAGCTGACTAGACTGAAGACTGGTGGGCTTGGGTTGGCAATGTCCTCAGTTCAAACGTGTCCTCTGATTTGAGGATGAATATGGTGTCGGTGTCACAAATCCTTTAGATTGGAAAAGACCTTCGAGATCACGGAGGCCAGCTGTTAACCCAGCACTGCCAAGTCCACCACTAAACCGTGTCCCTAAGTGTCTCAGCTACACATGGTGACTCAACCTCTTCCCTGGGCAGCCTGTTCCGATGCTTGAGAAATCTTTCCATGGAGAAATTTTTCCTAATATAAAACTGTCCTGGGTTGCAATGTATTCTAGTACCATGAGCTGTTGAAACCAGGTGTGCCGTTGTTCCTTGCCTCCTCCCTCGGGACTAGCTTCTGTTAATGGGCCCAACAACAGATAACTCCAACCTGGACTATCTCCTGTTAATGTGCCCATCAGTGCCTTGCCCCATGACTCACCATCCCATGGTGAGATGCTCCGCCCAGGGGGAAGGAGCCAAGCATTCCCACCTGGATAAAAATCTGGGGTTTGAAACAGCACCGGCAGCCTTACCTGCTGGGATCCCAGAGGACAAGGACTACATCACCACTGGATGTTTGGAGGAGGACCAGACTTTTTTTTTTTTTTTCTACAAGATCACTGCTTCAACAGAACCACTTCAAAGAGAACTGCAGCTATCCCCTAATTGGACTGCTAGCAACACCCTGCCCGGCAGGGTGCCAGGTTGTACCCCTGACTCTGTCAGGTTAAACCAGTGTCTCTGTATTATTGTTTTGTGTTATATATATATATATAAGTAAAAACTGTTGTTCCCATTTCCTCATATCTTTGCCTGAAAGCGCCTTAATTTCAAATTTATAATAACTCGGAGGGAAGGGGGTTATATTTTCCATTCCAAGGGGGGCTCCTGCCTTCCTTAGCAGACACCTGTCTTTCAAACCAAGACAACAACCTAAACCTGCCAATATGCAACTCTTGTCCTATTGCTTTTACTTGGGAGAAGAGACCAATGACCCCCTGCCCTTGCTACCACCTCCTTTCAGGTAGTTGTAGAGAGCTAGAAGATCTTCCTGAGCCTCCGTTCCTTCAGACTAAACCAGACTACTTTCTTCAGATGCTCCTCATAAGTTTAGTTCTCTACACCCTTCACACTTCGTTGCTGTTCTTTGACCAGAGTCCAGGCTTTGTTAAACCATCCCCTTGAAATGGATTTGAGCCTAGTGGTAGCATCACATATTTTTAATAGTCCTGGTGGAAAGTCTGTGAAAAGAGAGGAATTGGCAAGTAGTGCTGTCAGGAAATCTATTGTACATGGGAAAAAGGACATTCTCCCTGTAGTTGTTGTAGGTGTCAGGTAGGGACATTAATATGGGAAGCATATATTGGATATTAGCTTCTGATAATGACAAATGACTGGAATATAGAGTAGCAAGGCTGGGGCAACAGTGTCTTTTATCAGGCTAATTAGTGGTTAAGCAAAGCAGCTGTAGGTGTTAGATTTGTGCTAGAGCTGATGTGTATCTAATAGGCGTTAAGTGCTTGCCCCACACCATGTTTTAAGGAAATCCTGCAAGGGCTTTTGTCTATGGGGAGTAATTATCTTTGCACATACTCTTCTGTACTCACAACATGGTTCTAACCTCCTGGGAAAACCTGCGGTTTATTCTCCTATAGTGCCGTGGTTTCTTTTAAGGGGAAAAAAAAAACCCGACCCCAAAAAAGCCCAAAAGGAGGTCCCAAACCCATGAATTTGCTGGGATCTACAAGTATTTAACATATAAGGGGTCTAAATATTGTTATTATTAAAAAATAACAATTGTTTTCCCTTTTTTTGGGTGGGCAAGGGTATAACACGGATGATTGGTTAGATCTTTTTGGAGTTGAGTTTTAGTTGGACGTATCTGTAAAGGTCTGCTAGTGTTGGGTTTGAAAGATAAGAATGTAATTCCTCACAGTGTGTCCGAGTCCTGTACTGCTTATAGATGATTTATGAGGGACTGTAATAATTTTGTAGCTCTCAGGGAATGAGTCCATGAAAATGTTGAGCTGATGCCTCACTGAATGGAGTCACACACAGACAAAAAGAATGCAAGTCTGAAGGTGAAGATCAATGAAGATTAATGCAGGGAATTCCATGTAGTACTTTATTTCTTTTTTCTGTTTCTCTCGTGCTCAGGAATGAAACAAGTGCTGTCCTTGAAGCACTGACCATTGAGTGGTAACTATATCATTCCTCTCTCTCCCTTTTTCACCTATGTGTTAAGAACAGTGGATGAATGTTTTCAAATCAAAATTCCTGCTCTGCCGGGTTATTTCACTATGTGAGGTGCATGTTCAAGTGTGCAGAATTTCACAGATTAAACCCACAGGCTTTCGCTTTCCTGTGCCTAAAACCAGGATTTTTGTGATTTATAAAGACCTGATTTTGCCTGGCCTGTTTCAAAATGCAAATCCATTCTCACCTTACTTACAGAAATGCATATTTGAGACCTATATCATCAGAATTCATCTTCAGACTCAACATATTTGTAGGAAAAGATGAATAAGAGATGAAAATAAAACTCTCTTCAGTCTAACTGGAAATTAAGCCAATTTCAGTGACATTCTAAGATAACTCAATCATAACAAATAGTGTCAGTTTCTAGGAGTATTGCTGTCAAGTGAGAGATTTTTAAGTCAACCTTTTTAATTCACTAGCTATAAAGGATTATATAATCACAGTATTGTATCAAATCAAGGAAAATCTATGTCTCTGGAGACAAGCAATAGGACACCAGGGCTTTCATCTTTATACCTCTGATTCTACTCCAGCATGGGGCCATGCTGTCCTCTTCCTGGAAGGATTTAACAGAAGACGTGTTTCTTCCTTGGATGGAAGAGCATGGGAAAGAGCTACCTGCTGGGGTTCTGGACATCCCGGGAAATGTGCAAGCCTCAGAGCTGTGGCTGATTTGATCTACAGCCCCAAATTGACCAGGAGGTTGGATTTGATGACCAGCAGAAGTCTCTTCCAAATAATGTTTGCACTCTTTTGTGATAAACCTTGCTATTCCAAGGGGCTATATTTATGTGATGGACATCTTGGAATAACTTAACGGCAGGGCTTGTCCTGTTACAGGAGAGACAAGAAGATTTCTGTGTCTCTGTGCCCCCTCCCATCACGACAGTGATGACAAACATTTATCCTGCTATCAGTGCTATCAGTGCCATTTTCTCCCCTATGTATCTCTGTCAGGACCCACATTTTCAGCTTGCTGCCACTGTGCTATCTTTTCTTACCTGCATGCTGAAATTCAGTTCTGGACTGCCATCGCTTAATAGATTGGCAGGCAGAGTTTTTTCCACGGTGGACAATTTCCTTTGGTAAAAATATGAGATGTGCACATGTATGTGGGTAGTACCCATGTGCTATTAGTTACTGGGCATAAAACAGATCCTGAGGCAGTGTTCCAAGTTCACCAACACTCATTTTCACTATATTTATCCCATTCCAGAGCAGAGCAATTTCAAGATAGTGCTGGTTGCCTGAGTGAAAGCAACCGGATAGTACCTGGCTTCCTGTGGTTGCTCTTTTCCTCTGAAAAGCACCACCACACCCCCTTGATCATGTTCAGTAGCTTGGTCACGTTCCTGAACTGGTCTGCCTGATCCATGTTGTCTTTTAATGAACTCCTTGTAAAAGCATTTGCAGCAGAACTGGTGGGAATTCAGGCCTGCAGGTTGCTGCATGCCAGTGCTGTCACCCTCCCAGGACCCCCTGGCAGCATGTGGAGTTCAGGACTCCACCTAAGCCCCATTCAGGGAAAGAAACACTCCTTTTGCATGTGTTTTCTTTACCCATGCCTAATTCACATGCACGATGATATTTTTTTGGTTGCTTGGCAACCAGCTAGCGGCATATTGGATGGAAGGTGGGACTTAAGTATACGGATGTGTGGGTTTTTTTCAAGGCAGTGTCACAACAGGTGTCACTGCATTCAGGTTGATTAATATTTGGTTTGCATGTATTGTTGCATCTCTATTTTTATTATTTATAAGGAACCACCTGCCTTGGCTGCTTGGGCAGAGCTTGGAAGAGCCCATGCTAAGCAGTACCTGTAGAAGCCATCCCCCAAGAGCTCTGGCCCTGCAACTTTGTCCTGTCCCAAACACTTCTGTCTTGAGCACACACTAGAGGTAATGTGAAGCTAAGGGGTTTTTGGAGTGAGTGTAAAGATACCACACCCATGGAAAATCAACAGACAAAAAAGAAAACTTTTAGCATGCTGTGTTTCTCCTATGATAGGGCTTT
Source organism: Gymnorhina tibicen (assembly GCA_013399875.1). NCBI lineage: Eukaryota > Metazoa > Chordata > Aves > Passeriformes > Artamidae > Gymnorhina > Gymnorhina tibicen. The sequence continues at coordinate 2,199,568 of VXAZ01001324.1, read as the reverse complement.
GGTTTCTTTCCTGCCCGTGAAAATGAACTATTAATAGAACTGGCTTTCTAATCAAGGGCTAGTCAGCACCAGTATATTTGTCAGTCTGTCAGTGTTGAATTCTTTTATGCAGGTGCAAAATGAAACACTTGAATCACGAAAATATAATCTGTATATACATATCCATGTCACTAATTTTTATTAGAAAATGAAAGAAAAATGAAATATATTCAGTGTCAGACCATGGTAACTGATGTTCTTTCTGATATGTTGTATGATGCACTGCTGTGGTACAAGGTAATAAGGTTGCAACAACATTTGAAACTATTTTTTTTAAAACAAAGGGGAGGGGAAGGGATTTTGACTGTGTGATAAGGAAAGGTTTCTGATAATGTTGATGTTCTTCCATGTGACCAAAAAAGTAGTTCTGAATTGTCAGAATTCCTTTAAAAGAGAAAAAAAAAGGAAGAAATTCTGAGTTCTTATTGGCTCCAAATCTTAATTGGTTTGAGTTTTCAAATGCCTTGAGCAATCAGTGTGACAGTGTCACCAAGATCAGTGAGGCTGGTTCTGGTGTTATGTATTGCCCAGGGGCAGAAAGGCTGCTAACATTCAGGTTGTGCACTATGAGTGGGATTCCATTTTCTGGAGTAGAGGCCAGCTGCCAAAGTGAATGTTTTTGTCACATTCACAAATAGGTATCTGAATATGATTACTGAGGGGTTTTGCTGTTGATGGGGTTTTTCTTCCCCTTCTCCTGGAGAAATACACTAGTATTAGATGCAGGCAAACTAGTCCTGGAAACCCTAAGCACACTCTAGAGGGGTCCCTGGGCTTGGCCAAGTGTTGGTGTAGGAATATTAAAATCTCTAAGAGAAGATGTATTACAGGGATGAATGAAATAGGATAAGAAAAATTAAAAGATGGGAAAGAAGGTATTATCTGTAGCAGGGAAACTGAGACATATCTTGGAGAGCATTTGACAGACATAGGAATGACATGTGCACCAAATGTAGCAGTCCTGTGCCCACAGGTCTGTAAACTACAGTGATAATGGATTAGGGGGACCTGTGGCTTATGAGCCATGACTTGAGTGTGGCTCTTGTGCTTGTCAGATGCTGCATAAGGACACATGATAATGCTGTGTCAGGGATGAGGCAATGGCTGCTAAAGGTGCCAAAGGTAATGCTATGGAACAAGCCACATGCCCTTAATAATCCCACTCTGTGCCGGAATGAAAGAGCCACAGGAGTTGTGTCTTCTCCTAAACTGGTGAACCTGCCAATCTAGAAACAAAACCTCCCATTTGTGAATGTAACAAAAACATTCACAGAAAATAACTCCTGTCATTTTGTAGCAATACCACTATTTTTGGTGAAGCTAGGTATGTGATTGACTTGTGGAGCTAGAATGGCTAATTGCTAACAGTATTTGGCATACTTTTTTTCTTCATCAATAAGAAGTGCTTTTAGAATATGTATGTGTGTTACTTAAATTATAAAGTATATCGTTCAGTTAATATTTTTTTTCCAGTAAGGTGTGGCAATTCAGCAATATATTATGGTAAGTGCTTGTTTGGTTTTCATGCAGATGTCAGGGAGAGAGAGTTGTCATTTATGTCAGCCTAACATTTTAATTTTTTTTCCTAATAAGCAATTTAGTTAAAATCTTGGTCTAAATTACAGACATTTGCTACCAGCTATCAAGTTTGGGTTCTACCTTTTCACTAGAGAGCCTGTGCTTTACAGAAAGCCAAGCTTTATCATTGCTTGACACTTCAGAGGCAATTCAGCACCATGTAGTGCTGCTTTACTGTACTTCTGGATGCCAAGTGAGAGAACATTTAATTTGCCTGACACGCACCTCTGCCACTCAAGATGGACAAAATCAGCTGAGTAGCTGACATGCTGCAATCCTACATTTGTACTTGGAAGTTTTTATCTAGAGACTCTCGGCCCTGAGAAAGTGACTTGTTTCCCTTTGAAACCTACTGGTTAATTAATCATGGTTGCAGAATGCTGTTGCAGGCAGCTTCCTATAACATTTGATTAATAATAAGTGCTGATATGGGAAATGTGTTACAGCAAGCAGGATCGCATCTGGCAAGTCATCATGGCTACTCACTGCTCTGCACTGTAAGCAGTTTTTACCCCCAAAATGTGTGGATGCGATTCTCTGCTGTTAAATTCTGAAGTTATGGTTACTACCTTGCAGTGTACATCATACATCCAACTCTCAGTTTGTGACTCTGGGATGCAGACACAAGCTGAGACTCCTGTGCAGGCAATTAGGTCTCTTAGCTCACCAAACTTCTGTTGGTTTTCTTTTTTTAAGTAAAATGTTGTAACTATCAGATGTGGAAATTTGTCAGTGACTGCGAATTTTGTCCACATCTAATCAGCAGTGTGATTACTTTTAAACAAATGATTCTGAGTTTAAAAGAGTCTGGATTCTGAACTTTGTGATTAAATATTTAAGGAAAAAGTTGACTAAAATAATTCAATGAGCTGGAGTGCCAGAACACTGCTCTCAGGGAAGATGCAGTCCCATTTTTTTCTCATCTGGGAGAGGTTAGGTGCTTTCACAAGCAAATGATCCTTTTCTGGATTCATCTTCTTTTTATCTTACTAGACTTTCAATCAAGCTCTTCTTGTGTGGATATCCCACACTTTTGATATGTGAACCATTTATCTCTGTATATAATATAAAACAAATTCTTCATCACTTAACAAAAAAACTAACAAAAAACCCCCAAAACCCCAAAAAATCCACCTAAAGGAAGAAAAATATCCACTGCCTTTTTTTTGCCTTTTTTTTTTTTTTTGGTCCTTTCCACATCTACACTAGGGCAAATGATTAGCATTAAAAAGAGTTTTTTTTTAAACTGCCTGAAAGGCAGTTGCATAACACCTATTTTTGTATTATAATTTTCTTAGATATTACTAAGTAAAGAATCTCATGAAACTCCAAATGAAAGACTAAATGCATCAAAATTTGAACCATAAGCTCCACAAGGCTAAATTTCCGGTGTTTAAAGAGATACTTGTCCATAAGTCTTTCAGCTTGCTGGATGGATGTACCTTTGAAACACTAAAGTTTTTTTTCTTACTGGAGATTGAAATTCTTGCAGAGTGCAATTGAATATGTAACAGATTGCTAAGGGAGTTCTGTTATTTTGAGACATAAGATTGTACTTGATGCCTCTTTATGTTAGGACTGAGAGTCTGCCAGAGTATGTTAGGTCATTTTCAGTGCCTATGTTGGTGCCTATGTTGATTTGGAGTTAAAGAGAAAAGGATTTGTACCACCTTTCTCTCTGAGCCGTGGAGGGAAGGATGGGCATGATGTCAATATGAGTGCTCATAATTAATTGTGAGTCTTTTCATGATACATAATGAGAGTTTTGTCCTCAATTCAGAGCTATTTTTGATACTGACCCAGAATGGGCTAACACTGAGATTTATCACCAGCCTACATCCTTTCCTGTTCTTGCCATCAGGATACGTTCTCTTAACCGTAAATGCAATGAAATACTAGTTGGTAAAAGCAAAGCCATCCTGGCAATCACGCTGAATTGTTCCCTTAACCCTTGTTGATGGAAGGCAAACACGTGACTCAATGCTACTGCAGCACTGTAAAAGTTAATTCTCCAGCAAGATGAATGGGATGCTTATAGGAAAGTGGTGCCTTTGAGATGGGCCAGGCCAAACAGCAGTAAGACATTAAGAACATTATACTTGTTCTACCTTGACAACACAATCACTGAGGTTTCAAAATTTATGAACGTGAATGTTATAATCTGTTCAAGTATAGTCTAAAATAGTGAAGGTTTTTCTTACCACCCTTCACTCCATGAACTGACACTTTTATACCTCTGAGAAATAAATCTTTTTAAATTACATAAAAGGACTCAGACCATATTTTGATGTGATAAAAGATAATTCTTCTAAGGTGGAGACAATATAAACTCTAAATATGCATGACAGAGACTGAAATATAGAAAAAGGGGTAAGTTTTTCTTTATCAAATAGAAGGCTCTTGGAAAAGATACTGTAGGCTTTGTCTCTCTAGTGCCCTGTCTGTTCTTCTTGAAACATAGCCCACCAAAGGTCACTTTTAATTTCCTGAACTGACTAATAAGAACAGAGCAACAACATAAAAGAAGTAAATTATATTAGCAGAACTCATGAAATTAGTACAATAAGCATACTTGCAAGCTATATACATCTCTGCTACCTTATTCAATATCTGATTGTATCTGCAAATATTCGAAAGCTAAGATGCTCACCGACAGAAACTGCTGGTCCTTAAAGCTGCATGGTGTAAAATTCCTGTTAGGGCTGCAACACATTCCTGGGATCAGGAACGGTAATCCGATCATGTAATAGGATTGATACAAATATAATCCTATTACTAAACCATGTGCTTGCATGTCAGAATGAGCAGTGAAGAAAGGCTAGGAGATGTTCGAGACATGTTGCTCTTTCAAAACAGATAATCAGTGTGCACCACTGTAGTATGCAGTGATTTTAAAAGGTGGATTTTGGTGTAGACAGCAACTTCTTGCCATAAATTAAATTCGCTGAAAGTTCTGAGCTGTCAGTTCTTGGAGCTTTTTTCCACTCTCTTTTCTTCTCCAGCAGTATTAAAAAGAAGGCTGAAATGATTTATTTTTAGTGAACCTCATTTTCCATGATAGATGCACAACAACAAACGATACCCTATGAAATAAACCACCATAAAGTGTCAGAAGGGAGAAATCATCTAGCTGTGAAGAATAAACCATTGTAGGCAGCTGATAAGAATAAAGCTAAGTGGCTCGTGTCATGTCTGCCACAGTTATAGTATATTAATCCCTTAACAATGTAAAACTAGCAAGCATTTGTTGAAAGCCAAGTATGCAGGGTGATTGACCTGGGTTGCTGAGTCTCCTGAACTGTAGTCATGAAGAGGTTAGCAAATTAAGAGCCTTTGCCCTTTCCTGACACATTAATCAGGCAAAGAAGACACTGTGAACGTTTTATGCACACATCATGCCAAAGAAGTGCTGCCAGTAGCTTTTTTTGGCCCACTTCTTGCCATCAGTCTTGAGGTAAGAGGCACTCAAAAAGGAACTGCACTCCACACTTTTTCTAGTTTTGAAGCCTGAATCAAGATTGAAGTTTTACAGTAGACCAGTAAATTTCCTTTGGAAGTTTAGTTTCTCAAAACACACCAGATTTCAAATTCCTTCATGTACCTTCATGATTTTGAAGTAGTGTTAAATGCATTTTTTAAAACAGTGTAACATGCTTTTGTTCTGTCTATCCATATTAGACAGTAGAAAATATTCTACTATGTTAATCTGATTTTAGTGATCAAACTTCTAAACTATGCCCTCATAAATAAGCATGCATGCAAGCATATTTATATCTGGAAATGCTTTTTAAATTTTAGTTAAATAAGGAGGAAGTGAGACCGATTAATCTGCTCAGCCCTTGACATGCTCTTTCCAGTTCAGGGTCTGCAAAGACTCGTGTGGAATCTTTGTGCCACTGCCACCAGTTTGATTCCTCATTGCTCTCTTCAGGTGGCAATGTGTACTCCAGGTGGGAAAATATTTGAATTACTATCCTATCAGCATATCATTATCTGGCAAAGCAGGAGCAAAAGGAACCAAAAAACCCTAATGGTGCATGCCACTCGAACACCTAGAGGCGGATCTGTCTCCTGTCCTGACTAGAAAAGTTTTTTCCAGCTTTTGTCTAAGTAGTGAGCTACTCTGCAAATACCCCAAGACTCGTAGACATTGAGGATGTGCATTAATTATATTGCTATCTTGAGCTGTCTTTATTTCAGTTTTTATCTTCTGTACTTGGGAGATTTAATACGGTAGGAAGAGACAATCCCCCAACAGAAAATTTCAATCATCTAAGCACACAATAGATTTATATTCTTTCTGAAGGTAGCATTGGAAAAAAGGCAGAGAAAAGCTTGGAATTTAGGCCATGCCTTTTATATCTCAGATAAATACTGATGATCTCAAGACTCTCAGGTCTCTAGACTATTTCATTTAGCACATTCATATTTTATACTTTCATCCTGAAGCAGCCTATTTTGCATCATTACAATCTGGATATAAAGATATAAGGTAGTTTTGCGGGTGGGATATTGGAGGAAAAGGCTTTCTGATGTTAGTGTGATTTACGTTAAAAACTAATATTTAGGTGAATGTGTATTATTTCACAAATCTCACACCTTTTCTAAACCTAACTGAGAAAATCACTGTGGTTTGTCCTCATCATACTTGAATTATCTCCTGATATAAATATATGATTTATCTGTGGTGACAAATGCTGCCTTGGCTTTGTGGTTCCTATTATGTTAATGGATCACAGTTTGCTGGAAATGTCTTTTCTCAAATGGCCTGTCCTTGTTCAACAGCACTGAATTATTGTTTCACCAGCTTTTGTTTCTTCTTATAATTAACTTTCAAATGTGCTGTAGGAACATAAGGAGGAAACAAACTCATTTTACAGTAACCTGTAAATAAAATAATTTCCAAAGTAAAACTGACATTTAATACAAAGCCTTAGTGCAATTTGCTGCCACTGTAGAGAGTCATGAAACTAATTACCCATGGACGTGGAATATTGATGAATAACTAACACTACCTCACTTCATCTTTTTTTTGTATATACTGTGCACAAAGGTGTCTGGGATAAGGGCAAGAGCAGGGAAAAGAACAGCTATCAAAGGTTCCAGCAAGTGTGGTGTTAAGACTGAAAATAAAAGTAGCGAGAACATCAATTTCACAGATCAGGAGGAAACAGAGCTCGGTTTGATCAATTATAGTGTTACTTTTTCTGCATTAACAAAACTTTTTACTGCTGGGGAGGAACGTGATGTAGACCTCAGAACCAGTGAAGGCAGTGCTGGGTTGTGGTTACCATTACAGATTTGGTGCCTGTGCAAGGATTGGGTTTGTGGTTTTTCTTTCTTTTGGTTTAGTATTTCAAAGCAGGGAATTATTGGATTAGTGTTTCCTACTTTACTTATGTCAGGGTGTTCTTTCTGTTCCAACAAGCTTTTGCATTTTAAGAAACCAGCAGGTTTGAAAGCTCTATTTCTTTAACTGAGTATGCTGAGGATTTCCGCCACTGCCACTGCTAGCAGTTATTTAAAAAATAAAGGTAAATAAAAAGCCCCTTGACCAAATCAATACTTAAACAAGAGGCATTTATGCATCTCTTAATTTAACTTACGCAGTACCAGATTTGTCTTCCCTGAGAAACCAATCCTCTGGTTAGAGGAAGAAGTCTTGCAAGCATGTGTTGCTGTGTTAAATGTGTTAAGAGACTGAGGACGTAACTTCATGCTTAAAACTGTGTTATCATTACAGGTCAGTTCTACAGAGTCTTACATTGCAATTAAAATTTAAAAAAATCAGGCCTACCTAAGTTGTAAGAATGATGATCTTATTTGAAAAAACACCCCAGAAATGCCAGTGTAATCTGTGCTCTAATACAAATTCTACTCACTCGAGGAGGAAATAGTGAAAGGCTTTGCAGGAAAAAAGGGAAATGTTACCTCACTATTTATAAACCGTTGATGGGGCTGATTTGTTGAATTTTATTAGACTGTCATACTGCTGTCTTGCCTGTAAGGACCTGGAGGAAAAGTTAAATTCTGATAATGTGAATACAAATCACATCCAATAGCTAGGTATTGTTTCTCCAGCCATCTAATCAGGAGCTAATTTCCACTAAACAAGTAGTGATATAGTAGGAATGTGAACAGAGAGGAGCAAGGTCCTTCTTATAATTTCCTTCGGACTGTACTGAAGATAAGCTTATCTAAGGGTCTTGCACATGGAGCCAGATTTGACTGTGGCCTTCACTAAAGAGATATTTTCCTCCACTCCCACTGGGAGCTGTTCTTAAGAAATAGGAGTAAAACAAACAGGTGCAGATTACTGACAAAAATTTTTATACAAAACCAGTGTGTTGCTTAATCTTAGTTATATCCTTTTGCTTTTGTCTGTAGTGATTGCACCAACTGCAGTGCAGTTCTTCTGTTAGTGTGATGGACATGGAAAAGCCAATCTCCATAAAGCTGAGGCTTGACCCTTTGAGTTGCTGAGTGTTCAAAACTTCCATTGAACATACTGAAAACATTTGTGTCTAATCAACTTGAATCATCTGGGGGTCTCAATAACTGCTTTCTGTGACTGACATTTTGTGTAACCCATGTTCGTGATTGATTACAACCAGGAGATTGCCTAATTTACTCAACATCTCTTTTCACTGACAACTGTGTAGCAAACCCACAGATCACTTCTCATAATTAAATGCTCTTTCAATGTGAATTGTAAACCAGGCTATTGTGAAATGTAGAGAACAGCTGGTCAAGGACAAGTGCTTTGGGAACTGAAATTAGGGCTTTTTTTAATATAAGTTTATTTAATCTTCTCAGTATTCATCTGTACGAACCGGAAGATTAGAATTTGTTCTAGGCCCCTTTTTAAAATTCATTTGTTTTCATCTTTTCTTCTTCTATTCTTTTTGTCGAGTGTACACTAGTTGACTTCTCTCTAGAATGGATTCCTTCTACATCAGATTGCTGAAGCAGTTTCTCCACTAAATGCCTAGAAACAAGTAAACCCAGACTTCCTTACAGTATATTCAAATATCACAAAACAGTTGTATTCCCAGTATTTACAGCTTTTATCCCACTTGTGTTATGATTACAGTAGTGAACTCATCTGAATGAGAAGCTTAATGGGTTTTTACGTATAACTTCAACTAAATTCTGCGTTCTGTACTGGCAGATAGAAGCAAGTTGTTGGTACTGAAGTTGCATGTATGTCATCAAAAAAGATATTAATTTGCCTTTTTTTTGACTAATTTTTTCTGCACTGAAGTGGTTAATACCCAGAAATGGATTCCTGAATACTTTTTGGCATGTCAATGTGACTAGATTGCGAAGGGTGAAGTAGTTTAGAAAAGTACATGGTGAAAGTCATTTTACAAAGTCAGCATTGATCTCTACAGGGTAAGATGGTTTCCACTTAGACTGTAACATAATTTGGTAATAATCTTAGGTAACAATCAGTTTTTGAGTTTTTTGTGTTGTTTTCCTTTTTTATTAACTCCTCAGCTGAAATGAAACAATCTCAAAGGTAAATTATGCTATGCAGTTAATTCTCAGGTCATTGACACCACACTAGAAATCAATTCAATTGTGGATGTTTTCTTACTTCTCCTCTCTCAACTCCAAATTCCTCTTACCCATTATTCAGCCTAAAAATCTTCCTACTAAATCTTGGGTTTGTGCTCCCAGTTAAGACTTTAAAGTATTTTCTGTGTTTCAGTGATGCTTTTTGCATACCTGAAAAGTTGCAGATAAAATGCAATTAAAAATTACAGAGTTTATAGCTGATACCTTTTATTTGGGAAATCTAAGAATTACTTATAAAAACATTAAACATTAAGAAAAATGGAGTTTTGCTTAGTAAAATACCTGGGAAATCCAGATATAGCTCTGTGAGCTACAGTGGATTATGATTTGGATCTGTCAAAACCTCATCGTGCCTCCCAGCAGCCAGCTGTTAGAGGGTTTGGTCACACCCCTTCCAAGGTGTGTGTTGATATTTAATTAATTAGCAATGAAAACCTCGGCCTTCAAATGAGGCCTGTCTCTTGAGACAGTTTCTGGTGAGCTCTGTTCAGACACAATTAACAATAAGCAGAAAATTGTCTTTCTGTTTGACGTGTTGTAAATTAGGACAGAATAACACTCATCTGTCACCTGTGTTGATTTGATTAAAGCATATTTTAGAGAGAAATACAGAGAACCCTTAATTATTGTGTTACATGTGGTGGTGGTGGTGTGTGTGGTGACACTTTTTAAGCAAGTTGTGTTTGGTTCAACTTTGCAGCAGAACAAGGATTTATTTCCCGGATCTCTTTTTACGAAGTAAAAATTAATACATACAGTGGCAATACTAGTGTTTTCTCACAAGATTTGCTGCCAAGTTCTGCAGACTTGGAAAACTTGGAGAAACATCACATTGGTTTTTTGTTGATTTTTAAAAAAATTTGTTCCAAACATGCCTTGGCTCACGATCTGTTCAAGGTGCTCCAGTTACCAGTCTAAACTGTTGGTGGTTAGCACGCACCCAGAGACACCTAGTTCTTCTAACCAGAAATCCCACCAAGTAGGCAGACAGAAAACTGCCATCTATGCTGAGAGTTCACATGTTTTTAATCAGTATCAATTCTGTTGTATAAACAGAAAAATTTTTGGGCATGGAATCTGGAAAAGGAGAACTTGATAGTGCTGCCAGTTGTGGTGCAGGGTCAGTGGGGAGTGGCTTGTGGAGAGCAGCCTGCAGGACTGTCTGTGAGGAGTGTCTGACTTGGTGTGACTGAGGGATATGTGGTTATTTATGCAAGCACTATTCTTGTAATGGTGCCGTGTATGAAGAATGCCTGTGATGGTAGTGTTTTAACTGGTTCCAGCAGGATGTGCTACAGCTGGTGTGTTAGAGCCTTTCCTTTGTGGAAGCGTGCTCTGAAGGTGATGGAGCTTGTGCTGGGTCCTGTAGCATTTAATGCACTGTGCAGAACAAAATCTGTTACATGGTGAATAAGCTATTTAAGAAAAAAAAAAATTCCCAAACTCTCCAAGTGCATAACCTTAAAGAAATTTTAATTAAATGTCAGCAGGGAAATATCTGTGAGGGGGAAAAAAATGGAACTGTAAAGTGTTTGTTCTGGTTTCATAAAGCCTTTCTGCCTCTCCCCTCCCCAGCTGGTTTCCTCTGCAGATAAAAACCACAGTCTCCAAATGCAGAGAGATAAATATTGGCAGCTCTCAGGTTTGCTTTTCATCCCATGCCTGGTGGGAAAATGCCAGTCAGTTTTCAAGCTTTTCCAAGTGAGCCTTTAGGGGCTTATTCACCAGACTTTGAATTTCTGGTAAACTGTTCCCTGCAGCTTTGGTCGTGAGACACAAAATTAATTTGTATCATTTTTTCCAGTTTTTGATTTGCTGCCTGTATTTATAATGAGCAAATTCTTAGAGGGATGGTTTTTTGTATGGAGCTGGTTGGTTTTTTTTTTTTGTTTTTGGGTTTTTTTTGGTTTTTTTTTTTTTTTGGTCTTTTAATTCTCTGGAGCTTTACTCAGATGGTTGTAGGCAGCCTTTTTAATGCATACCCTCTACCATGTCTGTTACTTACTGACAGACCTTATCTTTTTGTTTCCATTAAAATATCCATTAAGGTTTCTAAAATGTTTGTGGATGAGAGGTGATTTTTTTGCTGTATTTTATGAACACTAATGAATCACTATTGTTACCAGGCCAAAAAAGTGCTTTAATTATTGCCAGTATGACTATAAAACAGGATAGGTGAAAGGATATTGTACAAATAAACCCCAAAAGACTCTAACTCGTAAAAAATTTCAGCCGGTGTTTGATGTGTTGGTTTATTGCAACAAATTTAGGTAAAGGAAGTGGTGCTGGTTTTCAAGAGAGCCACATATGCATATTATGCCTAAAGTAGGGCAGCCTCTGAAAAGAGAATTATTTCCATGACAGGAACAGCTAAAACATTTAATAAGAAGAAAAATACAATGTAAGGAATTGAAGTTCTGTCTGCCCCATTTCACTGCACTGCACATACCACATTTAAACAAGCCTGTGGTAGGAACTGTGCTGCATTTTCAACTGATTAACCTTTTTTTTTTCTCTAGGGAAGCCTTTTTGCTTCTATCACATCCATTAATTGAGGGGCTTTCCATCTATGTAATTCAGTGGGATAAAGTGCAGACATGCAAATAAAGGTCTGAAGTGAGCTGATGCCTGATAGTTGGTAATGTATTTGTTCTTAATCCAATGAAAATTAAGAAATTCAAGTTAAACTAACCATGTTTTTACAAGTGGCTTATCTGCTTGAGCTGAGAGCACTCACAGAGTGCTGTTCACAAGTGTTGTCACTGGGGGTAACTTCTTCCTGTCAGAGCTCTCAGTTACTTGGGCTGCTCTTTCACCAGAGAAAAAAGATAATGGTGATTTTTAAATGCTAATGTCATTCCAAGAGCTTAAGAGTCTTCCTCATTGATACGTTCCTTGTGTTTTCATCTTTAATTGGGAAAACTGTTTTGTAGCCAGACATGACAAGTTTTTTTTCTTTTTAACTCTTTCCATTGTAATTTAGGTCCCTACTCCTATATGAAGGGGTTTATTTCCTAGTCTTGTAGAGGCTTCTATCAGAAAGAGAGATCTGTTGGTTTTAAAGGTTGATTGCATTTTTCCTCTTAAAATTTTGATTATACATAATAGCTTTATGTAGTACTATGAACTACTCCTCTAAAGCGACAGGGAAAAAAAAAGAATGTTTATTTTCATGTCAGAATGAAGAAAATTCCTTAATATAAGCACAAGATTATTAATTATATATTAGTTGTTTAGACTGTTATAAAGCTGGTGCTTTTCAAGTGCTGATGTTGTGTATTTGATGGGAAAAAGTGGGAAACAGGTGACAGACTTGCAGCTAATTGATAAATCAGTGTATGGTGAAGCACCATTAACCTAATTCCTTCTTCATAGTCAGATCATAATTCCTCTGCTACTGTTAGACAAAAAACCTCAAGTGAAGGACAGCACCAAGCAGATGCAGGAACAAAACCACATCCTTACTGACAAGTGACAGTCCTTTAAGGAATGATCTTGTAGCCACATGGTACAGGAGGCTCCTCCACACGCTGCTTAGATCCGGTTCCCTTAGACTGATCTAAAGCCCTCGGTTTAGCTTTCTAGTGGGTACTCTGTGGTGCTTCTGACTTCATTATCACCACAATTTCATTTGAATTCCAAGTGTTTAAAATGGGAGAGCTCTAGGCTTGCCAGAGTGCTGATCTTGTCACTGTTTTTAAGGGTATGCGTGTTATGCCTCGGGACACAAGGTTATCTAAACTGTGCAAGGCTTAAAGGATGCATCTGGAGGACAATATAGGTTTGAAATCTGGATAACCTGGCCTGGCCTGGCCTGTCCTTTCTACTGGGAGCAGTTCTGCGGTGAATTACCCTTCAAGGGAAAACATTATCTGTGAAGTAGTGGGAATTCTGCGAGCAGGTAAATATTAGAGGAAATATATTTCTGAGCTTACGGACTAAGTGGGAATGTTTTTACTCCTCATGGAAGACATTTTATCCGTTGTTACAAGGCTATGTTTCTATTTAGAATTATTTATTTTGCTGGAACCTGAGTATCTTTGCCTCTGAAAGTCTCGGCATTTTAGTTGTATTAAAAATGCTATAAGGAGGACACGTGCTACAGAAAACTTTGCAACACTGCACAAGAAGGGAAGGGAGACACCAGCCTCATAGCAGTGAAATCTACACATCAGGGTTTCACAGTTTTGCAATATGGTTAAGACCAACAAGCTTTGATGTTGTGTTACAGAGGTCAGAAAATATATCAGTAACTGCTACATAATTTTATAAGACAGATAATACATTACAAAATGTTAAAAGAAGTAATGTTTTCCCTTATACCTGTACTTTTCCCCTTATATCAGAAGGAGATTCAGATTTCCTAAGAAAACTGTAATCTTGTTACCCCTCTGAATTGGTTTGAAAATATTTCAGTTTTATGACTTCTACACATCTCCCAAAGATGTCATCATAAAATGGTTGACTGTACTGGGACTAAAAGATTACTGTTTTCATTGGATGGTAATTCTATCTAAGAAGAAAAGATGTACTCCCTGAAATAATTAAATGGGAACAATCATGGATTAACCGAACTTAATCTCATAAAGACAATTCAATACCTAATTAGTGTCTTGTCTTCGTTGCATGTTTTGAAGCTTGAGGTTCATAATTAATGAAAGTAATTAAGTGAACAAGTATTTTATCACCAACAGCCTCCTAGAAGGAGGGACGGGTTGGAGGTGAAGGGAGAGGACAAAGGCACGGGTGGATCAATAACATGCAGTTCTGCCTTTCCTAATGACAACTATTGTTCTTCCAATTACAACTGCTTTGATAGCATCCAGAGAATCTAAGCTGAAGTGAAGTGTGCAGAGATGAATTGAAATGCAGGGTTTCCTCAATAATCTTGGAGAGGTGACCACTGTGCTTTGACCTGGAGCTTTTTTGTTGCTTGGAGAACTTTTAACAAGTTATGTAACTTCTTAGAGCTTGTCCAAGGGAGAGACTGACTAGGCTCTGCTTAGCAACTCATGATGTAGTTCTGAGTATTTCTTGACAGCCACAGTTAAGCTGCAAGTTTGTACTGCAACACGTTACTGTGTGCAAACGATCAGCCTGTATATTGTCGTTCTTGCTTCATTACGTAAAAGGTTATTTGCCAATTACCTCTCTTAAAAAATGAAGAGATCTACATCTTACTTTAAAAAAACCCCATGAAACTATGCTGATAAAGACAAAATATTCGGAAAGGCTAAGAGTAAGATACTGACCTCTGTTGCGTTTGCTAGTCAAAGCACTTAGTAGATAGGGTTAAAGTATTCAAATGTATTTTGATGGATATTGCATTTTGAACATGGAACAGCCACTGGGAATTCTAGATTTCACAGACTGGAAAACAAAGGTCTATAGGATAAGACTAAAATTTAGTGCTTAGTGTCCACTGAGCCTGGACCATTCAGAAAGACCAAGAAATTGGCAGTGTATTAGATGAGGAAATACAAAAAGTGTGCAGTGGAGAATCTTTCTGCACAGAAACACAAAGAACTCTCAAATACCACCTAGTAACTTATGTCCTAACAAAGGATGAATTTGCATTGGAGGGATGATGGAAGTAAGTGGAGGTGCACACCTTTGCCCTGCAGTTGGTATATGTATTTAAAGTGGATGATAGTTTCTCATGAGGGTCTGCTTATAAATGTCCGTGTTGGAGCTGAGGAACAGGGGATATTTCTGAAAAAAATTGATCTTTGCTTAGATACCTGTTAGTATCAACAGGTCCTTGGGCAAAGGCCTTTAGTCTAACAATCTATATTTGGAGCTTCCATTGGATGTGTTTAGAGAAAAGAACAGAAAAGCAAAACCAATAAACACAGTAGCTTTATGAGGAGGAGCTGAAGAGCTCAACTTGAGAGACAATTATGAGAAAAGGGGATACTTTCAGAATCCAGACATAATTGGGATATAATTTGCAACTGGGCAGTAAACACTTGAGTCATTCCCAGCAAGCTGGAAACTCCCTGTGGTAGTGTGACTCAGAAATGAAGGCATTTGTAAGTATTTCCATGGTAATATTCTCTTCCACAACTCTTATTCATATCTTGCAGCAATGCACAGCATTCCTCAGAAAGGCAGAGCCTGTGGCAATGAGCAGGTAGCTCTGTCATCCCTGTTAAAAACGTCTGCAGTAACAGAAGCACTTGGTGTTAAAGACCTTTTTTTTTCCCCCCTTTTTGAGGTACAGACTGTTGATTAAGGCCTGGGCTTGGAAGCAAGGTGACTTTTCAAATAATAGCATTTTTAAAAAAGCTGGGGGGAGAATTAAGATGGGGATGTAAATAACTGGCAAATAGAGAAGAGCAAATGATTATCAAGTTCACCTATTATATCTGTCATAGAGACTCCTGTCTATTGGGGACTGCGAGTGAGTGGCATACCAGAGGAAGGCCTAGGGTAGAAGGGAAAGAAAGAAAATAAGTAAAGCAAAGGATCAGCTTACAGTTGACTTAAAAATAAAGATTTTGCAGCAATATGAGTGTTATAGCTCATGGATTCTTAAACTATTTTTGATACTCTAATGGCATATTGATTCAGAAGGTTGTTATGTTGGAAAAATTACATATAGACCTGAAAAAATGTTTGCTAAATTATTGAATAAGATAATTATTATGGCTTCATGGACTTTTGAGGACTTCAAGCTGTGTTGTTCTTCTGGTTTTGGCTGGGGTAGAGTTAATTTACTTCACAGTGGCTAGTATGCGGCTGTGTTTTGGATTGTGCTGAACACAGTGATGATAATAGAGAGATATTTTTGTTATTGCTGAGCAGGCCTTGCACAGAGTTAAGGCTTTTCTACTTTTCTTACTGGCAATGCTGGTGAGGAAGTCGGGAATGCACAGGAGGCTGGGAGGAGACACAGCCAGGACAGGTGACCCCAACTGACCAAAAGGATATTCCAGACAGTGTGACATCATGCTCTGTAGTTAAGTTGGGGGAAAGAAGGAGGAAGGAGGAGACATTTTGAGTGATGGCATTTGTCTTCCCAAGCACCTTTTCTGTGTGATGGGGTCCTGCTCCCCTGGAGATGGCTGAACCTGCCTGCCCATGGAGGCAGTGAATTAATTCCTTGTTGTGCTTTCCTTGTGTGTGCAGTTTTTGTTTTCTCTATTAAACTGTCTTTATCTCAACCCACAAGCTTTTACCCTTCTGATTCTCTCCCTGATCCACTTGTTGTGGAGTGAGCAAGGGGCTCTGTGGGGCTTGGCTGCTGGCTGGGGTTAAACCACGACAATTGTAAAATGAGATTATTTTGCTAGAAAATTCCTGCTAAAAGTTCTACTTTCTATTGCCAAAATCTCTGTCAAAGCAATTAACCTGTGTAATGGCGTACTGGTAGGGGATCATTGAAGTGAACTTTAGTTGTCCCAGACTTCAAAACACCTGACATGCCTGTGCTATCTGGGAGAAAATAAGGCTCAAGCAAAGAGGTTTTGAAACCATTCCAATAGGTGTGTTGCTGTATGTGTTGTCTCCGAAGCAGAGAATATTCTCAGTCAGTCTTTGTACATTAATGACATAATTTAGGAACCATGTGCCGTTCTTTAATTCCCCTTTACCATTGCTTTAGCAGGGAACTCATCTCTGGGTGAAATGTGTGTTTCCCTATTTTTTGGGAAAGTAGGGGATAGCGAGGAGCGTGTGGGGGGGTCTTTAGAGTCTTGTGAGCTTTTTGCACCTAGGCATCTCTACAGTGTGGGATCTGCAAAGGAAGGGATGAAAGGAGCCAGCATAGCTCTGCAGAATCCACTGCCTTGAGGAATGAGGGGTGCTGAGCTTGGCTCTGGCCTGTTTAGATTCTGTGATGTTACTCTGACAAATCTAGCTTAGATTGTCTCAAATGGTCTCTTCAGAAAACATTGTACAGTTAATGTGTGGGGCTTTTTAAAGGTCCCAGCTGTACTTTACAGATGGGATTGTGGTTGGGTGTGTACACGTGGTAAGGAATGATGATTTACTGTTATGGGTGACATGCTGCGCTGGCTGTTGGCTGCCTTCAGAGATTGCTTATTGCCCTCTCCCAGTAACCTGTTCAGTGCTCCAGGTAAAAGATAAATAGTGAATTTATAGCAGTTACAGTGCCAAGAAACACATTTGTGTTAACTGTAGTTATGACTACTGGCAGTGACGGCCAATGCTTGATCAGGAGAAAGCCTGCATCTAGCTAGTGCCACGTGGTTCAGTAGCAGTAAATTGGGTGTTATGAAAGTAAAATATTAAGCACATATTTCTTAGTACACCAGTTGCCAAGTGAAGATTAGGTGCATGTAAAATATATGTAAGTATAAAATATTTTTATTTATAATTGCTCGTGCACACGGTCTTTTTACGCAGGTCTTAATAAATCGTATTTTGTACCTGTGCATAGAAAAGATCTTATATTTGGTGCATCTTTGCATTTCAGAATCTAAAAATTAGAACTTTCCAGTATGAAATCTAAAATAAGGCTGACAGTATTAAGGATTGCTAGTGCAGCTGTGACTAGAAAGAGTCAGTTTAAGCAATAAGCAGAAGGAAATTCAGTCTGACAAGTGTCTAATGATTTCATCTTTAATGCAAGAAAAAAAAGAGGATTCTATTAATAACTAAAAAAAGCATGTACCCTTGTTAGTTTAAAATATTTGCAAATTTGTTAATAGCTTGAGTATCCTTAAAAAACATTAGTGGAGGCAGGCTGTTTTTTTCATGTACTTTAATTTAATTTAGCTTACTTGAATGGTTGACAACATTGGAACTTTTACAATATCATAATAAAAGAATGTGATGCTTAATCAACAGCATAAGGTAGTTAAGTTGCTATAGGTTAGAAATCGTAAAATTTGGATACATTATGGAAGAGTGTGTTAGAAAGAGAGAGGAGGGGATACTTGATTCCCTAAGATGCTTCATGCATATTAGAAAATTTTATTTTCTTTGAGAATTCCTAAGGTATTTAACTTCTAAAAGTTAAGTTTCTTCAAATCCTTTCTGACATTTGACTATTTTTGTAGTCTTGCACATGTATGGATGTGTGGTTCTTAACCTGCATGAAGTCTGTGGACAAGCTGAAAATCACACATTTAAACCCAGGAATCTCTGGTAAATTTGATAAATAGTAACAAGGAGAAAAAAAAGATACTTTTTGAAAATATTTTTGAATTCTTTCTAAGTACATTATAATTTATTTTTAATGGCTGTGGAAGAGGATATGAATTTGACCTGTTGTAAACACTTTCCCACCGCTAATGAGTATTTGAAATGTTAATTGTCATTACAGAAGGAACTATGGATGATTTTCTTATGAAAGCTGGCAGCATGCTAAGAAAATCTTTTTCAGTTCCCAGAATAGGTTATACCAGTGCAGTAACTTCTCATATTTTGTCTGCCTGTTGGGCCTTTTAATTTAATCGCGATGCAGCAGAAGAGTATGGGGAAAGCTATAAAATTAAAATGAGCAACAGCTTTCTTGGGTAAATAAGAACAACTCCACTCTATTTCTGCTTTAACATCCCACCAACTTCTGTGATTGTTTATGAATGAGTGACATCTCTCTAAATCCACCATTAGGGCAGAAAGTGCAAAGATACAATTATCTAATAGCTTGCAGACTTGCAATGCTCCATGCTGTAACTTTTTAAAATCTAAAAGTTTATTTGATCTTTAAATAAAAGGAGGAGAAAAGTATGGCTCTGCAGTTATAATGGCAACAATAAGGTTCCCCAGAGGATGCCCTGTGTCTCTTGGTTAACCTCAAATTTGTCTCTCTTCATCTTATTATAAAATGTTAATAAGATTCCTTCCATAAAAGATACCATGAGAATATAGACATTTTTGAGAAATTTGAGAAGTTCTCAAAAACGTAGGCCAAAAATTACTGAAGTAGCTTAGATGTAGCTTAGAACACAAGAAAACATGGATTCTCACAAAAAAACTTGTAAGTTCAGTTGTGAGATTTTTGTATTACGAAATAATTAACTATTGATAGAGAAATTTAATTGCTATAAAGGGAACTGATTTTACAGAAGAAATTGAAGTTTTGTATTTTGTTCACTCTGTCTGCACTATCACAGTGACTTGATAAAACATAGAAATCCTAGTAAGAACTGAGTCCTAAATTTGTGGTGTCTTTTTAGTGCACGTACCTGTGGCAAATTTTGGGTGGGTGGATTTTGCAGCCCTTATACTTAAAAAAAGTTCTGACTTCAGAGTTTATTACGCAAGAGATGACAGCAAGAGTATTTAAAAAGAAAATTATTAAAATGATTTTTGTTGTGACTCCAGATGGTACCTTTGTCTTAAAAAGGGAAGAATTAGTTTGCATTTGATAATGACTGGTTACCAGAATAGACAGGAACATGTTTTCTTGAATATAATTTTTTATACCAAGAACTGCAGGTTAGAAAATACAGCTCATCTAAAGGATGCTGTAAAGAAAAAAGGCTTCAGTAAGCTTTGGCTTGAGCCTGTGGGTGAGTGCCAAGGGAAGGTGTGCCCTGAGACAGTCCAAGGAGAATTAGGAAGCTGAAGACCATCACACATCTGGATGACTGACGTGTTATGGCACTTGGCAAAAGAAGACACCTCTTTGAAATGAACTTATGTGACCTGACAAATTTATTAATGGAAAAACAAATGAATGTTAAGAATAAACTCATTCTGATGCTGTCAGGGAAACTAAAACAGCCATGAACCTGAAAATTATGACAAACATAACTCAGAAGGTTTTGTACAAATAAGCATTCAACTGCCTAGAAAACAATAAGAGCAGAGGTGCACTAAAATACAATTAAAACGATTTCAAAGTTCAGAAATGTATTCAGGTTGTGCTGGAGTTGCTGGAGTTCAAAAATGGTTAATATGAAAGAGTTTTTCATCCTTTCCTATAAAGAAGACATCCAATTTCAAATGCAATGCTAATCCAAAATCTTGGAGGACTTAACTGCATTTAGGTCTAAAGAGAAATGAAAAGGAATAAATACTTATGCTTAAGTGCTCTGTTAATACAATGTGATGCAGCAGAAGAGTATCAGTAGTAGGGCAATATACTTGTAGGGCCCGTTCTCACAGAAATATTTCTACCCTGTGCAGTTTCCCAGAAAGACTTTTAATTTGTTTCTGTTGAGTGTTGAGGTACAACTTATGGCCCAGTTTGAGCCCCTAACTATGCCCCAGCTGACTAAAACTGGGCTTGATAAAGCAAAAATTAATGTTGATTAGTTGAGACATGCTTTAGTCTTAATGAGATCTTGTGTTAAGATAGATGACTGGGCTTTATCTGGAGGAAAGAATACGCTGGTCCATGATTGCTATACTCTGACAAGAGGAATTCGCAGGAAGCATTTGTGCTGTTGTCTTGGTTACTGTCATGCTCTTGCCACGAACCATAGGGCTGGCATGACCTCATCTGCACATGTGAATTGTGATCCAAAAAGCTCTGAAAGACTCTTCTTTATTCTTATTACTGCAGTTTTAGATTGTAGTGTGAATTTTGCATAGCCAAATTTCAGTGTTAACATTTGAAAGTTGATGCTTTGTCATCTTTTCTTTCTAGGGAGACTTATGTCTTGTAGTCCAAAGGGAGATGAATTATTTTTATATTTAATTAATATTCTCTTTAATAGATCCTACTATTTATTAGGGAAGATATTATTTTCTGTCCAGGCAAATGTGTCTGCCTAGGACAATCACCTGGTTTCTGTTCCCACAGTGTCTGAGCAGCTCATATCATAACTGCACTTATCTCCTCCGTGCTTATGCTTTTGCCCTGAGTCACAGAGAAAAGGCAGTGGCAGGGTGTTAACTCCAGGAGGCCAGAAGACTGGTGGGTGACTCCAATGGCATGTTTCCTTCTTTAGAAAACTGACAGTACACTACTCAGTCATCCTTGCCCGTATCTTTTCTGAGTAGCTTATGGCTGTACTAGGACATGTTGTGTTTATTTCTAATTGATATTATTAGTGCATGCCTGATTTTATTTCTTTTTCATACTCTCAGAAATAAAAATAGTAAATCAGTCCTAAGGGATATCTACATGAAGGTGTCAAGGACAGTAACATAAGTGAAGCTGCTGAATGAATAGCAAACTCTTTTGTAGAAGAGTATTTTTGTCCTCTATACCTTTATTGATGAACTAATCAGATTGGACAGGCTCCAAACTCCCAGACCAGACAAAGAAACTTTGCAAAGAATGAAACAGTGCCTGTGAGCTCAGAGGAATGCACACTGATTAAATCAGTTTAAGACAAAGGCTTATGGACAGCCATTTCATCTGTTCCCAGTTATGGTGGATACTTAGAAAAAGTGGGCCTCCCAAAACTTGCAAATCAAACTTGCCTATAGGTCCTATGCACTTCTTTCTGACCCTTTTCCTCTTGTCTTACGTTTCCTTAAACAAATAACTTTTAGTTTTGATAAGTCACTTTGTATTACTATAGAAATCAGTAAAAGAGCTCAAAGTTCAATTACTTATTGAGATTATCCAGGTGATAATTTCACCTGAAGGTTCTTCTTGCTATAAAGTTTATGCAATTATGAACAGAGGTGAAATAAGCAGTAAAATCAAAACTAGTCCAACCATCATGGTCATGTTTCTTTTGCTGTGGCTGTGTCCAAACACATAACCTAGAATGGCATTAAAAGCCTGGCTTTAATGTTGTTGTGTAGTGAAGGATATGCACAGTTAGCTAATGATGTTAAATGCAAATACCCTCCATAGATTTGCTGTGTGTTTCTTGTCTTTAGAGAGAAAAAAATGTTGTCTCTCTTTGTAAGCACATCCTTTTTGATGATATCTATTCAGGGTGTTGAAGATAAAAATGTTTCGTAATGAAGAAACCTTCATTAATTTTAATCTTCAAGGAGATGTACTGATAATCAATAAGGGTATTTTCTCTAGAGCATGCAAAGAAGATCTGTCTTGACTTTTGTAAGAATAAAAAAAAGTTTGGCTAGTATATTGCACTTCTGTCAGGTCTGTGAGCTGCTGTGAGAATCTTCCGCTTCACAATATTTTTCATTTAATTTGATGGTCACAAAAATGCTTGACTGAAAGTTGTGGATAATGTATCTTCTGTGCTCTCAGAGCTAAGGGAGAAATACCAGGGAAGGTTTTTCTTTGAATACGCATTTAAATTTTTTAGTGAGATTGCTCTGGTAAAGGACATACCCCTTTGAGGTTTGTTTAGCACAAATGTTTGTGCAATGAAGCATAAATGTTCATACTGGTGTTCATAATTTTTTTTTAAGCTTTCTTATTGGTAAAAAAGATGGAATTTAATGAGTAAAAGATGAGTGAAAACAAATGCACCTTCATGAATGTTCACTGCACTATAGTTGGTTAGAGAATATCTAAATACGAATGAGACCAACAATGTGTATGTGGGGGTGACCCACAGCTCTCTCTGTAAATGCACATTCTGGTTTATATTTGTTTCTGTTGCTGTAAGCCTCATTTAATCTTTTTTCCTGAAGTTAGTTATTGATAAAATTACAGTGTCTCTACATATTGAAGAATTTTGGAAGTATGCTATACACTAGCCTCTGGATGGTATCCAGCTTTTAATTACCATGGCATCTGGCTCACTGTAAGGTGGATTAGACATCCTGGCACCTAGGAACATCTGCAGACATATGGTGTTCTTCATGGGTCAGCATTCCCAATATTGCTGTTTCTGGTGGAGTACCAGGTGATGTAAGTATTGTTGGGAAATTACAGGGCTTGGCATAGGTTAGGAAGCAATTGGCAGCAAAGAGGGTCCAAGGAATGCTTAAAAACAAGTGTGGCTTTACCTGGGGAAGTGCCCAATTTAGACAAAACTGGGAAAGGAGAAAGCCAGAGGCAACCAAACTGCAATCCAACCAGAACACTGTCTGATCTAGTTGTGACCTGCAGTTGTGAAATTATTCAGGGATTTTGATAACCAGGATACCCTGACTCATTATCTTTCCAAATTACAATTTCCTTGAATATGGGAATCGGTTTTCTGCTTCTTAATGCCAAGGCAATTTTACCCTGGCTATGTTGAAAATGAAATAAGTGAAAGCAAGGTACAGTTTAGTTGCAGGCAGAGGCAGGTAAATTAGAGAACTGAAAAAAAGTATAAATCCTGTGTAGTTTAGATTTCTGCAGTAGCATGAATTGCTGGAAACATGGTGCATGATTCACTTTGCTGAATTTAACTGTGGCTAAATTCAAGTGCTAATGAAAGTTTTAGAGTCCTGGATTCATGCAGCCTTTTCTGACATCATAAATAATAATACTGTTGGAATAGCAGATATGCAGATTTGAAGCCATCGCATACAAAATCTGATGTAGGCCCTTTGGTTTTGGATTTCATAATTAGTTTGCTACTTCTCTGTAAATGTATATTCTCAATGTGTTTTTTCAATGTACAATTAGCAGTGTGCAGATACATTTTAAAGGAAGTGTCATATGAATGAAACCCCTAAAAAAACATAATGAATATAATTCCTTGTCAAGTGTATCTTGTTGGGATACACTGCCTACTGAAATGTAGAGATCAACCTGTATGAATGACATTTTTACTTATTTTCGTAACTCATTTGACAGCTATAAAATAGGAGATCATACTTCTATGGAAAGACATTAAAACAGCAGTAATGAAAAGCTGGCAGTGGCTTTTCTGCCTGTTGGACAGCAGAGTTACACGTTCAAAGTTTTTGTTATAAGGCTAATACATCTCCAATAAATCAACAATTCTTAGAAAATTTTGTGTTAGAACATCTTGTGTGCATGGATGTTTAGGCTTCTGGATTGAATGTAAACACAAAAGGAACATGATAGGCTAGTTTGTGGCACACAGCTGAACAATAAAAGTGGTGTATGGGTCCTCAATACCAAATTGTTCACGGAGCAGTCACAGGGCTTTTGCATCTCTCTTTACAAATAATTTTTTTGTACTTGTTCAGTAAGGCCAGGATGGAGGAGGTAACAGATGTGCAAAGTGTGATCTGCCAGTTTAAAATTCTTTTCCCTCTGGATTGCCCCATCCTGTGTCAGTGAATTCCAGGGTCTTGACAGGTTGAATGAAAAACCTCTCTTTGTTTTAATTCATTAATTAATTATTTCAATTGATACACTCTACTCGTATTTTTACATAGAGAATAACACCAGTGACCTTATTCTTCCTGTTGCTTAAAGTTTTATAGACCCATGCAAAATCATCCCTTGATCATACCATGTACATGTAAGCCAGATGGTGCAATCTTAGTGTACTTAGTTTCCAAATAAAAGATACTCTCTACCTTCTGACAGTTCCAAAAGTATTTGGTGAATTTTTTTTTTTCCTTAATAATTGAATGCTTGTAAAACTGCTCAGAGCAGAGGTGCTCGTTAGTACACACAACGGGTGATCCAAGGTTACACCAATTCCTGCCTTCTGCCCTGCTGTCTTGGCCTCCTTTCAAACAATTGGTCCTTCACAGAGGCGTGGACAAAATCCGTGTTAAGTACTTTCCCCGTGCCGCATAGGAAACAATCTCACACACAAATCCACACAGAAACTGGGTGGGTTCCTGTGATACAGCAACCTCAGTGCACAAATTATGCTTCAGTTTCAAACCAAAAATATTGCTGGCAACCATTTTACCTCGTAACCTACGTTGTTCAATACTAAAAAGACAAGCTACTTGTCTGCTAAAATTGTGGTTTGTGCATCAGTGCTTTGTGTCCTTGATTATTATTTAGGTTCCTGCTGTAACTTTTGTCTGGGTGCCATTGAATGCAATTATATTTCCAGAACAGTGAATATTTTTCTGTTACTTGTGATGATGTGTTTTCATTGAGTATTATAAATAAAATTTTTGACCAAAATTATTCTTTCCTTTGTACATTGACCTTCTGTGATTCATTTTGCTGAGCAGGTTTAGTGTGAAAGCACGGAAAAAAAATCCACATTTATCTGAGTCTACTCTTTTGTTTTAGTTCTTATTAAAATTGCAATTTTTATTACTAGGAATAATACTATACAACATTACAACTAAGTTTAAAAAAATTTTTTACAGAATCATATTTATCTTTTAACTAGAGCTATTTTGTTAGGAGTTAGTGAGTTTTTACTACTAAGTATACATTTTTTATGCTATTCAAATAATACTTATGTTCTGTTTCTTCTGGCTGTGCTATACCATCTTTTATTAGTGCCTTCCTTTTTCTCATCGGTCTCCTTCATATTATCTTTTTTCTGTGCTCCTTCATTACCAACAATATCCACAATCTAAATTTCCCATGTAAGCTTCTCTATAGGAGGTAACTTTGTAACAATGGAGATTGTGACCTAACCCTGATAATGAAAACATCCTTTCTATTGTGGGTTATGCTGGATGCTTTACTACAGTAGCTGTGCATTAGGGTTTATGGAAATCTTTTCCATGTTCATATTGTTCTGTGCTGTGTAAATGTATCACTTTCTAGGCTGAAATGTTCTACTGCAGGGTATCTATTTTATTATTTGTTTTGAGTTAATAGTGTGTAAATTCATTAAAATGTGTGGTGTAAATTGATTAAAATCCATGGTGTGGAGGGTGCAGTGAGGTGGTTGAGAAGTTGAGTCATTAGGGAATGAGTGAATGGATGGCAAAAAGATAATTCCTAACATCACATACCTCTAGAAGTTAGGGTTTATTTTAGGAAAGTATTTATGAAGTCAAAAAAGATTTTCCATTTACCCTTGGTGCTGCAGGGAGATTGCTGTACGTTAGCTGTAGAAATACCAAGGGGAATTTGGAGCTGTTCATTTCATAGACAGTTGTCCAAGAACTAAACACTTGTGAGACTGAGCATTTTCTTTATAAATTCATTATATATTGCTGTTAGTTGTTTGCAGTTTTCACAGCTCTCCTTGAGTTTGCTTCCTGGTGAGACCTGACACACAGTGTACAAGGAGTTTAGCAGTGCTATTGTCTGTGAAACCTTAGGTGCTCGGAAGACCTGCTCCAAGAATCACATGCAAATCCTAATGTTGCAACTTGAGCTAAACAAAGTTTTCCAATGGAATTAGCACACAGCAAACACAGAGGAGAAACAAATGAGGTGTTTTAATGCACATCTTGACCCCTGGGAGTCGAGAAGAGCTAATGTACAAGACCTTTAAGTCCACCAGAGATAAGTAGTTATGAATTGGGTGTAAAACACAAGCATCTGTTTAACATATCAGAACACTGCCAAGCTGTTGAGGACAAGTAACTTCCCTGCTCTAGTCTGGAATATATTGAGCAACTTGAGCCAAAGAACAATCAGCTTATTGGCAGGGGGTGGAAAAATGTACTTGGCTTTCCCCTCATATAAATAAATAGCTTAGAGGAGTACACTAGCATGGATAAAGAAAAACAAACAGAAAACCCGAGTATTAAAAAACGTGTTGATTTATATCCATTGGGATTGAGAGTAGTTTAATCTAACACTGTCTAAACATGAGGCAGGTTCTGAATATATAAAAAAACCAACAAAAACCTCTTGAAATAGATGTGTTTAGTTGCATTTGCTACCCAGACTTGGATGCAGCAAAGAAATGGGAAATGATGTACACACGGCCACACAGTGAAGATGCTAGAAAATTGCCAGCTCTGACATCAAGTGACAGGAAGATGGTGATTAACACCACATGTCATACCAAAAGGGTAGTTTTGCATTCAGGATGAATCACAGGACAACAATGTGCAACTTGCCTTTTACCCAGTGACTGAGAGAGATAAAAGGAGAAAAAGAAAGTGAAGACAAAAGCTGGTGAATATTGTAAGGACAGAGAATAGCTACTAAACTTTTAAGGAGTGAAGAGGACAGTGTTTTCCTAGATTTTACTCATTGCTGACACAGGGTGAAGTCTTCTACTGTTCATTTGGTTTAGTCTTGAAACTTGTCAATTTACCCTGAAATAAAATAAATAAATGCTGCTCTCTTGTGAAAGAAGTAAAAATTATATTCTTCATAAACACTCTGTTTTGTAAGGAAGTTATTGTAGTGGGACAATTTTGATGAGAAAGTATTTTAATTGGTTTTTATTCACAAATATGGTAGCATTTCTTCTCCAAATAGAAACTCTTATGCATTGCAAAAACAACGTTAATGTGTCTCCATATACATCTGAAAGAGTTACATGTAAGGCTTTGCTTTCTGTTTTATACACGCCTTCTCCCCTTTGGCTGAATTATTCATTGATCTTTCCTATGCATGGATTGTTTTTCTATAATTATCTCCCGGGTATTTTTGGCAGATCCTAGGATCATAGGATAAATCACATTGGAAGGGACCTCACAACGTCTCTAGTTCAAACTCCTGCTCAACCCAGGGTCAGCTGTGAGAACAAACCAGGTTGCTCAGAGCTTTATTTGGTCTGGTCTTGAAAACCTCAAAGGAGGGCGATGGCAAAACCTCTCTGGGCAGCCTATTCCACTGCTTAGTCACCCTCACGACAAAAAATGTTCTTTATACCCAGTCTGAAACTTTCTTGTTTTTTCCAAGTTATATCCATTTTCTCACATCCAGTACCACAGTAAAGAGCCTGGCTACGTCTTCTTGATAAACTTCTCAAGGAATATTCCTTATCTTAATATTGGTTTTTTCTCCTTCAGGTTAAAAAAAACCCCAGCAATCAGGGTTTTTCTGACCTACCCCTAGGTTACAGCTGTTGCACCTGTCTCCTGTGTTGAGCAATGACTTTTCTACTGTTTGTTAGTTTTAGTAAGCAGGAGTCTTAAATGAAAAAAATCAGCTTTCCTGCCTCATGCTTACCCTTTTAAAACTTCTTTGGAGTTTCTGGCACTTTGCAGGCACTACAAAAACCCCAAAACACTGCAGCCTGAACAAAGGCCTTGCAATAATTTCTAGACTGATCTTCTATCTGCACTGTCTTCCTTTCTGAACAGTGGCTCCATCTGGTTACATTGATGCTGATGTAGTAGTGCCTGATTTTAGCTTAAAGAGCAGCATTTCGGTGCATGTCAGGCCCAGCTTGGGCATATTTTGCCCAAGGTCATGAGGGTGGGACTTGAACCCAGGTCTTCAGAGAGTGATGCAAATCCTGCAGCCATTCCATGTTGTCCCTGTACCCCTCCCCACCAAGCCCCTCTAGCCCCACTACTCAGGCTGCATCTTGCTGGTGAGCATCAGAATATGTTTCAGGGTCAGCAGAATTTTGTCTGTGTGAGAGAGATTGTTGGGTGGTGTAGCATCCTCTCCTTTCAAATTCTGCTTCTGAATGCTCCCAAATTACTGCACTATTTCACAGCTTCCAGGAAGGGCCTTAATATCACCGTTTAAAAAACCTCAGAAAGGAATATCTGTTGTATGAAAAATGAGCTAGAATGGCAAAGAATCTAGTATTTCTATTTTGTCTCTGTTGTCATATTATTGCTGTCCTCTGCAAAAGGTCTTGCATTCTGTGCATGTTGAGATAGCAGGAAGCCATGCAACATTGATGTTAATTTCCTTTTTCTTGGCACAGAAATGAGAACAGTAAAAATTGGGCAGTAGCAGTATTGAAACGGGGTAATGTTTTTTAAAGGTTCTCAGCAGCAAACCACAGCAGCAAAGGTTAGGGCTGCGCACGGTTCAATAAAGTTCTGCTTCCCACCTGCATATCATCAACAAACTATGAAACTGGGGGCCAGCATCTCTCTTCCTAGGGTGTCTGCTAAAATAACAAAAGGGCTCACAAGACTAGTAATGGCATGAAGAATCTTTTTTCCTCTGGTTATTAGGACAAAAATTTGTTACTATCTGTCATCTGTTCAGGAAACTGATGGGTCTGCCTGATGATTTGTGGGCAGCTGCCCTCACCATGCAGCTGGCACTCCCTGACAAGCATTCAGTAAGGTCAAGTTTTGTACGGCTGGAGATGTGCAGTGCTACTCTTAAGCTTAGATCCATTCCCTTGTGGCCATGATTGATGTAATTTGGCTGTCAGAGCTGTGGAGGCAGCTTGCACTGCTACTATCCATGCTATACTTGTCTGCTTTAATGGACTGGTTCAATTTCCATGGCTGTATTAGCCTGGCTTCTTTCTCAAGCACAATAAAAATTCCTTGAACATGCCACATGTGCACTTTTACTTAATTACCAAAACAGCATTTCTCAAATAAATAAAAAAACCCAATACTAACTGACTTCTCATATAGAGTGTGATTTGATGCAGTAGGCAGGCAGTCAGCAATTACTTACAAAAGTCAAAGGACTTATTTTTTGCTTCATTTTCCTCAAAATCTGAAATCTGCCAAAGCTGCCTACTGCTCTAAATCTTTGGAACATAATTTAGTGTCATGCAAAGATGCCTATACTTACCATTTCAGCAAGATGCTTCTCAAAAGAATTAATGAACTTGGACGGAGAATTAATTAAGGCACTTCTGCTAATTTACTGGCTGGCATGCTTAGGTTGGTTTGGGTGTCTCTGCGTTGCGTTACACTACGTGGCACAGACAGAGCATGGTACATCTAAAGAATGACTTTTTGTCAAGCCAGACTTTTAGTCCTCTTGTAGTTTAGCTTTGATGTTCTACTGCCAGGGGCTCTGAGTTACTCAGTGTGTCCTATTCTGCTTGAACTTTGAAAGCCTGAATATTCAGGTCTTACTTGCAACGCTGGCATGAGGTTGTCTGCCTGTGACCAATCATGTATGGAAGAAAAAGCAGCTGCAGGAAACACTTTTTATTACATATGTTGAATATGCCTGCCCTTGTAAGCTTTTCAGACACTTGCCTTGCAATTCCAATGTGTGTAAAGTAAATAGAGGCGAAAACATTGAGCTGTATCACTCCAAAAGTATGCCAGCTCTCCTCCAAACCAGCCTGTGTACCATCTAGAACTCCCAGGAAACCCAGAGAAGTGTTGCATGTAGTGCACACCACAGTTAAACGTGAACCATGCACCAGAGAGACACTGGCAATAAATCTCTCTCGCTTGTTATGTTAGGAAGGGAACTCTCCTGAAAACAGCCAGTGTGGTTTCAAGAGACATTTCTTAGAGTTTTGAAATAGGGACTTGCCTGTCTCATTTATGTACCCTGGCCTACTAATTATTGTGGAGCATGTTTTATTATAAATCAAAATCAGTTCATTCTTGACTGGAAAAAGTTCAGTCTTTTCCAATTAAATGTCTTATGGGAAGTTACAATTTCTTTAAACAAAGAAAATAAAAAACTCCAAACCTTACAGCAATACTGGTGAAAAATGCTACTCTGTAAAAGCTACTGTTAATAAGAGATAAAATCAATACTAGTGTTAAGCTGATGAACAATTAACATCCACTTGACAGTTTTTACACCCATAGTAGTTTTTAGTCCTATAGTCAGAATATTGGCCCATACTACACAGTTATAGCCTAATATATATCTATGCATTCTCTGTGAAGTTTTAGGTGGACATATTTCTTTTTGTTCGTAGAAATCCTCAAAATGTGCATTGTGGTAGAATTGAAAGCTGTCAGACTGCTCTGTGTGCCTGGTGTAGGTGAAGTGAATCTGTGCTATGGTATATTAGGCTTGTGAGCTCTTTTTTAAAATGGAAGCTGTTCTATAAATGTTTTAGGCATAATTAGAATATATTGGGAGAGAAATCCCAATGGAAATAAGCGCAGAGTGTGATTGGCTCGTGCAGGCTCTCCAAGGTGCTGCCTACCAGAGACATATAAAACATATAAAGAGCTCAGTCAGCTTTAAAGGTAGGTGAAATAAGCATCTGCTTATCTTAGCAAGGTGATACAGCTTGCAAAGACATAAAAAAAGGAAATTTACCCTGGTGGCTCCTTTGCTATTTGTTGGCAAGGATTATTTCCTGCTAAAATTTCCAAAATGTTGAAGCTGATGTTTCTAAACCTTTACAGAGACTTGGGAGGCTACTAGGGGAGGAAATGAGAAAACTCTCAGAAATTAGTCTTCCTAGCAGCACCTATTTCAACTTGGATTTGTAGCGTGTGTGTAAAAAAGAGGAGAGCGGGCTTAAACAGCTGAACAGAAGTTTATCTATAGCCTGTTTGTTTTACCAAACCAACCAGATATGGAGGAAAGGTGCCCAATGGAAACAGGATTTTTTTCAGAGGTAAAAATAAATTGTATATAAGGAGAGCAGAGCCTTCCCCTCTGTATCTGTTTGATACAAAATAAGTAAAAACGGGACTTAAATTAATTTACCTACTGTATCTTCTGTGTAGTTGTATCTCAGGACTGTAGTATCTTCCTCAGGTAGCCACTTCCTCAGTGAAGTGGCAATGTGTAACTGCAGAATCTAAAATGCTGGTTGCCAGGTGTCATGAGAGAGCAATTCTATTGAACAGTTTTTGACATGGTGTTAGTTAAGAGTTTGGAAGAAAGCCATTTTTGAGCTGTGTGAAGTGGAAAGTAAATTTAATGCAGGAGCTAAGTCATTGCTTTGGCTGAGGAGATGAGATGTGAATTCAAAAAAATACTTCAGCCAGCTAAAGTTTGTGCCTGTTTTTTAAGCAAGTGTCTGTATGCATACACTGTGGTTGTATTTAAATAGATCCATAAATTTTTAAATATTACATTGTTTGGGAAACTTTATCTGTCTTCTTTGGCTTATAAAAGGCTGAGTAAGTGCTTAGGTGTTCAGAATAGTTAATCACCTCTTCTTGTTTACCATGGTCTATGGTTTGTTATGCCCCAGACTTTTCCCATTCCCTTGAGGTTGAATCTTAGTTTATTCATCCTTAAAATGTGGCCATGTTTCCAATTAATAGTTTTGACTGATACTAGAAGTGCTTTGAAGGAAGTATGAAGATGGAAGGGATCAGAGAAATGCAAACTGTTGTTATTATACTTCAGCCAAAACCAAAATTTGCTCTCTCTGGAAGCAAAATCTGCCAAAGTTAATATTTGTTGTAGTGGACTATCAGCAATTTATTCTAAACCCATGCAATGGAAATGTTCAGGTGTTGAAGACTGCAGAATTTAGCTTTTATAAATCTTTGCATTTTAAAGGAACCAACAGATTCATCATTAATTTTGGATGATGTACAGAACATTCTCTCCTCCTTTCCATCTGACAGTGAAGATTATCCTTATTATTCCTCTGCTTTTTTTTTCCCCTTCAGAGCAGCAAAATTGCTAAGTAATCCTGAAGACAGGAGCTGTATTTATAGCCCCCCAGTTAGCTCACTGAGAGAAGCATTAATGCAAATCAGTTTATGCCTTGTAAAGAATGCTGCAGTCATGTGATGCCTTCCTAAGGCATGAAAGATAAGGTATATCTAATTTAGAAGCTCTTGATAAAGGTATATCCTACTGAACAGAAACCTTTGCTGTTATGAAGTGAGAAATACACAATAAGGAAAAAAAAGTGATGTATTTGTTTTAGTTAAAAAGCGTGTATTTTGGGGGGATCTAATAAAAACCTGTTAGACTATCCCCAACTCCTGACAACCACATCATTTGTGTAAAAGCTAGGCTGCTATTTGTTAACGTGGTTGCTACGGCAACCAAAACCCTTCATCTCTTCAAGGTAAAATCAGAAGTGCAGTGAGTGTGGAAATGCAAGAACTGACTTTACACATACACAAATGCATGCTCTGTCTCCTATTGCTCGTTTCACAATAGAAAAGGACTAAAGCTTTTCTCATTTCTCTGTCATTCTGGCACTGGGAAGGGCAATTGGGAGTTCCGAGTGGTAAAATGTGAAACCCACTGAGGGACTGAGACACTGCTACCTGCTGGGCTGCCAGTGGTTTCAACAGATGGTATCAGGTCTCAAAAGAACCTAATTGGCTTATCATAGGCAATGCACACGTAGCAAGGGCTTAGATAAAGCCAGCAAATGCACGTTAACTCGATGACTTGATTTTGTACCTGTACTTTTAAAGTAAAATATAGCTAAGACAGTATGAATCCGTTTGAGAGAGCTGGATTCAAGCCTCTTGGAGCCTGCAGTCCTTTGCTGCAGTTGCAGCACAAATTACTAAAAACATCTATGATGGATATTGCAGGCTGGCACAACCTGTGCTTTCGCACGGGAAACTCCGTGCTGTCCCTGCTCTCGGAGTTGCAAGGGAAGATCAGCTAAGGTGCCTAAAGCATTGTCCTGATCTGTACAATATCCATGGATTCTACATGCTCTACTTTAGGGAAAAGCATGGAATTCAGAAAACTGTAATTTTGTTGGAGGTAGTATAGTTTAGTTAATGAGATATATCTATCATTTTTAATGAGCACAAGGATTTTCCTGTTTATTTCCACTGGACTGATCAGCAAAAAGTCAGTCCTTTGCTGTCAGTGGGGTTTTCTGAGTTTTAAAGTTTTATTTCAAGGCTGTTATTTGAGTACCCAATGATAAGAAAAATAGTCATAGAAATAACTTTCCATTAGTGTGTTGTGCAGTCATCGGGTTTTCAAAAATCTCCATTGTCTGGTTTGAAACTGGTCTTTTTCTACTTCAGGAGCTCCATAATGTGTGTGTCCTCAGTGGGCAACCTAACTTAAAACCAATAAAGAAACCAAAAAACCCCCCAAAAAAGCCCCACCTGTCAGAGAAGCTAATTCTTTGTCTCTGACACATAATACACCATCTAGGAAAAAGTAGCAAACATTAAAGCACAAACAAAAATACCTGCCCCAAATTCTTGCAAACTCAAGATGACAAAACCCTGACCTTGAAAGAATCTTTGGGCTTTGGGTACAGACCATATAGGGGAAACTATGCTGAATCTAAAACTGGAATTAAGAGAACTTATTCACTGTAAAGTTTTTGTGAGATTTGAAGCAAAGACACCTTCAAATGAGTCTGGGCACAAAGGTGACATCAGATGAAAAAAGGAAATCCCCGTCTGGAGAATGACTTCCAGAGATTCACTGGATTAATACAGTTACTGTTCTCATACTGTGAACACAGGCACAGAGGCTGCTTTTGTTGATTTACACAATGAGATTATAGAAGAGTGTAGCTTATAGAAAGGGAGCAGACCCAGGAACCCACACAGTATTATTTGTTGACTCTGATGCTGAAACAGGATTCCCTACAAATCCTTATTCAGTTCCACAGTTCCTTCAAGGGTTAGGCACAGGTTCACACATATTTTGCAATATTTGCTGGCTGGTTATGGGGTAGGGTTGTTTGTAACATTCCACAACTTAGTCATGAGTCTGTATGACAAGTAATATTCTTATTTTTGTCGTTCTCGGATTTTGTGTTTCAGTTTACCAGTTGTTTTCAAATTTGGAATTTGTTTTTGTAGTTGCTCTCATGTCAGAATGTTACAAAAATAGGAGTATAAATTAATTAGCTGCACTGTTCTTAAATTGCTTTTTTATGAAACCTTGAGGTTTGCAGTTAAACACTTGTGTAGGTCCATTCTCCTGGAAAGAAACAGATATGCCAGAAGGTTTCTTTGAACTGCTAATATATATGGAGAGAAAGCAGTCTATAGAAGGTACTAAAGTGGCACCCTATGTCTCCAAATTAGCAAGCAACTAGAGTTTGATTAAAATTGCTATTGGATTCAGTAAGTTAGAGGGTTCTTACCTAGCACTATCTATAAAATTAATCAGCCACAAAATACCCCATGCAGATTGGCAAGCTCTTCATCCAAGAAGTTTTAGGAAATAAGCACAACTGGCACTTCAGATTCCCCAGCACGTATGAGAACAGTATGCTTCACAGCAGTCTGTGACAGACCAGCGTGCATTTTAGCACTTCATTACTCACTGAGGCTGTCACACATGCAGTAAATGCATGTATATGTAGTGCTATTTCTGGCAGGCTGCTTCATTGCATGGGTTGGTGATGGCATGCATTGTCACTGACTGTCCCTTCCCTAAGCAGCAGCTTGTTCCTGCTTTCACATGTTCTATTTGGAGCGCAGCAGGGGATAAGTCTGCACAGGGAAGTTTGCTGTGAAATCTTAAAGGTATCAGCACTGCAAGTACCCATTATATTGCCCCTGGAGAACACTAAGGGAAATAATGTGATTATTCTTCTAGATCTGAAGTTGTATGGTAAAACCTCAAAAGCTATGGCAGCACAGGCTAGAGGAGTTCCTCCATAACTCAGCATTCCAGTAGAGGCCTGGCTGGGGATTCAGTTCCTAGTCAGTGATCATATGAAAAGAAGGTACATGTTTCTCTAGCTGCAAAAAGCCAGATCTCTTCAAAGCACTGTTCGGTATCCCATTAGTGCTTCTCGCACTGGCATTCATTAACCTTCTTCTGATGTGCTGTACAAGCTCTGCAGAATGAGGGAGTCACACTCCTTGCAATTTACAGTTCCAGCTAAACAGTCTTTACAATAATATTAAGACTCTCCATCCCAGGTTGATGCAGGCCAGTAGCCCAGGATCGTGTTGCCCAACCCATCATTTATTAACCATGAACTAGTATCGATGTTAGATGGCTGAGAGATGGTAATTTATAGACTTTTATACTGGGTAGGTCTTTCTTTTGCCATACTGTGATGCTGGAGGAATTGGACAACTTTTTCTGTTTAAATCTTTAAGATTCAGGTTAGATAATTGCATGCTGAGCTTCTGGAGTAACTATGTCTGCAAACCAACAAAACCCTACATTTCACTAATTAGCCTATTCCCCAGGTACACAGGGAAATTCTATCCCAGAGGTGTCAAGGTCCACTTTATAACCCTGGCAGTTTCCAATATCCTTACACAATATGGCAATCCACAAAATATCTCTCCTGGAGTTTTTGTGCAGCGGGTGCTCCTCTGGACATCGTCGGGGATTCCTGCATTTGCTGGCTGCAGTCAGCAGGATCCCCTGGAGTCAGTCTGTGCACAGCCCTCTGGAGAGGGATCCACAGGGGATGCAACCCCAGTGAGACTGAGCAGCGGGGTGCGTAGGAATACGACTTGCTGCAGATCAGAATGATATTACTGTAGGTCAAACAAGTTTATAATAAAGTATTTTGAAACCGTCCCGCAATACCGGTAAGGTAGAAGTGGGCACTGTTTTTTTGCATTGCCTTCTTTCTGATTGCTTGAGTCTAGATGTTTTGCTCAGATGATTCTGTAGTACAAGGTCAGTCCGTTCATTACTAGAAAGTAGCGTTTCTTTCTCCCCAGAGTTTAATTTCTAAGCCTCAGAGCTGCTGCATTGTAAGACAATAGATGGTTAGAATTGATTTTAGAAAGTTATTGTTCAAGATCTTTGTTCAGTATGTTCCAAGGTTGCTACTTCATACTTTTTTATAATTACAGTCTCCACGAGCTTATTTGTAATGTTTGGATGATTTGAATTGAAGTACATTATGGTTTTGTGTGTCGTTCTTTTTTCTGGTTTTAATTTCACAGTCCCCCATGCCCCCCAACAAAAGCAATTTCATCAGACAATTTAATTGAGAAATCAATTGTAGTAGATAAATAAGTCTTATGCTGAATGCCGTGTAAGTATAGAGTGTAATCATTTGTCTAAATAGTGCTGAGCGTTTTTGACTTGAAACAATTTGTCCCTCATAGTTAATTTAAGGTTTGGTTGTGTTCAGGCTTCAAATGAGTTTTAGCAGTGCTGGGAAGGGGAAGGAGTACACCACTGCGCAAGTCTGCGGCCTGTACTTGGTGACTTCCAGCAAGATATATCGTTATCCTCAAGAATTTGTGATTAAAAATTACTCCTCCTCTTTTCAGTTCGGTCAGCAGAACACTGAATCTAATTTTATACCAGTGCTGACCTAATTTTAGGAAACTCTGTTCCTGTGGGTCCTGTGTTACTCCCTAGCCTATTTTCTGCGAACCCCTCTTGCAAAGGAATATGAGGCTTGTCTCGGAGCCTAAAAATCTTGACCAAAGGCAACACTTAGAGCTATTTTCATGTAGGCACTTGTTGCTTGCATGAGCTGTACCCAGCTGTAACCTTTCTTTTAAGGCTTTCTTTAGGTAGTGGTTATTCTGATTTATTGCTTCTTGTGGACACAGTAAAAGATGGAGCACAAAGGGAAATCAAATTATCAGAATTCCTTTCAACCTAATGCGTTTCTCAGTCACACTTGTTTCAAACGCTAGTATTCACGTCTGCTTGATATGGCTCATTATGATGTGAAAGCTTAGGCCTATAAATAATAAATTAAATGTATCGTAGCTTACCAAACAAATAGTTTCTAGGAGAAGAGCAAGTGATTCCACTCACTTAGATACTTAGTTATTGCACAAGCATTTATACAGTGTGGGGGAGGGCATTAGCCTGAACCATCTCTCTTGGATTACAGACAATCCCTTCTTTTTTTAAAACAGTGATGACTCTTAACAGAAATAGCTGGAGAACAGAGTGAGCTAAAAGAAAGTGCTTCTTTCAGGGAAGCTGAGCACACCGTGCCCACTTCCCTTTGACACAGCAAAATGCCATTGTTTGGTTATTGCTTACACGCTTCTCCTGTTTTTATGTACCTGAGTTGTCACTGTTGAATAGTATCTATTGTCTGTGATAAGCTGTGGATATGGGATGATGAAGTGGTGGTTTCCTGGAAAGGAGTAGAATTAATCTGCAGAATTCTCTATCCCTAATAAAAGGCCTTCTGACTATTTGAAAACTGACTAGTGTGAACATTGTTAAAATTCATGTGGCTTGGAAAAAAGCCCTATTGGATTGTCCATTTAAGCACATTTTTAGGCTGGAAGCTTTTACACCAGTTACAAATATATTGATTTTTAAAAAGAAATTATTGACCTTTAAAACCCCAGGGCCAGCTGCTGCCTGGCCTGTTGGAGACATTTGGTTATTTATATTCACAAAGGCCTAGGTAAGAGCTGGCAGTTTGGAGTCAGCCCCCGGGCAGTGATCAGAACTCAGGGGTGGGTGATGAAAGCACAGGATTTACATGAAGTATAATTGCACAAGACTCTCTCCAGAAGGCTGAGATACCACTTACAGGACATCGGTGTGTACCCTAGAGTGGGAACCCTAAACTTAATTTCCTTACTACTTTTACCCCATTTCTGGGACAATTCCCATACCATCTGTGGTTTGGAAAAGTTTTTTTATTCTTCTCATCTGTGCCTGTCGCACTTGCGCTGTCATGACAGTAATAACATTTTAGCAATATTAGGCTCTACTTTCTAAGCAGTTTAGCACTCACAGACATGTGTGATTGTAGGTTTCTTAATGAGGGGTATCTGTATGTAACACTAATTTTCATATTTACCAGAGGATGACTGGGCTATTTCTGCTGTGCCTTGTATTTACATTTTCACCCCAGAAAATAAATTGTTCCCTAAGTTCACACAGAGGAACAATTTTCTGGCTGTCAAAACATATCAAGAAGTATCGTATGAATGGGATGTTAGTCACTGTGAATTTACAGTACAGATCTGAAGATAAAAACAATGCTGTTATTTTGTGACTATACATTGACGATAGGTTAAATAATACATATTGGGTTGCTTTTCTGTTGAGTTTTCTCCTGGTTTTCCTTACTCAAAATGCTCAGGAAGCATCAGAGATGTTTTCAGCCCCAGCAGGTTAACTGGCATAGAAAGCTTGGCTCTGGCCATCTAAGACGTTCAGTGAAAAGAGGTTGTAATGATTTAGGACGGCTCTGAGTCACAACAGGTGAAAATCAAATGCCCACTAAATTCTACAGCTTTCCACTTTTATGCTAGTGAAATACTAGAGCCCACATTTCTTCTCTTCAGTATTTCTTTCTTCTGTAGACTACAGTTCTCTTCTACTTCAGTATTTTTAAGGAGATGTTTGCACCATGTTCCTTGTATTTCAGTGGTTGTTCCTAGGCCTTCTCTTTTTGTGCCTCACGAAAATCACTACAATAATCTGTTCCTTCTGGGTGGACACCCTTATGCACTGGCAGTGGGAGACTAAAATGCTGTGTGGCTTCTGCCATCTCGACAATTTATGGGTACTGAGCTGTCCAGCAGAAGGATCAGAATTCATGATCCCTATCCCACTGTCACAGAGAAAATCCATTTGTCCTGCAGTGCTTCAGAATGTGACTGACAGGACATGAAAGAGGTGGAATTGATTTCGTAGTGTGCAATAAATGAATGTCAGAGGGTAACTGTGTTTTGCTATGGTATCTGGTCTCTAACAGCATCAGCCCCATCCCTACCCCTGCCCACCTCCAGCAGGCAGCATCCCTGCTTCCACTGCACAAGGACTGTGAGCTGAAGGGGCAGATATCTTGTCAGAAGGTTTAGATCTAAAGACATGTGTTCCAGTTCCTGCCCACGGTAACAGACCATCGGACAGCCCTGGCTTTCAGGGAGGGGGCATCTGTTACATCACCTAAATGTTCTATTTGGAACTTTGTTTCATTCCATTTGTGTCCGGTTCTGGGCTCCTCACTACAAGAAGGACATTGAGCTGCTGGAGTGTATCCAGAGAAGGGGAAGGGAGCTGGTAAGGGGTCTGGAGCACAAGTCCTGTGAGGAGCAGCTGAGGGAGCTGGGGGTGTTTAGCCTGGACATGAGGAGGCTCAGGAGAGAATGTATCAGTCTGTAGAGCTGCCTGAAAGGAGGCTGTAGGCAGGGGGGGATCAGTCTCTCCTCCCAGGCAACAAGTGACAGGATGAGGGGAAATGTCCTCAAGCTACCCCAGGGCAACTTGGACATCAGGAAGAATTTCTTCACTGAAAGGGTGATCAGGCATTGAAACAAGCTGCCCAGGGAAGTGGTGGAGTCACTATCCCTGGAAGCATTCAAGAAAAGCCTGAATGTGGCAGTCAGTGCCATGGTTTATTTCACAAGGTGGTGTTCAGCCAAAGGCTGGACTTGATGGTCTTGGAGGTCTTTTTCAACCTTAACAATTTCGTGATTAGTATTTGTTTTCTTCTTCTTTTGTATTCATTTGTATCTTAATCCTTATTTCTTTATTGATTGATCTCTAAACCTGCTCTAAGTGTCAGAAATGTTGAGACTAATGAGGGAGAAAACACCTTTTTCTTTTCTTTCCTTCCTTTTCCTTCCCTTATTTCTTTCCTTCATTTTCCAGTGTGCTCTATTGCTCCCTTTTTGCCTCAGCTGTGTTCATTTTATTCATTAGCAGAAGCAATCCTGCAAACAGATTTTTCCGCTGTAGGGAGTGCTGAGGGAACTGAGGAGTTTCCTCTGTAAATCCTACTATAATGTTGCACAGAGTTGTCTCTTTTTGTCCTGTTCTTTCCAGCTGTGTTGAAGCCATCCCTCCATTTTTTTAAATCCTTTATGTTACGTATGCATTTGGCTCCAGACAACTTTATATGTTCCCTTTGCGAGAAATTGCACAGAGAGTTAGCATTTATATTTACCTTTTGAGATGCAGCACTGATAATCTTTTGATTAATGTTAAACTCAACAGTTATGCCTCTTTCCCTGTTAAGTTATCCAAGAAAAAATGCTGAGGAAAAAGTACATTATTTGGGCAGGAAACCCCAAAATTAGTAGTGTGATGTGGTTGCAATTTTCCTGAGACTTCTGAAATTGTAAGTTTTGGGGTTTTTTAATAGCAAGTGGTAGAAGCGCCTGTCATCTCTGTTGAATTCTAGCTCAGGTCCTCTAACCAGTTTCCCTTTCTTTTTAAAGTTTCTCTTAGCTTTCTGTGAGAAATGCATTTTGAGATTAAATTGCCGTGTTTAGACAGGATGAATATGTTGCAAGGTAGGGGGCTCATGGTTAGCTGCCTCGAAGAGACAGGAATGATGCTACTCTGTTGTGATCAGCAGCCGTAAGGTCTTGCACTTGCAGCTTGTATTATCATTTTTGAGATCTGAAACTATTTTTATAATAATGGACTTACCTATATAAGATACTAGGTTTGACACAGGTAAAATTGGATGAAATGACAGGGTTGCTGTGGTATGCTGGAAGTCAGACTCATTCAGTGGTCCCATTTGACTTTAATATTTATGGATCTTTCTGCAAGTTTTGTTTTTTTTCTCTTTTTTTTAATCAAATATCAAACTTCATTGCAAGAACAAAAATCCAACTTAATTATTTTCAGCTCCTGAGGTTTCAAACCCATTAAACAGCAGAGAGGCTCAGTAATTGTTTTATTACTAGAACTGGAAGTGTAATAATACTAGTGGCAACAGAGGACAGTGAGCAAAACAATGAGAGAAATGTAAAAGCTAAATAGAAGCATTAAAGCTGTTTCACATGAGATAAACACCAATGTCAGGTTATTATTTCAAACCACGGACAGCGGGTTTATTAACCCTTTCTTTCATTTCCCTGGTGAAGAAACTAGGTGTAGCAATATTTGGCTTTCTTAGAAGTGTAAGGCTTTCTGTATTGCTTCCTTTCCTCTCAAATCAGTTACCAGCCGTAAAGAAGTTAACAACTGGAACAGAGTAGGTGCTTTCTGCAGTTCCTGGTAACACAGAGCTTGTCTATTTTAGTTCTGTCCTGGCCCAGTTCTGTTCTGTTTTGCTCTCCAAGAGCAGTAGATGGGATGTGCACAGTTCCAGGTGGCTCCTGGCAGGGTATGGCACTGTTCTGCTACACACACACCCTGGTGGTGTCCCCAGGAAGGAAGCCTGAGCCGTGTCCTGGCATGGCAGGGGCCTGTGTGTTTCATTACCTGAACTGCATCCTGGAGTTTTACGGGATAATTTCTTGTTTACTATATATTCAGTGTATTAGGTATGACATGTAGTGACTGTAAAGTTGTGAGGATGTGGTTGTAAGCAAGGCAGAGTTTATAGGTGTTTAGGAACTGAAGAAAGGCTACTGTGCTCAAAGCTTCCATGTTCTTTTCTATTTATGTGAGGATGCCTTTTTAAATTTATTATTTTCCTAGAATCCTGCCTCAAAGATGACCAAATGTGATTTGTAAAGCTGTGGTTCCATTTCTGTTTGAGGGTGGTTTTTTGGCTTCTTTAGGATCTGGAACTTTTATGGTATCATACATGTACATGTATGTGTATACAGCACACAGTTTCATAGGATTTTTGAGTGTTTTATCTTTTTGAGTTTCATGACAGAATTTGTAATGTTTACAACTTAGGAAAAAACTTGAGTTGTTCCATTGTAAAAGTTGGAAAGAAGTCTTTAACAGGGAGTTATGTATCTCATTTTCTGTTACCACCACACACTTTTTTTGTGCTCTTGTACATCTTGATGCACTGATCTTGTCCCATAAATCTCCAGAGTCTCTACAACAGACAAAATAATTTGCTACATGATTTCAAGTACCATGTGGATCCAGGCTGCAAGCTTCCTTATAAATCAGCGATTTACTTGGCTTTTACTCTGGTCACTTCACCGTGTGGATCATGGTATTGTCCTCTGTGTAACCTACAGATCACTTGGATGATGCATGTTTCGCTAAACGTTACCCAACATTGCCGGGGCCCTGAGGAGTAAGAACATTTTTCTCAAGCACACATCTTTAACGTGAAAAGGCTGGGAAAGACACAAGGAGAAATAGGAAGGAAAAAGCCATATAGACCTTGCCGAGTATAACTGAAATTCATATCATGTCTAACATCCATTTCAGAGGTGTTATTCAGGAGAACTGCTCTAGAGAATGTATTCTCTGGTCTCAGAAGTGTTTCCCTTTGGACAGTTGTTAGTTGATTCACACAGATTGTTTTCAACACAGCATCCCTAAACTAACCAACAGCTCAGTAATGAAATTGCCTCAAAACCTAAAGAGAATACATGTCTAGCGTACTTAACTTCCTCGTAATTTTTGAAATTTGAATTACAATCAAAAGAACACAAACATGCAAGCTGATAGTGAGTGAAAAGAGTTCTGACATGTTAATGAAATGAATGAGAAGAAAAAAAGTATTTTTCTGTTGGTTCAGTTTTGAAAGACATCAGTTTTCACAAATCCAAATTATTTGACAAAGCTTGACTATGGGAAAAGCTACTTTGTGATGAACACAACATTGCTTTTATCTTGTTTGAGCAAGAAAGAACTAAAATAGTGAATTGGAATCTGCATCATCTGTGTTTTATTTTAGAGAAAATACAGACCACTGTTTGGATTAAATAAATACAGAAATAATATAGATTTTAATGGAAAAACAATTAGTCCTAACAAAATAATTATACAGAAGCCTGAAATTCCTGATTTTATTTTAAAGAAGAATCTGTTCAAACTCAGTTGTGCTTGAAATTGGGCATATTACCTTGTATTTACATTAGATGCTGACACTCTTTCCACACATATATGCTGAGATACATGTCACATCTGTTACACTATTCCTTTATGTTCCAGTTGGATGTACTTTTCACTGGTGTAGGCGCTCAAAGGTCTAAATTCTATTGGACTGACAATGCTAGAAGAGTGTGGTAAAGTTTTTTGGAAAATGCAAGAATTGAAGGTAAAGGAAACAATAGTTCTTATCCAACAAGTACATTTATCACTAACTTACAGTGTGTTTGAAAGATACCAGGAAAGAGTTTATCACCCAGAAAGTGGTTGGGCAGTGGAACAGGCTCCCCAAGGCAGTGGTCACAGCACCAAGGCTGGCTGAGTTCAAGAAGTGTTTGGACAACTCTCAAGCACAGAGTGTGTCTCTTGGAGATGGTCCTCTGTAGGGCCAGGAGTTGGACTCGATGGTCCTGATGGGTCCCTTCCAATTTAGCTCATTCTACAATCTAATAATTCTAAGACTTCTTTACTCTAATTAAAGAAAAATGCTCTCATCAGAAGGTAATGCCTAATCACGAGGGTTGGATGTCTGTTTTGCATCACATACATGCCTTACTTTAACCCCTACAAACATCCTCAGTCTTAGACTAAGATTAGATTTGATTTTAATTGATGAGAACATGTTACAAGAAGGTCCTGGAAAGCAGTACAGCAAGTGTGCAAAATGTCCCCTGTTCTAAAAATAGGGCCTGTGTAAATTCAACTTGAAATACTGTCTTACTGATGATTAATAGAACTGTTCAAAATGTTACTTGTAGGTCCAGTTGGCTTACCTTATAACAAAGTACTATGCAGTGGGGAGGAGGTAATCTTGACTCTGTTCAGGGTGCAGGGAATAGATGTACAGCTGCTGGAGCTAGAGTGATGTTAACAGAGAGCTCTGAAAGTGGCTAAGTGTGTTTCAAAGGAGATGAAGCTTTATCCATTTTTGCAGGCCGCTGTGCAGAATACGGTTTATCAAGTAGTTGGGATGGATTTGATACCTTTATAGAGGTTGTTATCTAGACGTTTTTTGTTCCTGATGTGTAAAACCTTATTGATTTGTTTAGAGCTCTTCATATTTGGGTGGAGCTTTATGTTTAAATGAAATACAGAGAAATACCAGAGAACTGAAGTGTGAAGCACCTTCTATTTAAGCTGATTTTTTGAGGGGAAGAACTTGGCTGAACATTTTTCTTTTCTAAATGAAATCAGTTATAAGACTGAACTAACTAACTGCACTTATCTAATCACAGCAAAATTTCTGCCTCTCCTGAATTCAGTTTCTGGAGGTGAAATGCCAAGAGGGATGTGAAACTTGGAGCTGAGGGGATCC
The DNA here is from genome assembly GCA_013399875.1 of Gymnorhina tibicen. NCBI lineage: Eukaryota > Metazoa > Chordata > Aves > Passeriformes > Artamidae > Gymnorhina > Gymnorhina tibicen. The sequence goes on along the minus strand of VXAZ01001324.1, from coordinate 2,154,986 downwards.
CTGGCTGCCCATCAGAGCAGCTGCTGACTCTACTTTCAGCTGGTTTGTGGCTGGTTTAATCTTCTAGGCTCAAGCAGATCTCCAGAGTTGAGCATATGTCTGTCTTAGGGATGTTTCCTCCCAATTCCAGTGTACCAGCTACACATCTTACTGCTCCCTGAACGTGTTTCATTGATAGTGGACTCTCCATTTGGAGTAAAATAGGTAGGACACTAGGTAGCATTGTGCTAATTTTCCTTGTGTTGTCCTCCCAGCTCACCAGTAAATGAATGGCCCAAGAGCCTGACCAAAGAGAAATAGCATTGGAAGTGCTTGTTTATTTTAGTAAAAATATTACACCAGAAATGAAACTTCACAGAAAGACCAGTGATAACCCCATGCCGCTCATACAAGTCTGGACCACAGCCAGACCATTTTTCTGTCAGTGATACTAAATGCCATACATTTCCTTAATAATTCATGTTGCAACAAAAAAAGACTCAAGTTAAAGCATGTGTTTCTGCTTTACAAACAGCTCCTTGCACGTGTGCTGACTTTGCAGCTGCTTCCTGCAGTCTTTGACTTCTGTAATTAGAACAACTGACCAGCCCAGTTAATGATATTAAACTGACTGGTCTAGAATGTCATTTATCTCAAGGGTTTAATTTGCTGAGTACAGGGCAGCACAATACAAGGTTTGCATGTGTGATGGATGTAACTTGGGGGTTTTTTTAGCTCTTGTTGCTAAGTTACAGTAAACTGTTATCACAGTAAATTGTCTGCATTTAAATGGACTAAGATTCCACCTGAAAGGAGCCACCCAGATGAAAACTGATAATATACTGATGTCTCAGAAGAAATGAAAATAACACAGAAAAGCCCAACTTGTGAACAGGATAATTTTGTATTCTAGACATTAGCCAGACAGGCTCAAAAATAGCTGCTCAGACCCCAGAGACTATGATATGTGCTTCCCTAGCAAGTGCCTAAGAGCTGGTGTACAATAAATAGGTACTAATTTAAAAATAAGTTGCATGAATATTATCAATTGTTAAAAATCACAATGATCTGTTGTCTGAATTGTACTTTAGAATTATTTGCCCTGGAAATAATCTGATACCCTTGCAATCAGGCACCATATCTAAATGTTAAGAAAAAGAAGTAAATTTAAAAACAAAATTAGTCTCTGCACTTGTCCAAATGACTAGAAATTATCTTAAAGCATAATGTTGGTAAATGCTTTCCATTTTTACAACTCGAAAATTGTACCACATTCTGGTGGAAAATGATGTAGAACCCGTGCTGACATATCAAGGTGTTGTCCTACCTCTTCCCGAAGTTCTGTATTAAAAACCTGAAAATTCCCTGAAAGAAGAATCTTTTTTCCCCTAATTTTCTTTTAAAGAGTGCATGGAGGGGGCAGTAGCTCAGGGGAGTGTGTATATTTGTGCCACGTTTGAGTTCATTCCAAAAATATTCATGCTGGGTCAACAGATTTTGGGTCTTGGTGGTTACTGGGAAGCTGAGTGGTGCTTTTTTGTTAATTGCTGATACCTGTTTGGTCACCTCCATGGGTGTGATCAACGTGGGACCTGTCATAGTCCTTGAGCAGACAGTCCTTTTCATGGCAGTAATGTCAGGGCAGTTTTTTGTGGGTTTAAAAGTCAACTCTTAATAAACCTATTGCCAGTACACAGAAGGTCCGAACAAATAGAATGTGTAGGACATTGCAGAAAAGTACCATATAATGTATAAGAAACCTGGATAAATTCAGTTACAACTGTGATACTTTCCACACTACAGAAAACCTGTAAGCCAACGCAAATATATTCTACTGCAGTTACACCACTAAGGATCCAAAGGTAAGGTTGTGGGACTCTGCAGTGTGCACTAGCTGGTCTGATACTCTGTTTATAGATCTAGAAAAGCATGGTGCTTTTAAAGCAGGGTTAATTTTAAAGGTGTCACCCTCTGAAGAAAGCCATTTGGTAAAAAGCATCAGATTGACAGAAATGAAGCTGTAGACATTCAGTGAAAGATTTCCATTAAAACCACAACTAAAAACTGTCAATCAGCCCCAGCAGAAACCTGCTTAGATAACTCTGCTAGAAATATTGTACCTCCTTGGAAAATGGAAGAAGAATATTTTGCCAGGATTTCAGAATGGGGAGAAGCAGCTTCTCCCTTTACTTTAAATTGCTGTGCCAGAGACATTTACTGTCCTTGCAAAAACCCTCCTGCAACGCTGAATTTTTGATTCACAGCAGAAAAAGCAGAGAGAAATGCAGACAGAATATGTAGTGCAGCACTGCCTGTGCTTCAGCAGACTTGTTCCGGTGCTTTCAGTGAGCACTACTTTTGAAAAGCCTGAAAATGGATCGTATCTATATGAGAACCCCTCAGAGAGAGGGGGAATGGCAGGGAAGCGTTTCTGTGGACTGTGGAATTTCAACTCATTAAAGTGATGAAACAACTGCTGTGGGAATGAATCCACACGGAGTCCATGACAGACGCCTGGTACGCTCCATTCCCAGCAGCACAGCACAAAAGGCTCATCATTTAGTAATACTGAGAAGCTTCTTGTATCCACGGGAGCAGGTGGTAGTGCAGCCGCGAAAGTTGCATTAAGGGGAGAAAATGCAGTCGCTAGCTTATATTTTGACGTGCCGTCTCTCCCCCCGGGGGTGGCTGGGTGATACACACAGGGTTAACACCGGAAAGACACACTGATGGCACGTAATGCCAGGTGTTCAGACACCCACCCAATTAGTGCCGCTGCCAGCTTTTGTGCACAGCTTGGCACCCTCGAAGCGTTGGGTGGCTGCAGGGTAAAAAAGACAAATCTCTTACCTTGGTCTAGTCCAGTGTAGCTTTTTGGTTGTTCTCCGTCCACTATCAGAAAAAGAGAAATTAATGCCAGATTCCAGTGAGTCATCCTAAATGACAGAGTAGGCTCACTCCTCGCACCGGCTGCTGGCTGCCTCCGCTGTGTGACAGCTGCCGGCTGGCTGGGGAACAAGCGTGTCCCATTCTGCAGCCTGCGGCAGGGGGAGAGGGGAAGGCAGCGCCGGGGAGAGGAGGTGGGAGAGAGAGCCGGAGAGAAGGACCGAAAGAGAGCGAGGAGAGAGGCAGAGGCAGGAATATACCATGTGGCTGCGTGCTCCCCTTCCCCGCCTGGTGCTCAGCCTGGCGACGCGCTGCCGAAAAGTTACTTTTTAATATGGGATGCGCTCTCCGATTTTAGAGCCTCCCTGCTCCTGTCTTCTCTTTAGTCTGTGCTCGGGGGAACTTCTCGGCATTTCGGCCATTCCATTATCATCTCTCTCCTTTGGAGGCTGGTGTGGATGCTCTACACAGAATATGTTCAAGTAAAGGAAGTCTCTCTGTGGCTGTGTGAAAAGCAGCACTTGGCTCCTTGCAGCAATTTTATAGGCTGTTTATCTGGGAGTGGGAAGGCAAGGGCGGTAATTCTGGCATCAGAGGGGAAAAAAAAATAGGGAAAGATGCTGGGAGCCACACGATTGTACACAAGATAAGTTGGGGAGAGAAACATTTTGTGGTTACTCCTAAAAGAACAAGGTTGGGATAATTTCTGAGTCTCTGGTTTATCATCTCAGAACATGTCTCTGCAGATCAGAAACTGGTGCCAGAGACGGAACCCCTCCTGGGGATTCCCAAAATAATTTTCAAGAGGAAAAAGGAAGCTGTTGGAGTGGGTAACATTGCACTAAATGGCAAAGATTTCTCTGGGCAAATACTGCTAATTTCTAAGCACCCTAAGTCTCCAAAGAATGGTTTAATCATTTCGTTACACTCACACCCCTTGTATGCATAAGTTTATTTATACAAGTATTTTCTTAGGAAACTAATATAGGACAGCTTCAGATAAGTTGTTGAGGGCTGTAAATACCGTAGTGTCACTAGGAAAGTGGAAGAAATGTTTAGGTTCTCGCTCTTTGCTAAATAGTTTGCTAAATCTGGAAGGCTTTTGTGGACTTTTCAAAGGCTTTTATTAAATTATTTGTAGTACTACCTCTGTGTCAAGCTATGCTCAGATGCTCTGAATATTTGTCAAGTTTATCTGTGTCTAAAAGGGGTGGTGGTGTTTCATAGTTTATATTCCTGCAATATGACTGTGTGTAGATGATCTTAATCCTGACTAATTGGCACAAAATTCCTAAAAAAACTAGGAGAGAATTACAGCCAAAGATGGAAGAGCTAAGATGGGTATGCATTCTTACCCAGAAAACTGAATGTAGGATAGTTTTGCAACCCCTCCAAATGATTGCACCAGTTAAATATCCATTAGGTGTTCTGCCTGTGTTTTCCTCTGCAGAGTACAAAATGATTGGGTTTTTTATTCTGCTCTTATTGGATAAGGATGGTCCTGTGAGAATGAGATATGAGTTCTTCAGATCTTTTTTTAACATTTGATTTAATTATATATATAATTCTGACTGTGCTGGAGGTACTAGGGATTTACTGGACTCTAATTCATAATGAAGCAGAACAGCAGCCCATATCCAAGAGTTTAGGAAATGTTGCCTTAGCCTGATTGCAGGCAAAATCATATTTTGGGTTTTTTCTCCCCTGAAAATTTTAACCAACATGGCAACCTTTTTTTAACCCCATTAATTTCCACATCTAACACTGCATGGTAGCATGAATAGAAAATACCTGTGAGCCATGTGCTGCTGTAGAGTAAAAGGAGATTTCTCCTTCAGCCTGTGAGTGAACATGAAGTATATCCACAAAAGTGTTTAATCTCAACTCTCTGCAGACTTAAATTCATCAGCAGAAATAATCTTTGGTACCACTGGGTAGTGGCCATGGAGAAATCTATCATTATGGATAATCAGCTGTGTTTAAGATGTCTATCCAGGGTTCATTCAGGTCTCTTAGAAGTCAACCAGAATTGTAAGTGAATTCAAGGTGTAATAGACCTCAAGTGGAAAATGGTTGGGTAGGAGAAGAAAAGGATTTTGTGCCGTGGAAGACACCTGCTGTAACAAAGGCTGTGCTTCAGGCACTGTGTGTGGTACTGGAATTGTCCCTTAAGATCCTGCAGCACTGGGAATATTCAGTGGAGAGAGGCAATGCAGGAACAGGTATCAATGACAGAGAATATAACCAAATTCTTAAACACATTTCTCTGAGGTGACAGATGGCAGTGGCTGAAGCTGGGTGTCCTCCATGGCAGGACAGGAGTGAGTAGAGCAACTAAAGTGACTGTGACTGACATTCAGAGAACCACAGACTTGGGAACTCATTCTTTAGCACAGTTCTTTCTACCTTTCACATTGATAGAAATGTCACTAAATCACCAACACGTGTTCATATCAATAAGGCATTAATATAAAGGTGAACATGAAAACATTTTAAAAATAAGAAGGACTCCCTTGAAATCTTTCTTTCTATAGTGTTGTCCTTCAAATTCCTGAGGGCATACTTTATTAGTTCTTTGCAAATTCCATTCTCCACTGAAGTTTGCCCCAGTGCAAGAGGTTAGGGAAGAATAGACCCAGTTTGGCTGGGAGGGTTGCTGCTATTTTTGGTCAATGACTGTGTTTGTCAGAGTAAATATGAAGTAAATTCCAATTCCCGTTACTGTTGTATTACATATTACAAAAGCTGCATGAGTAAAACTCTCTTAGATGTCTATTTATTTGGTTACCCATGGTTGGTTTTTTTTGTAGAAGATCTGGATGATGACAGGAACGTTATTTTCTGGAGAGGCTGATTGACAACCTTCTTCAGACCTGATAGTGAGGATTTGCATATGCCAGAGTAGTCCTCAGGTTACTTATTGCCAAAATAACTGGGAGTCTTTTAAAAAAGACTAATGAGCAGGTCAAGAATCGAGCTGTAAGTCGGAAGTTGGCAGTGTTGCATACAAAAACTCGTAGTGCAATTGCGCTTGTCTGTAGCTGCCACAGCGCCCAGGCTGCCTGAGGAAGCTGTGACATCTGTACCATCACAGTATTCAAAACCATCTCAGACAAACACAAGAACATAAGAGGGCATCCAGAAAAAAAAAAAGGAATTTTTACTTGGAATATGGCTGCTGTGATTTTCTTTTTGTTCCATGTGCTAAATAGTCCCTGAATATATAAATGGAATGAGGTCAGAGCTGGTCCTTTTCCTTAACTTATCATTGAATGCAACAAAATGAGCTTCATGATCTCAAAGGTCTTTTCCAACCTGGTTAATTACGTGATTCTGTGAAAGTCGCTTCATTGCAGAATCATACTTTGGACTGGTTAGTTTTATCTGTTGAGTGGCTGGGCACCTTCCAAGAAATGACCAAAGTCTCTGGAACGCAGTGCTTTTCCTGAGTTCTTCTGAAGCAATATAACCCATGTACTTATTTCTTAGCCTTCCATATCCAAGTCATTACTCCTTCTGAATTTTATCCTTTCACACCTCTTCATCTTTAGGTGCAAATAAAGAGAGAACAAAGCATTTTTTCATTGTTATTTTGCCTTTTTCTTCCACAGATATATGTTTTTGTGTTTAGTCACTGTTAAGACTCCACACGTAAGTCTAAATTTTGTACTTCAATTTAGGTGCTGAAAATGTTGTTATTTTAATCTCCAGTAACAAGTTCCAAGCATTAGACCTGCTATATCTTCTCTCTCAAGCATTATTTTGAGGTTAAAGTAATGGAATTTGAGTTCTGGAAAGTAAAATAGAGTTGAGAGAAACTTTAACCTTGACTGTTAAGGGCAAACCCACTCCAGTGGTGATCTGCTATGTACAGAAATCATTGACTGAAAAAGTACAATTCCAGAATGCAAAACCACTACAAAAGTTGTATCTTTTCTTTCTGCTGTTTGCAGCCCAAAATATTACATTTGATGTTAGAGATGTATTTATAGTCAAGAATTTGAACTCACTGTAATACCAGTGGTTTTTTTTTGAATGGCAGTTATGATGTCCATATGTCTATAAATATGAAAAATGATGTTTTCAAAACCAATTAAATAAATTGTATGAATAATTACTTTGGCTGAAAGGGTGGCTGCACACAGCTGCCATTAGCTGTGTGTAGATATTTGTGTTTCTGTTTACTTTTTAAATGTGAAGGGCCACAAGGAGGCAGAATACAAGACCATGTTAAAAAAGAAAGGACTTTTTGTCTGTAGATAAATAAGCAGTAATATTAATTGGGGAGAATGTTTCGTGATTGCTGAAGCTGGTGGAGAAGCTGAAAATTGCACTTTTTTTTTTCCAATTCCATTTTGTGAAAAGATGAAGGTTTTTTAAAATTACCATTTAGAAAACAGGCACTGAATTGGATTGATTTCATTCCTATACCACAATGCAGCCTAATCTATGTTTTTTTGGATTTCACATGCAATCTCTGAATGCCCCAGTGGTATGGATTTCTGAGTTGCTGTCATCATCCTACTGCAGTAGTTTAGTATTTTTGTTCTCAGGAGGTTTGGGGTTGGTTGTTTTCTTCCCCTGATGTTTAATGCAATGCCTCATCAAAATAGTCCTGACAAAATACATTGATCATCTCTGTCCTCATCATGGATAAGGGGAGCTGATTAATTCTCTTCTGTTCCTGCAGCAGCTTTTTGAGCAATTGTTGTGTCTGCCCACATCTCAGCTTATGAGGTGGGCAACCCATCTCTGAAAACATTTGGCTCTCACTCTGGTCTCACATGAGAGGATACTTTAGAAAACAGAGGGATGCTCCTTCCTACAGAGTATTCAAGTGAACTTAATTCTGCAGTGCTGTACCAGTGACTCAATATCCCTGAGCATCAAGGAGATGATCTCAGGTTTCTAAAGCAATACCCTTGACGTACGATGTGCACTACTTGACTTTACTACAAGGATGCTGAGCCCTTGAAAACAGATTTTATAAAATGTTTCTAATAGCGTAGCTGAGTTCAGTTGCAGTTTCCATTGTGAAACAGTATTTTGGTGTCTGAAGAATTGCTGAAAAAAAGGATCCCTTTGCTTTGATCATTTTTAAGGACTTGAGCCTTAATTTTATTTTTTCTTTCTCTATTAAATTGGGACAAAAAATATTTTGGGCATTGGTGCTTTTGGAAGACTTTTGTGGTTTAATTAATATGTGGTTCTAAAACCAAAACTCTCAACTTTTACCTGGAATTGAGAAAGACGCAAATCTCTAAGGCTGAAAATTCTTTAACAAAATATTTTTTACACTGAAAAGCTAACACTCCATTCAAACACTAGGCTAGCACTTCTTTCCTCCTCTCTCACCAGAAATGCGTCCATTTTGAAAATAGTTGAGATAGTTCATCCAGATGAATGAAAATTTGCCTCAGCTGAGTGATGGATTCAGATGCAGTCAGTATTTGGAGTTAAGACTCTTCCTGGAAACCAAATTTAAATTTATGCCTTAAATTGAATGACAAAGGGTCCATCCCTGACTCAGAGGAGTTGGGAAGTCTGCCATGTCAGTTGTTATTCCAGAATACTAAAAGGTTTTCATTTCAGATTGCCATGGAACCCAAATAAAATTTAAGTTTAAAATTACACCAAAAGCCCAAGGAGTCTGCTGTCAGGGGAACAGATATTTCAATAAGGTGTCTTTATGTGAGTTCAGGGATAAATTGGATGCCTTTTCTCAACAGTGCACTTTGGCTTTACTCTTATCAGAGGCTGGCACGAGTGATTGTCTGCTGTTTATTCAAAAGCATTAAAAGTGTCCCGTGGCGAGTGCACTCCTACTGACAAATACTCAGACTGATATTTGGGTAATGCTAAATGTTCCAGAAACTTGAGGTAGCTCAAACCAGGTGCCCAAAATGGGAAGTGTACCTCTGATTTCCTGTTTCTGTAACAGTGATATACACGAGGACCTGTCTCTCAAAATCTTAGTGTTCTCCCTAAAACGCTGTGGAAGCATCTCTCTCAATCCCAGACAAGCAATTTTCACTTTGAATCATTTTCTACTGATGCGGTGTGGGAAAAGATTCAGAAGGAATTGAAGTTGCATTGTTTTGTTTTGTTAATGAAATCAGTTAATCCCAGTCAGAGGAATATAATTATATATCAGAATAAGTTGTTCAGAGCCCTGAAATTCTGAGTGGTTGGTGTCTGCTGTTAGCAAAACATTTACATACCTGTACCCCTGAAAGAGTTGCTAGTAATGTATTGTCTGGTATCTCCCTGACGAGCAACGCACAGAAAACGCAGCTTGCTTCACTGAGCTGGCTTTTGTTGCTGGCAGAATTCGTCCTTGATGCCATGCCAGTTTGCTTTTGTAGGGGAAGGTATTAGCACAGCATTGCCAAGCACGGTGGCTATTTTGGGCTCCAGAGGTAATGAGAGGTTAAAAAGTGTGAAGTAGGGTTCCAGCTACCTGGTTTTGATAGCCCATGCATCCCGGAAATTTAATTACATATTAACGGCTGCTTTCCGCACTATTAATGTTGTGAAATGGCCTGTGAGGGAGATGGTGTCAATTAGCCCTTGCATTAACTTTTTGTCATTAATGTGTGTCAGTATTGATGCTTTTAATTGCATGAGACTTGAGGACAGCTCAAGTAATCACGCAGGGATGCCTGATCTGACTGAAGTCTTGCCTCTCAGGTCACAGCAATACAGAACAATTGGGTTTGGGTTAAAAAAAAAAAAATCCAGAAATAGGACAACCAGTGGAAAGAGATATTCTATTTTTACAACACTAGGAGTGGTTTAGAGGTTGCTGTTATTTCTGAGTAAACCCATCTTTGTAATGATAGAGAAACTTACCTGCGACTTTGTTTTAAAATCTTAGTAAAGTTCACATTGGTTTTGTCTGTCCTTCGTTTATTTTTTGTTAACTCATTCTCTCTTTCTCTCCCTTTCTCCATCCCTCCCAGTGGCTCAGCCTTTTAAAGATTTCCTGGCTTCCTGTTGGATACATTAGGCATCATAGTGACAGCATAGCCTAGTCACCGTGGCATCAGGCTCAAGGGTTGTCCTTTTTAATGCAAGTAAAATTTAAGGGAAAATTTTTAGTGCCATATGATTCTGGTTTATCTGCTTAAAATCTTCTGATTTTTGAATAGGAAGCACAGGACTGAGAAAGATCTGCTTGGAGTATGGGATATCTTAAAATTGGTCTCATATATTCATTAAAGGAGTGATTTTTATTTTTTTTCCAAGCTTACAGAATAGATGTATTGAAGTCACAGTGATACAAGGTTTTTTGGTTTTAGGGTAAAATATTATTTTGATACCTTTTTAAATACCCTTTCAAATGATAGATTTACTCCTAAGTCCATCCGCTTTCCCATGAACATTACATACTATCAAAGCCAGACTATGTAGTCTCAGTTTCTGAACATGTCCTTTGTTAAATAGAGTCTATGATTTTTTTCTCTTCTCTTGTTGTGCTAGAGACCTGTAGAGCAGGTTAGTTAATATTTTTAGCAAACCTGGTTTATGCAGTTATAATTTCATATATTAGTTCCTTTGCAGTCTGGGCCTGAGGTCATCCAGGCCCGCTACCCTCATGCTTCTCTTCTAAGTTTTGCTTCCACATCAGTGTGGATATTTCCACTTCAGTACACAGATGCTTCAATTTCTGTTTTACCAGTCTTGTATGGAAAAAAGGCAAAGGATTTATTTAACTTTTCCTGGGCATCTTCCAAATGTGTGACTAGTGATATTCATTTCAGCAGAATTTCCAGACTTTTACTGGCTTGACTTTCAATGATTATTACCTTTCCTATAGCTATTAAAAAAATACATGGTATTTGTCTCTACTTTTTTTGACATCCAAAGTATACCATTGTTCCTTTTTTTCCAAACCAACTTGCTATTGCTCCACCTAATAATATTTTTCAGCCTAAGACTGCTCTTCTCCAAAGCCAGTCTAACAAAAAAGTAACGACATTTGTCAGTTTCAAAATCAATAAATTTCTGGATTATCACGGTTAATTCTTTTCCCCCTCTCTTCCTCTCTCTTTTCTTCCCCACCTGGAAAATTATTCTTCTAGAACACGAATCTTGGTTCTTTTTGTGTCTCTAGTTACAATACAGAAATATCTAGGTGCTTATATTCTGTTCTGATGATATGCAAAACTGTCTCAATTTTCCTTCAAAACCACCTCTATATAATCATTCCCTAAAGGGCTATTATATAAATTGACTCTGTTTTATCCATACTGTGGTTTTATGAGCAGAAATGCTGCCTCATTCTTACTATTTTTATAAATAAAATTTTATTTGTAATATTTTATATGATTTATTTTTCTGTATTGATATTTACATCAAAATAATTTCATATTTTACTCATTGCAAATTCACCAGTTTGTTTCTAAGCTTGAATAAACTTGTATGTAAGGAGAAAACTTCCTTGCACATGCTCTTAAAATATCTTCCACGAACAATCTCAATGGATTCATGGATAATCTAATTTGAATAGTCCGCTTTCTTCTAGGTTTTGTTTATGTGGTAGTAAATCCTATCTGACGTTAATAAACAGGAAGAAACTTCCTCAGAAAAGTTTGCTTGCAAACCTAAACTGTGTTAACTGAAAAGCTGTAAGGTTTACAGAAGGTTGATGTTTATGGAGTTATTAACCAAACCAAAACCACTACTCACTAATGTGAATGGTGGGTCTGCTAGACCAGGTTTGTGTCAAAGTTATAATATTAATTTTGTAAGGGAAAGCTCTATTTTCCTTTTTTTATCCCCCTTGCATATGAACATGCATATGAACATGAATAAATCTAGCTCTGTATCAGAAAAATGCTCAGCCTAGAAAATCGTGGTCAAGCTGATAAGAATTTGGTAAAGTCCAAAAGGAGTCTTATAATGGAGAATTTGGAGGAAAGCTTTTTTCTAATATTTTTTCCTCTAAAATGTACTGTAATAGTCAGTGACCCTATTAAAAATACGAACAGCAAAAATTGATAATAGTTTATGCAATTAACTCGAAACCAAGTGCGATGCATCTATTTTTGCTGTGAATTGTGAATTTTACTGTGAGTTTTGTTGAAAGGTTTCATTCTTGACTGTTATACATCGGTCAGAAATGGTTTGTAGTATCAGGAATATAATTCTATATAATGACAGAAATGGAGAGAGGTGTAAAGAGGGCGTCAGTTGGATTAATGATGACAGTTCTGAGTGTGCTGTTTCTTAGCCTTGCCCAATTATGACATTTGGATGTCATTTTTAATTTCCACAAATTTGAGCTACAACACGTGGTAGTGTGAGTCTTTCCAACCTCCTGAAGACCAGACCTGTACATCTGTTGGACAAACCAAGGCTGTTCCTTTCAGTTACCTAATTGAATGGAGAGAGATATTTGAGTGCAACTGTATTCCTGTCATGCATATTTGGGTGCTAGATAGAAGTATTTCCGCCTGACTGCTGAGTAAGTTTGCACCTACTGTTTTCAATTTAGGAGCTGCAATCAACGTTTTAATAAGTAGGGTAAGATTTTAAAGTTTAAAAATAAATTATCTGGGTGATTTCCCTAAAAGGAGAAATCTGAAGAGGTTTCATGTGTTAATTTTGATATCAGTAGAACTTGAAATCTGAGCATCTATGCTTAGGATGCTGTTGCTATCACTTTAAAAATGCATCTTTTCATTGGTATTGATACAGCAGTTAAAACTGAACAGAGCAATTATTAACTTTTCTCAGGTGTGGCATCCAGCAGTTCTAATTCTGCCTTTTCCTTGTTGTTCATACGCTGAGGTGATCATGCAAATAAATATCAGAAAAATTAACTGTAAAAGTAAATGCTGATAACTTATGTAAACCTAGGTGTCTTAGAAGTCTAACCCAAACATCTGTCTGCTATTTCTGCAACAACATTGCATTTTCTTTCCAAAGTAGTTCAAGTAGTGGAAAAATAATCATAATATTAATGTTATGAGGAGCTATTGTTACATCCAGAGGTTGCAGTGGAGGCGTGTATTTCCCATTTCCTCTTACTGTTCTGGTCAGGAAGAAGCAATAACTAAAACTGAGTAACTTTGGACTTCCATCCTGCTTTGGGAACTACTTGAGGAGTCCTTCTGTCTGGCCAGCCTGGAGCTCCTTCCAGATCATAGAATGATAGGATCATAGAATATTTTGGGTTGGAAGGGACCTTAAAGTCATCATCTAGTTCCAGCCCCCCAGCCATGGGCAGGGACACCTTCCACTAGGTCAGGTTGCTCTCAGAGTCCCATCCAACCTGGTCTTGAACTCTTCCACAGTTGGGGCCTCATCAGTGCCTCATGACCATATGAATAAAGAATTTCTTCCTTGCTTCTAATCTAAATCCCTCATCTTTTAGTTTTAAACCATCCCCCCTTGTCCTATCACCATCTGCCTATGTAAAAGGTCACTCTTCCTCTTTTTTGTGAGCCACTCTGAAATACTGGAAGGCTGCAATAAGGTCTCCTTGGAGCCTCCTTTTCTCCAGGCCAACCAACCCCAACTCTCTCAGCGTGTCTTCACAGGAGAGGTGCTCCAGCCTCTGATCATCTTTGTGGCCTCCTCTGGACTTGCTCCAACAGGTCCATGTGCTGGATTTGTAATCTTTTTAATTTTGCACATAAAGCAGAAATAACAGTTATTAATTTGACTGGTTTATGGCTGAAAAGATATTGCTATCCAAGATGATAAGATCAGTTGTCAGCAGGTCTTTTATTTGCGGGGAATGGACAGCAGATGCTGAGGAGAACAGATGTATGGAAAGAGCTACAGCCGGGAAACCCCTTGAACCAAACCATCTTTTATTAGCCAGAGACAAAGCACATGGCTGCTAAGAAGCCTTTATTAGCACTAGTCTTAATTTTGCCACCAAAGAGATCAGTGCCTAGAGCTCTTGAACCTGTCCCAGTTTGTAAGACTGGGTTGTAGCAATCCTGGTGAATTTTAGCTGTGCTGCTCTCCAGGGCCAGACAGGCTGCAGCCCCAGCCACCAGCCTGCTGTCCTGTTTGTGCTTGCTGTGTGCCACAGGAATCAACATCCCGTGGGAATGCAGGACATGCAGTGGCTGTGACCAGTTTACTTTATTAAGTAAATTTACTTAATGAAAGAAGTTTAATTAAACATCTTGTGTGGTTAATCTCTTTCAGTGTAGGCTTTTGGAAAATTTATTGCTTTTCCTTTTCATTGCTTTTCTTTGACTGGTACTTTGTTTCACTGAATTCCAGATTCAGTCCATCTGTATTAAAAATTATTTCACAGTTTCAGGTTGGAAAGTGTATATCAGGAGAGGCTTTGACGTTAGAAAATATAAATCAGGAGAGGTTTTTGATTCAAGCTTTCACAAAAAGCCTAGAGAAACTGGGTTTGAGGTGCTGGTTAGGGGTTTTTTTGGGGAGGGGGTGTTTTGTGGTTTGTGGGGTTTTTTTGTTTGGTTGGTTGGTTTTTTGTGGTTTTGTTTGTTTGTTTTTGTTGTTTTTAATCATTATTCTTTTTTTATTCCCCAACTAGCTAACACTTCTCCAGCACACAATAAAAGTTTTATTCTGTTTACTTAAAGTTTGTGTTATAAATGAAACGTCATTAATACTTATTTTACAATATCAGCATTTGAGACTTCAAGGGCATGATTTTTCTAAAGAAAAGAAGGGAATATGGGCATATTTTCCTGTGCAATAAATACTGCTATTTTTCCAAATAGAACCTGTATAAATTTAAAAGAATGAAACTTTAGAAGACATTGATATAAAATTTACCAATCTTTGTCTCCATGTACCCCACTTTAGCATGTTAATTTATTGAACCAACTCTTCCATGCTTCAGAACATCCAAGAAACTGATTAGACCTCAAATCTGTGTTTTGTTCCCTGACTTTGCAGTTATCTTTTCAATTATCTCAAATTTATCTTTTTGTTCACCTGGTTTTGTGCCATTTTTCAGTTAAATGTGATTTCATTTCTTCTGCAAATGATGTTTGATTAGAAGGAATAATTTGTTTCCTATGTGAGTATTTCTCAATTAACTGATTAGCAAGTTTGGCTGGGAGGGTTTTGTCATTTTTTTTCTGCTTCAATATTCTTTCCCTGTTTGAATCAGAGGTTTCAAGAATCCCCATCACGTTATTGCTCTTTTGGTGTCTGCTTCTTTTTGAATACCTGAATGCTCATTTCATTTTTAATAATGTCAGTAAATAACGATGGTTTTGGTTTGCTTATTTATCACTTTGATTTTGTTTCAAAATCTGTTTTATGAACAAAAGAGATTTTTCTGGAAGATCTTAATGGTCTGCTACCATTTTTTTTTGTTTCACAACAATGTATAGCTTTCATTTCATCAGCAAAACAGCATAAAACCTCTGAATATAGATTTTTTAAAACTGGCAAAAAGTTTTAAAGGAAATTTGCTTTTTTCACGTATGATGATAAAAATATAGAATATATACATATATTTATAAACTGCATGAAATCTTCCTGTTATTTGGGAGCTAGTTTTTCTCAACAATTTTTGCTTTGTGATTTATGAATAATATTGAGGTGAGTAATCAGCATCTAAATCCTTTCTTCAAACTGAAAGGGCAATTTATATGTGAGAAGATTGTATTAGGTGTCTAGGAGATTAAGCCTTCTACAGTTTATAATGTTCATTTTTCCAGTCATGCAGTTCAATAAATGACCCTTATTAGCTATTAGATCAGTTTAAACATGAGAGGTGACAACCTGCTTTTATTAAAGTTGCTGGCAAAGCTTCCAGTGACCTCAACAGAACCAGAACTCGGGCGGAGAAAAGGCATCTCAGAATTCTGTGCTGAGAAATAACAACTTCACTTCCATTTCCACAAGGAAAAAAAAAGCATGGAAATTCAATAGATGGATTATTTTATTACGAAATTGTGCTTACCTCTCTTTTTAGTATGCCTGTCTCAGCTGGATGAAATTTTTGAATGTTTGCATACTCATTAGTACTCAGCATGGAGGTCTTCACAACAGGAAAGCTGAAACCCAACTAGTTGGTCTTGTGAAAAAGCTTCTACAGCTCTGGAATATGGGCTAGAAAGTGCAATAAAACTGATGGATTTTTGGATTCTAATTTGGAAATGTTTTCCTCACTAATATTATGGAAGAAGATAGGAACACAGAACTTTAAAATCTGCACTTGCAAATCTCACTGTGAACCCTGGCAGAGTTGCTTTACTGTCTGAGATGCATGTTTGTGTATAATTTCATAGATTAAGCCCACAGGCTATCAGTTTCCCTGTGTCTAATAAACATGATCTATGCAGAATTGATTTTTTTCTTGGCCAGTTTCAAGATGAAAATGTACTTTTATCAATTTTTCTAAAGTGTTTATTGAGGTCATTTCACATACTGCAGCAGGAGAGGTGAATGTTCAGTGTTTTCATGAGATAGATGAGCAGCAAGATGATAAAGTCTTGCTTGAAGGACTTGGTCTGCACCAAATTAATCCAATCTCAATGCAAAAATAAGACTGGGGAAAAAAATATGTGCAAGACAAAACACAAGCACAAAGTCTAAATTTTTTCGTAAGCTCCGTGTAACACTGTCTTCCATCTTCCCTTTCCCACATCATTCTGGAACGTGCACTGCACTGCCCCCAGATGTTGAAGTGGAGGAAACTAAGAACCCTTTAGGGGTTTTTTCTTCTATTTTTTTTAGCACTGCTCTGAGCCACTCTGCATTGCTACTTGCTCTTCAGCTGCACGGAGACCTAATGCAGCTGGAAAAGCCAAGCAGTTTGATTCTGTAAAACTCACCTGAGCATGGCTGGGTGCTGGGCTCTTCAGCTGCTCATCTGGGATACCAGAACCTCTCTGAAAGTGCTCTCATCATCCTTTTGCTTTTGTGCCTCCTCCTAAATAGATTGTTCCAACCAGCAAGAGACTCTACTATAATGGAGGATTTGAATAGTATTTCCCTATTATCAGTTAAAGATGTATTGCAGAGGCTGTAAATGTCTGACTTACAACAAATTTTTTGCCATACTTTCTGTGCTCACGTTTACTCAAAGGTGTTAAACATTTGCTATTCCCAACATAAATGGCTGAAATACAGAATTTGTCAAGCTTGGTGAGACATTTGCTGCATCACTTGATTTTGAACCCTTTGCTTAATCTGTTTTTTAAAAGTTTGTTTGGGCCACATTAGCATTTGAGTTACCTAAATAATTATTTTCGTTGTGTGTCCGTGCGGGAGAGAGGGGATGTTAGTGCATTTTTTTCAATACCTGCAGTTATTGATCTGTGTAAATCTGGAAGAGAGGTAGGGAAACAAGTTTAGCGATCTAGGACACCTTTTTCAGACATCTCCCTGCTGACAGAGACTGGAGCAAAAAGGATCATTCTAGACAATTTTTAGTGGTGTATAAAAAGCTACACTACAGAACAAAGTACCTGGACTTAAATCTTTTGCGGTAATATATCACAGATAATATTTTCTTCCAGAGGTGAACCCGTGTTTACTCAATCTATTTACCACTGTTTAAATGATTACACAGTATATAGTACCAGTAGCAACTTTGCCCAAGCAGGGATGAGTTAAAATAATCATTATAATGGAATTCTCACATATCTCGGCTCTTGAATATTTGGTTTCTCAATTAACAAGGTTTTTATTTGGGGAGCTAGAAATAAATATGATGACCTAGGAGAGCATCAGGATTTCTGTTTATCTATGAATTCATCATGCTTCCCCATCTACTAGGAGAGGCTACTAGCAAAAATCAGTAGTTTACTATCAGCTAGTTAATCAGAAATAATACAGGCAGATACAGAACACGTTTTCAAGTCCCACACACATTTTAATAAAAATAGATTTAAATTGACTTTTAAGCCCCATACTTTTTAATTGGTATTGCATCAATTTAATACCATAATAAAATTGTTATAGCACAGAAACCTTATGTGTAACATTTTTATCAGTAAGTGCCATACCTGGGGTATCACATAAGCTGACCATGAGTATTTGTTTTTGTATTTAAAAAACTAGAAAAAATAATCTCATAATAAACATAACTGCAGAGGTTCCTAAAGCATGACAGTAAATTTTTCTCTTTGCTCTTGCAGCTTGCGTCATTGGTAGGGTTAAAAAGAGAAGTGGTTGTCTAGCAACACTGACATCTTTATTTCTTGTTTTGATAGTGCTAATCTATCAGCATCTGCAGCTAATGGGAACACATAACTTAGAATTTTTTCTTACAGCTCCATGTGTGAAGCAAAATGCAATTTTAGTGGTAGGCAAGAAACTGAATTTGACCTCTGTTTTAAAGAGATTGTGTTATCCTTTTAATATCACTTAGTAATGCACAGTAATTAATAATTATTACATGTACAGTAATTTTAAAAAGGTAATTAATAAAAATTGTATTCTTCAGAAATAATTCCTGACTGTAAATTGATGACATAATAATAATAATAATTCATAAATTAGAGTAGGTATTATCCTTTGGATTAATCTTTATATTGTTAGAAAAGGTAAGATGTTTTCAGGCTTTTTTTCCCCCAGATGATTTTTGTTAAGTGACAACGAGATTTATAGGATGGTATTCTTCTGCTGAATTAATATTCTTTTCACTACTTAGCCTCAGTAGACTGATTTGTCTGGTGGTCAAATTTCTTTAAAGCATTAGAACAGTAGGCTGCAAGCATAAGGGAGGAGGTGATTGAACTTGCAAATGGGTAATTTCAAGGTATTCAACTTAAACAAAAGACAAATTTTTAAACGTGGAAAGAGTTCAGATGCTAAAGAAAAGAGAGAAGTGGTGCATCAAAGGAGAACTAAGATAGAGTCAAAGTCTAAGAAGAAACAACAAGAGGTAGAGAAGGTCTGGAAACAGTAATGTAGTTTTGAATTGGATTCAGATGGGAATTCAGGTGTGGACATTGTAATTAATGTGGCCTGTGTGACCAAGAAAGCTAGAGCTTCTTGGTGTTATGCTTGAAAGGGGAGCAAATCAGTCAAATGCTATTACTAAAACTGTTCAAAAATAGGCTAAATACAGTGGTTCTGTTTAGTGATTGGTACTTTTGTAATTGTATAGTAAAGCACTTTAACTCCTAGGATAAAGGAGGGTTTTTTCAGAGGTGATGGAGTGATAGTTAATGTATTTCATTTTGAAGTATAAAATTTTGAAAACAAACGAAATATAAGAGCTGGGATCCTGGGTTTGATTAAAAGTTCTCATTGTTCAGCATCCTGCTTGTGACAGCAACCGGTGAAGGTAAGAAACATTACACATGTGTCAAAACCTGTTGTTGGGATATTTTTCTTGCTTCTGGGAAGTAATTTTGGGACATCTCAAACAAGAAGCTGCATGTGAATAATTTTTTATAGGTATTATTGGATGTGTTTTCCATTAGTTATTCTCCTTCCATTTTGGATCATTTTGTATTTTGGGTCTTGGTGCTATCTGAATAAGGAGCTTTGAAATGTTCTTGTTTTGTACATTCTTTAGCTTGTTTTAGCCAGCTGCCTCACAATAACACTGATTTGCCTATGTGTCTTGTATGACGAGAGATAGTAAATATTAATTTCCCACTTGCTTTCTTGGTATTATTCATAATTTTATAGCTTTCTGTGACAGTTCCCAGTCATTAATTCCTTGAAAAATGCCCTTCTTGGGAGGCAAGCACAGAGCCATGAAGCCAGGGGTAGCTGTCTGCCTCACCCCAGCAGGTCGGGCATGGTGCAGACATCCATTTACAGCAGGTCCAGAGAACAGATGGCCAAGGAATATGTCTGTGGGGAGCCTTTAAAAAATGAAAATGACAATCTGGGACATTATTTATCCCGTATCTGATGAGTGAGATAATCAGAAGTACTTTATATGTCATTAGAGGACTTGTTACTTGCAATTGTTAACATTACAAGAGTTCTTGGAGTAGTGCAAGGCTTTTATAATTCTTATATGAAAAAGAAATCTCTTCTCCTTCTGAAGATACCATCATCACTCATTGATTTTCTCAGATATTGAATTTAAGTTTCCTAGAAATTTTTGTGAATCTTGAGCAAATATTATCAACCCTGGATGGATTATTCAATAAAGCTAATCTTTTTAGGACATCTTCTCCCAGATATGTGTATAAATGCAGGGGATTCTCAGCTAAAGCTTAGAAAGTTAATGTCATATATCTTATACCTTGAGAATGTACATCTGAATTATCACGGAAAAGTACTAAGTGTGAGAATGATTGATTGAAAATTTGAAATATCGGAATGTAATATCAGAAATGCTCAAGTCAAGCAGCCTTGGTACATTTAAATACATGTCTGATGAAGGTTTCCTGGCATGGTTAACTTTCCTAGTTTTTCCATCAGCTGGTTAAAGGTGTAACAGAGGAGGTAGAAGTGTGAATGTGTTATATTTGCACTGCCTACGGGGCCAATAGCTTGCGTGCACAACACTGGGTAACTGCTGGCAGTCATCCTGTCACAGAGGTTTCACATGAGGCTGGGCACAGCTGCCTTCTCTCAGCTACAGGTGGGCTAGTCAGACACTCTGGTCTGATGGGTCATCTTTTGGAGACAGGAAAATGTTCATGTCCTACTTGCATTTGGTTATGGAGAGACTTATCCCATCTGGACAGCACTGAAGTGCCCTTACAGAAGTTTGCTCTGCAGTTTCAACAGAATAAAATTTGAGCAGGAAGGGTCTAACCCTCCACCCCAGACCACAGAGATGGTGTCAGGCTTTGGGAGCAAAGGAGTTGAGGGAGAGTAAAATAACTCAGGACAGGGCTGAATATGGTCGATGATGTTTGAGGAACGAGGTGGGAACAAAAATGGTGGGAGTTCAAGGAACAGGGGATTCCTTTGCCTCACTGAGTAACAGCCTAGGGCTCAGTATTTAAAACTTATACCAGACCCCAATCCCACATGCCAGCATACTGCAGGCATGGGAGTATGTAACTCATCTTCGTTTTTCATTGTTAATACCCTTTCAGACTGTTATGTCTTCCCATCCTGTCTCCATTTTCATCTATCCAAGTTAATAAATATTTAATTATATAAATTTTCCATCATAAATCATTTCTTCCATGCTCTAATCTGTTCAGCTGGTCTTTTCTTAACGCATGGCAATTTGTCAGTCTTACAGCTAACATTATGTCCTGCACTGAATTAATTTTTTGTAGTGTGTTCATGCCAAAAACTGGCCAAAGGTCAGGCAGTTATCATTTCTGTAATGCATTGTCTTCATGGATTTTAGTCTGCAATTGCACCAAGCCTGTGTTGTTTTTTGATATTTCTGCAACGTGGGAGTTTCTATCACCCACACTTCTCTTTTGTTGTATTTTCTAGATTTCTTCCACTCAGTGAATAGCCAGCCACACGTTGATTTCTGCGTCCTTAGGTATTTTTTATGTGCATTTTTCTAAATTGAAACTCGTGCTGTCATTTTCTGCCCACTAGTGCCTCTGGCTCTGTCACTAACATTTCTCAGCTCTGACTGATATTCACAACTCTTTCTGATTTAGTATTGTCTGCAAATTGCACCAGAGCATTATAAAGATATTTTTAAGAAGGCAGAGCTCATTTAAAAATTCTAGAAGACATTTCTCCCAAAACTGACTGTTCTCATCAACCACCTTGTCTGTTGTCCCCAGAGGATATGATACGTTGTGATATCAGAAATCAAATCTCATGCATAAAAAGGGTAATAGCCTTCATTTTCAGATTTGTACCTTTTTTTTCCCCTTTTTCATAGTATTCTTCCTTGGTCTCTAAAGTACAAAGTTGAACAAATATGTGGTGTACATAGGAAAACCTGGCAAGAGATTTGTCTCATTACAAGACTAAGGCTAGATGTCACGGCTCATTTAAAGGGGTGACCTTATTTAAAAGGAAATGGGAAAATTCTTCAAGAGGAGGAGAAAAGATGAAGCTTCCTAAGTTTTTTGTGCTCAGAAAACTGTAACATGTTGTCCTTAGACATGTTTTGGAGAACTGCAGTACTCCTCAGCGCTATTCCTGTACAGTTCTAGTAATTTGGCTAGATTTCTCTGGCTGTCCTCCCAGGTGTCATGGGAAAGTAAAATAGAAAAGGAGAGATTGTGAGACTCCTCAGCTTGGTGCTTTGAGTGAGAGTACAGCACATGGTGGGTGAAAGTCAGCTGACTTGATCAGGAGTTATGTTCACAAATCTGGCAGGGTGGCTCTGTCTACTGTGGTGACCTGTAATTTACTGCAGAGACACTATTTGGATGTATTAGGTGCCCCTGCTGATCAGACCCTCGAGCTGTGGCAAATAGAAGCTGGTTACTGGCTCTTTGGACAGGGCACTGAATGCTGCTCTCTGGAGAGGATTATGGTATTCATGCTTAGGAATAATAGCAAGGGACAAAAGGAGCAGTGGGCAGCCTTGCCACCCCCCTTGAAAATTCTCTACCTGTCTCTAGTGAGCCTTTCACTTCCCCCGAGGGGAGCTGCACACGCTTTTGTTAGGAAGGTGACGGATGCCAAAGAGCACCTGGCACTGAGAGATTCTCCCAATCTCTCACCTTTCTGCCAGTTTGCCACGTGGCTCAGCTGATAACTGGGAAAGCTGAGGGAGAAACCACAGGCCTGTCCGCTCTAGCATGGACACATGGTAACACAGTGAGGAAGCTGGCATGATCAAATGAATTACCACTGCCCCCTGCAAGGTAGCTGAGATGGTGGAAGAGATCCAGATTCAGGGACAGGCAGCTGTGAACAACAGCTTCCAATTTTCAGTGCATCATTAAAGACACAAAATGAGTCCAACAGTAAAAGGATCAGTTTTAGAGGAAATTTCCTTATAAAGGCAGCCTAAATCTTCTGACTCCTGCTTACAGATATGCTTTGCCACCAGCTTGAGAGAAAGGCACGTGGATCCACAAAATCTCAGTGTCTTTCAGGGTGCAGTACGTCTCATAGAAACTACAAATGTATTATCCACTGGTATAAGAATTCACAAATTAAGAAACTGATGTTCCAATGTGGCATTTGTATCCTACAGTAAACTGAAATAAGAACAGGTAGAGTAGGATATTGAAAAAAAACCAGAAAATCTTCTTCATGAGCCTTCAGGATTCCCTTTTGTAGAACACAATCTAGGTCTTTATTTCCTTCCTATTTTTAATCTCTCGGGGTTCTGCTGCCTTCTGTTCTTTTGCAAGGTCGTATCTAACAAAGAGCAAGCACGGAGCCAACGGAACAGCTTGTGCAGTTATTGCTGCTGAGGCACTTTAATTCTTGGACTTGCCCCCTTTCCTGGGGCAGCCGTTTAGGAGACAGGTCTCCCACCAGGTGCACAAAATACTCTTCCAAGGAAATGCAAGCTAATTGCTTTCATTCTGCTTCTGAACCTCAGGGCCAGGGAAAAGACAGTGGTCTAGAAGAGCAATAACATGAGATACTGATGTTCTGCTGGCAGTTGGCTTTGATATGTGCAAGAACTCAGAGCAAGGTTAATAAAAGTAGAAATGCTCACGAAGTCTAACATCTTTAGCTTTAGTTTAAATATGGTTTAAGTTTATTCCACTAAGGTAGCTAAATAAGGAAGCAGATGCATGAAAATGTTCCTGCAGTGGGAAATCAGTCTACTGTGGTTTAAAATACAGTGGAACTGCCTTTCATAAATGTGCTTCTGGGTCTTAATGAAATGTTTGCTGTAAATGTAAGATAAGGGATGTTCTCATTGGTCTTAGCTTGTTGACTTTTTGGAGTTTCTTCACTGCCACACATTTCTGTGTCAGCTTTTTGTCAAAATAGGATGATGCCTTTGTTAGATCACTCATGGACTGATTTGAGAAAGAATTGTTGTAGCTTTAAACAGCCTCAGGACTACGAGGACTTATTGTATTTGGAATCTTGGCAGTGGTGTGGATTTTTATAGGATTATTTCTTAGTTATTTTTAAACATCCTGAGAGTGTATGCCTTAAGAATGAGGCTGCAATGGCCAGTCTGAAAGAAATAACATACATGTAATATGAAATTCTCTATTCATATTTTGGAATAAAAATATAGAGTGAAAAGTTTACTGAAACGTACGATTTAACAAGATCAGCTCAGACTCCTTCTAGAATTTTCCATGTTTTCAGTGTTACAGTAGGCTGAATGCAATGTACAGGTAACAAGAGATACTTCTGCATAGTTTTAAAAAGCTACACTTAACCTTCTAAATTTTTTTGGTACTCTAAGCCTCTGGAGCTTTTTCTTGGAGAAGGGATCTGATCTTTGGTTGGAATTAAACAACTCAGCTTGTACTGTAAAGCAGTTACTGGCTTTTAACTTGGATGTCAAATTAAATGTAATGTAACTACTCAGAGAAAGGAGATGACCTACTATGAGATGTTAATTGATTGACATGAACCAGTTCTGCTTCCCTCCCATTCTGCTGAAGAAATTCTGTCTGTTGATATTTAGGCAGGAGAGCTAGCAAGAAAGAAAGACTACTCTGTAGAAGATTATTCACTAAGTAGGTTTCCAGTGCTCTGGAGTTGGCAGAAATGTCAGACTAGCCAGTTACTCTCTCTCTGGGTCTTTTTCTAATATCACTTTCAGTGTTACCTTAGTTCACACAGTCCATGCAAAAAATCAAGACATAAAAACTAAACAGCCCTTGTCTTGTACCCAGTAGTCTTGAGATCTTTTTGCCATTTCATGAGCTCTCATAGCACAGTTCTGAGAGCTGCCTGAGTTCTGCAGAGGTTTACTTAAGATGTAGAAAGGTATAACAGGAAAAAAACTTATCATTCCTTTCCTTCTCCCTCCCTCCATTTTCTTTTGTTCTGTGAGCAGTTTCCCCCAAATCTCACCCTTTTAAAGAAGCTAATTACTGCTCTTCACTGGCATGCATTAGCATTATGCTGTTGTCAGTCTGTCAGGTGCACTTAGTCAGGGTTTAATAGGCTTGCAGTGAGCTACAATTAAACTCTGGAATTAACATTTAAAGAGTGTTTACATGACTTCCTCTTCCCTTCCTCCCCCGCAGCAGTTTGCTTAAAGACGCAAGCAGTTTTCTGCTTTGCTTTAATTGTTATGTGAGGGAAATACTGACAAAATCCATGAAGTTGACTTTTGTTTAAAATTTGAGCTCTATTTTTTCGCAGCTCTTGGGAAACATTACAGTGCTATTTTCCAAAGGAAAAATTGTAGCGATTTAAAACCATGTGGTCAAATATAACTCTCGTAACCATGCTGTGTTGGTTTGAAAACAAACCAGTGGGAGATCACAAGTCAGGATTGGAGTGATGATCCTACGGAAGGTCTCCAGATGAAGGTCCAGTGGTAGCTTTGTCTGCTGGTAATTCAGTAGACAGGGCTAAGTTAGGCAGTTCTGAGGGCAAGTTATATCCAGGTGGGAATGCTTGGCTCCTCCCTCCTGGGTGGAGCATCTCACAGTAGGATGAGATAAGTCCATGAGTCATGTGGGGGTTTCTTGATGGCCCATTGTCTGTTATCAGGGGTGGGTCATTAGCAGGGGATAACAGCTAATGGCCCACAGCTGGTGGTAATAGAATACTTGAATACATCTGTATTTTAACCTAGCACACATGCTAACTAATGTCAGCAATTAAAAAGAAGAAGAGCTGTTGCTCACTCAGAAGCAGTGTCGTTTTCTACTAAGCCTTGAGAGGAGTGAGAGGCTCTCCGGCATTCTTCAGCTCCAGAGGCAGAGGAGACTTGCATGTGCATGAATTATTGCTTTCTCTGTGGCCCCCATGAGCTCCACCTTGCTGTCTTCAGATCTCAGTACTTTGGTCTCTCAAAGAGTCAAGTCGTGTTTGTATGGATTTAGACACTCTTTGTGCAGATGTGCTTCTTTCCCAGGCAGGGAGGCATCCTTTACGCTGCATCAGTCCAGTCAGGGTCCTCTTGGCATTCACTTAGACCAGTTTTGTTTCCTCAGTTGACTGAAAGCTCTTTCAAAGACCTCAAGACTCAAGAAAGCCCTGCAGACTCCTGCTTCCTTTGCAGAAGTCATCTGTGGGCTGAAAGAACTTTAGGAATTAAATGTTAGATGCATATATTGTGCTAGGCGTGCTCCAGAGAGCGCTGGTGGGAAGCCTCTTAGTAATGGGTACAGAGGGATGAGTTTTGAGGATTCAAAATCCTCAATGGGGAAAAATTAACATTACGTTAGATCTGTGTCGGTGCCCTGCTAGCTATTTTATCTTACTGCAGCTGAGGATATGCCCTAGAGTGTGGGGGTTTTCTTCTCAGCTTAGGTGTTGGATGGAAAAAAGCATCTTTTGCCTTTCTTTTAAATGGTGACTTTGCGATTTAGCTCTTAAGTATTTCTTAGATATCCCTACTTTTCTAAACTTTCACATTTGGCAGATTTGTTGCTACATTGTGCATTGTAATTTATTTATTAATGGTTATTGCCTATATCATCTTTATGCAAGCCAGTTGTGACTCCCTGGTTTTATGTGTGGAATGTGAGGGTAGCTGTACCTCAGCTTGAGAATTTTCAGAGGCGTTTTGATCCTCAGATGACACACGTCCCAACACTCTCGCCTATTTCTATGTGCAGAGAACCATCCTAAATTCTTCAAATTAAGAAGCTATTCATGTCTTTATTACTTGCAAATATACAGGGTGATAGTTGAGGGAAATGGGAATGTTTTAAACTAAACAGATGATATTGT
The DNA here is from genome assembly GCA_013399875.1 of Gymnorhina tibicen. Lineage (NCBI taxonomy): Eukaryota > Metazoa > Chordata > Aves > Passeriformes > Artamidae > Gymnorhina > Gymnorhina tibicen. Next base: position 2,128,475 of record VXAZ01001324.1, on the reverse strand, counting down.
TTGTCCTGCAATACAAAATTAAATTTTCTTTCAGGTGGACATGAGGGAATTTTTTGGAAAAAAATCTTGAACTCTCCACATGACTCAAAGACCAATACTTCTGCAGCCAGGCTACTGCTAATTGCTGCATAAATGTATTGGCCACAAGCGACAATATCAAACCAGCTGTCACCTTCAGCTCCTCTTCCACCATTTCTCTGTAACTTCCAAACTTGTCCCACTTCTCTCAGCACAGCTGTTATCAGAAGAGCTTATATGGGTTGTGATGATGAATTCTATTAAGCCAGTGGGGAACTTGAAAACCATTCAAAAGGTGCTGCAGAAGCAGTGTTTGGACAGATATGGTGAAGCCTAAATTGAAACAGAGGACTTTAATATCATGTTACTGGGATAAGTTTTTTTCCCGCCATGGAATGGGGGCAGAACACAAAAACAACCCCAGATATCGAAGCTTTTTGTGATCCACCATCAGTTTAATAACAATAGCTCATTAGTAAGTTTTTACTATCCAGCTGGTGATTGATCTCTTTTAGCTTCTTTTTGATTAGGCTGTTTAAATTATGCCATTTAAATCAGTATTTAACATTACATAAATCTTTCTATTCAGATTTTCAATGTCTTAATCTCCCAGATCAGTCCAATTTCCTATACTATAGCGAAGTCTGAAAAAAAGCAAATTGTTTTGCAACACTGAGAGGTGATTCTTGGAGCAGAAAATGCCCAAAATCAAATAATCTGCATGAGAGAGAGGTAATGGATATGTAGTCAATATCTCCTCCTCCTGAAGACGACAATCCTTGTAACACAAAAATGTTTTCATTTCTCATCAACTGTGTTAGAAAAACAAAAAAAGACCTTTTGTTTTTTGGTGTTGGAATCTTCTGGCCATTGACAAGTGTGTTCTAACGTGTAATGCCAGAGAAGTTTGCTTTCCTGACCTTAGCATGGTCCTGTCCAAGACAGTGCAGCTCTGTAATTGTCTGAGCAGCAACAGTACAACACCGACTGCAGAGCGCTGAGTCTGTGAGTCATGCTAAGGCCAGACATTGTGCAATTTGGCAGGAAAAAACGACCGAGAAGAATATTTTAGATGAAATTTTTTCTGACTCCTTAGCTTGAGGGCGCATATCAGGTTACAGGGCAAATATGCTTTAGAACGGATGATGTTCTAAAAAGAAATTGAGAACTTTGAAGACACTGTGCTGTAGGCCAGATGAATTAAAAAAACCTCAGGAGGAAGTAATCCTGTCAAAATTCTGTACCAATCTTTGAGTAATTCCTCTTTGCTTAGACAGGAGAGATGCCTCTTTTTTACTCTTCTTTTAACATTCTACCTCATAAAAGAGATAAAGTTTGTGGTATTGGAAATCAAATTATGTGTATTTATTCAAGAAAAATATTCAATAGAGAGGTGTTCCTACATGGTCTTGTTTATGTTGCTGAACTTTGAGATTGAAGATCTCAATCCAGCAGGACTGAGCTTTGCAGTTTACAGTAGGATGCTGTGCACACCTTTGGGAAGTCCCATGAATATCGCCGTGTAAAGTCCTGCCAACAGACAATGGACTTCACTAGAAATTGGACCAAACTTCACCAGAACAAATTGACAACGGCAGTAGCTTCATTATCTCGGTACAGAAGGTTCAGCAGGCCCTAAACATTCCTTGTATTACCAGAATTTTTGTTCAGATTGTGACTGTGGAAGAATTTTGATGGTACCGAGCCTTTATATGTTCAAGGGCAAGAATTTAAAAAGTGTTTGGTGAACATGATTGCTTTCATCTCACCTGTCATAGAAAAGAATGTTTTAAAAAACTAAGTTGTCAGAAAGTGCTACATTTTCTTTGTTCCTTGCAGAGACTCAAACTGCTTTTTCAAAATAGATGTCTGCTTATTTTTTTTATACTGAATGAGGTTCCTGTGAAAAAGAGGGAATCAGGTCTGAATTTAGAGCAGCAGGCTGATTTTACACCTATAGCTGTTGAAATCATGCTGTGGAGGGTCTTTTGATAGTGATAATCTGTGTTCATTTTAAAAAAAATCTGTTCAGTTAACATTTCAAAATGAAAGATGGTCAGTGGTGTTGAAAGCTAGTTTTGCTGTGAGCATTTTCCTTGAAACACTTGACAGAAAAGGCATAAACCTGTTGTGGAGTTTGCTTTAGTGATATTCCTGCCTGTCATGGTTTTGTTACTCATGATCTAAAACATCAGACAAATGAAATACTGAAATATTTTAATCAGAGGAGGCACATCCCTTGTTGAGGGTGTTGAGACAGATTTGTAGAAGTAGGAAGGATATTTGGGATGATTGCAAATGCTGGTTGCCTGTAGCCAATCTCACTGAGCTACTGAAATACCGGTGTGAAAATGGGTAAGGCACTGACCTGCTGGATGATTAACAGCAAGGACAATTTGTATTGGTGTATTGGACTTAAATCATCCTACATCTTGTCACAATTTTCCCAAGTGAATTATCAGTGTTTGTCACTAGAGACACATAACCTGCATGTTAAGGAGAAGTCATTAACCATCTAGATTGCTCTATGTTTTCTGCATTATCTCTTCTGCAATGAAATCTTAACGTACATTAACGTGATAGTGGAGGCGTTGTGCCCAAGGATGTAGGCCAAAGCAGATAATTATGCAGTAAACCCTTTCCTGATCAGCAGACCAGGACTGTGATAGCTTAGGAGACAGAAAAGAATTGGAATAGGGAAGTCAGACATGGAATAATAGTGGTTTACTTTTCTTTCACTATTTTGCAAGGAAGAAGCTGTGCCTCATCTGTGGAGGGCTTCCCCTCCTCCCTGATTCTTAAAATACTAAAAATTTTTAAAGGAACTTTATAAAAAATTTTAGAGAGGACTTTGTTGCTGACTGGAACATATTGAAACAGAACTACTGTGTACGTTGATAGGACATAAAAGAAGAATCTGTTTTTTCATCAGTATAATCTCTTTCTCTACATGCAGTTGTCTGATAAATTTTTTAGCAGGAGAATGAGTTAATTATGTTTCAGAAATAAAAATTAGATTTATAATATTCACACACTTTCACCTTTAATAAAACTTCTAGATTGATACACCAGCAATAAATCTTGGAGCTATGAGAGATACAGGAGTTAATAAAAAGCCTATCAATTTTAATTCAAAATGGCAGAATACATCCTGATTTATTGTGATGTAAAACATGATCTCCCCTATGAAATTATATTCCCACCCTGAAGAATATTCTAATTTAATCATAATTCTCTTATATTTCTAGTAATTAAATAACATCCCATCAGTTACAAATAGAACACTTTATGTACCAGATTCTCAGTGCTTTATGTCTCCTTCTGAGCGGTTATGAGCAGTTATAGTATAAAAGAATGAGGCCTGGTAGTTCACTAAATCTGGAATATTGTAACAAGAAGCAAACTTATTTTCAAGAAGGCAGTGTTTTAAAATAGTGTAAGCCTTACTCTTAAAAGGAGAACAGGATTTTTAAGGTTTGTCGTAACACTCGAAGGCAGCTTTTCTCCATGGCCTGATGAAAGATGGAATGTTTTTCTCATTATTAGGTGCAAGCATTGTGACAGAAAAGATGAATCTTGGAAAGAGGAGAATCCTCCTTAATACCTGTGAATTCAGCTGGTGTGCTTGCTCCCTCAGTCTATTATTATTATCCACCCTAATGGTCATTAAAAAGAAATGTATGACTGCCAGCCCTGCATAAGCAGACCTTGAGTTAGGTGAACTAGAGAGGCCTTGGTGATAACGATTTACCTGTTCAGGTGTTAATAATGTTTCAATTCGATGCCTGATGAACTGTAATGGCTTCGAATCACACGCTTAGCAGTGCTGTGGCAGTTTGCTGCCAGCAGAATGTACCGCTGCAACAGCAAGGTACACGCTAAGGGCAGCTCTGTTGGAGAGTTAAAACTTAGAAAAATAATTTGGTTTTTAGAAGCTGGTGTTGATACTGAAGGAAATTGTAATCAAATTTGGCATTCTGCTCCAATACTGAGCCAGGGTTTGAATAAGAAGAATCAGCATATATGTATGCTTGTGTCTGTCTTCTATCCTGGGGTGATCAGAAATACAGAATGGATACAAACCTGCATCAGTCTGTGGTGGCTTTATCTTTGGAGCTCTAACTGCACTTTAAACTACATTAAATTCAGTTCACTAAATTGCAGTTATCTGTTTAAGCTAAAATATCCTACCTTCTGTTCCTCTTTAGCTCATGTGAATCTGAAAGAAATATTCTATGTTGGACCGTTCCCTCAGGGCATATAGTCACATTCCTCCCTCCCATGATAAAATCAGTTGCCCTTGGACTGCTGGGGTGAGAAGAATTGAAGCATTGTCTCTTTTGATTGTTAGATCTTGCAGTCTTTCTAAATAGTGCAGTACTCCTGAAATTTAATCACTAGCTGATACTAAAATCAAGATATTACCATGGCTTCCAACTGCTATTTGAATATTTCAGCTTGAAATAATCATCTGTGGATTGGTGTGCTTTAATGGAGCAGAAAACATATTCTGTTATTTCCTAATCCATTCATTCTCACTTGCCAATTTTTTAAGCCTGTTTAAATCTACATTTTATCTTTCTTCCCCTCTTCTCTGTACAGGGAAGTAATTTGGTGACTATTCTTCTAACTGGCATGACAGTGCTGCCGGGTCAGGAGTGTCACTGGGAAATGTATGTGCTTCAGCNTCTAACTGGCATGACAGTGCTGCCAGTGCTTCACAGCTGTATGTGCTTCAGTTGGTGCACTGCCACCTCTGGAAATAAGGGTGGAAGACATGAAAAGGGCTGTTTAGCACAACAAATTTTGAAGAAAACGTCTGTGCAAGACAGCATTCCAGTACTGCCTGTGTTCCCATGGATAGGGTAACTCACCCAAAGCTTGATTTTGCAAATAGGGTCCATTTAAATATTTTCCCCTGACTGGTTTGTTTCTATTTGTATTTGCAGTCTTTTGCTGTCAGTGAGTTCCACCACTAAATCTCCTTTTCTCGACCTACCCCATTGATCTAGATGCTCGTATGTCCTTCCATGCCTGCCTGGTTTGCACTTTTTTATTTTTGCCTAATAAGTAGCTCACCCTAAAATAAAATAATGAAGTTTGGGAAGATAGTGCTCTTTTTATTGACAACAAATTCAGTGTGTATTATTTTATTAGTGGAGTATTTGCCAGTGTTGCAACACCTCAGGGTTTGCCTGATTTCCCTTTCCCCTCTCTTCTCTCCAAGTGTTTCTCTTACCGAGGGATAAAGGGGTGAGCAGCCTTAAAAAAGATATTTTTGATCAGAGAGTATGATGAAAAACATCTCACACAAGTATCATTAGACACCTTGAAAATAATCTATAATTATAAAACTTTAGGGTTTTCTTGTCATTCCCTCTTAGTACCTGTTAGCTTTGCTCTGGGCGCTCCCTGGTTTTTCCTTGGAACACACTTTTCCTTACCACCACTTTTAAATGAAGCTGATATTGCCTTGCAGTTACTTTTATCTTGGTTGTACGACTTTAAGTAAAGCAACAGATACCATAAAACATTAAAATAAAGATATTTAACAGTGTTGCTGAAGTTAGTGGAATGTCTGCATCTCATTGGTTGGTATTTCAAGAGCAGGAACAGCAACCTGGTGCTAGTTGTACTGGCTTGGCGCTGTACAACTGAGATAAAGAAGTAATAGTTATTATGCTCAATACAACTCGTCAGAGGGGATGTGAGATGGAAAAGCCCCTCGGGTGTGACCTGGTTGTGTTGGCAGCCACCATCATTCTGCAGGGCTGCAAAAGTCTGTTGGTGATGACTCCTAAACTGAGAAGAACCCTCTTTTCAAGTTGGATGGTTTGCAGCTGGTAATTGTACCCCAGCCACTTTGTCTGCCAATGAACTAAAGGCAGCTCATAGCCTGTGCATGTAAAAGAGCAGGGACCTTATTACTGAGTTCAAGGACCACTCTGTTCCAACCTGCCTTTATCTGACTCTTCTCTGTCCCATTACCGGGATATATTAGGACAAAGCAAATCTCCTCTAAGTAGACATTCAATTACTAGGCTTGCAATGTACTGCAATTTGGTGATGCATTCTGTGCTTGCTGGATTTATGGGGTAATCAGCTGGTGCATACTGATGAACCTCACTGGGAGGCCGAGGTGCTTGTAGGGTGGTGTTTGGATTGAGACAGCCGTTACTTGGGATAGGTGTGGAGGGGAAAGCAGGCTTGCTGTTATCGTGCTAGGTGTTGCAGCAAAGATGGTGCACATTTTCTGCCATCCTGCTGTGCATCTTTTGAAGCACTTCCTAGTCCCAATCCATCACATTGCCGCAAATTGGATTTTATTTAAACGTTTAATTGGATTGGTCTTACATGAATAAGTATTAGGAAAAGTCCTTTATCTGGTAAATGTTCAAAATTTTAGCAATGTTAAAATTTAATTTTTTTGCAAACTGCTGAACTGGTGAAAATGTAAGCTTTTCCGATTGAAGATTACAACTCTTTTTTGAGTCTGAACAAATGGAATTTCTTCAAGTGACTGACTATAATGCAGTCATCTCTGGACATTTTACTTTCTGCTTATGATTACGTTAATAACATTGCTTTGCTGAATATACTGATGGATTAAGTTTTGTTGCTCTGATTCTGATTTGAGCTCTGTAACTAGTTGATCTGTGATGGAGGATTTTATATAACAGTGTAAGCCAGTGATGTGACAGATAAAAATACAATTGATTAATTGATTAAAAAATAGCTGCTTGTAAGTAAATAGTGACATATTATGACAAAAGAGTAGATTATCTCTCGCATTAGCATTGCAAGAATACAGCCTTTATGAATTTAAAGTTCTTGCTTATGTAATTAAGTAATTATCTCAGTGACTTTCTTGAAGAAAAGTACAAAAGAAAACATGATGTATATGAAAAGAACAATGAATATTTTAATCGTTACATTAATACCAAAGGGAACCCTCAGGGATTTTTCTCTTGGTGGGTAATTGACAGTAATACAGATTTTAATTTATGTCTTGACGTTCCTTTTTCCTGTTTCAAAACTGAAACTGCTTGCTCTTTATTCCTCCAGGTTTCTTTATAGCGAATAAACTGATAATCTTCTGAATGAAAAGCCACAGCTACGTGCGCTTTTGCTCATGTTTTCCTCATGTGCATAAACTCATGTGTGTAGCATGGTCCGTGCCTGCTGTGCTCCTGCAGCCCCATGTGGATCAGCCTCCTTTCTCTCCCTGGTGCTATGGCAAGCTGCTGTGGCACTGGCAGGCACTGCCTGCCTTTGGCCAGAGCAGAAGAGAGCTGTGCACTGCTCTTTGGGTGCTGGTGAATTCATGCTATGAACTGGCAGCTTCTACACATTTTTAAAGGTCTGTGCTTAGAGCTACTTTCTAGATCATTTTTCTTAATGTGGAGCGTGAAAAGATTTGATTCTGTAAAACACAGCAAAACATTCTCAGGGCCCAGAAGTGCCAAACGGGCCCAGAAGTGAACTTGATTCTCCTAGAAAAGCACGGGCTTGCTGCTCACAGGCATGGCTGGTACATCTGGACAGGGGCACACAGGTGCAAGCGCTCTGCTGTGGGTCTGACGAGGGCAGTGTCTCTCCCGAGCACACTGCTTTCACCTCTGGGTTTCGAGGTTTGTCAGCTACTGTGACAACTCACAGGGAGGTGCCAGGTAAAATCTGAAGAGCAGATTCTAATCAAAGCAAGTTGCCACAATTTTCCATTAAAGTATCAGATGCAGGAGCTGTTCAGCATGTCTTCAAAAGAGTTAAAAAACACAACTTGGTGGTTTTGTGGGTTTTTTTCTTGCTTGGTTTTGAGAGAGCGTGGTAGAGAATGTGAGCTGTCTTCTCTGTCACTTGGGCTGCTGATGCTCTTGTGTACTTTAGGAAGCAAACTGGGAAATTTACACTATACGTAGCACCAAAGCAAACAAAGCCACGTATGTGAAATGGAAAGCAAAGGAAACCAGAGGGTGTGTACTCCAGCTGAAAAAAAAAAAATTCAGACGGCTGTTTATCTCATAAAAGTCGTCCCCGTGAGAATTGGTAATACTTTAAGCCTGGACTCTGTGCCGTGAGCTGAATTTCCCCTAAAACAACTTCAAGTCCAACAATGCATTTTATGCCAATACCAAAATACAGAACTTTCAATAAACAATGCTGACCTTCCCCAGATCAGAAACATCTTTGGGGTCTGGTTTTGCAAATCCTTTTAGTACTGAGCAAGGTTAATCACATCCTTTTAAGCATGGTCATTATGTGAGCTCTTTGGTAGGTACTCATTTCTAAACTGGGTATTTAATACCTTTTTCAGCCAGGCTTTTCAAGGTTGTAGTTATTCTGGTAGTGTTCTTGGTTTCTTGGGGGTGTGGAACATGGAATAGACTTTTAGAATTGTTCCTACATATTTGTTTTGCAATTCTTCCCTAATACTAGTAACTAACATGCCAAATTTTGAAGGGCTTATATGCTTTGTTCGGTTCAGTATAAATTCACATCAGGGATTTTAGGACCGCTAAGGGCTTTGTTATTTTTGATTTTAGACTTGTAACTAGCTTTACTGAACCAATAGATTCTGTGGCAGAGATGAAACTGTTCAAATGGTATGAGACCCCACATGAAGAAAATTTTTCTGAAAATATTCTGAGGTATCATAAATGGACCAACATTTCTGAGTCAGAGAAGGGTTTGTATTTCCAGATGTCTTCAGAGCATCAAATTTTCCCAGAATAAAGCCTGTAAGTTTCTTAGCGAAATCTAGGAGTTCCAGCTTGAGAAATACTTGGAACATGAAAGCAGCTCAGCAAACTCCCAAGAGCTGAGTCCCGAGAAGTTTCTCACATGAAAGATTTTTTTTCTCCAAATTCATGACTTATGAAAAGTTTAAGATTTCAACAAACTGACATTTTCTGTTAAAATAAAAAAGAAAATCTCAAACAAATAAAACCCCCAAAACCAGGTAAAGCTGAAAGTTTCCTAGTTAGTTCTTATGCTGGTATATTTTTCAGGTTTCTGGTGCACGCAGATGTCATTGTCTGGCTCCTTACTTATTTTTCAGTTGCTGAAGGACTTGGAAGGCAATGAAGTTACTTGATTTGATATGAACTCCAAACTTTCTTTTAATTTTTAGGACTTTTAACAGATCTGTTTCAATGGAAATAGTTACAGTTCTAGAACATGGTTTAGTCCAAGCAAGCAGCTTATGGGAGCAAAGCTGTGTGAGTTGACAGAGCCCTGATGTGTTCCACATGCTCTGCACAGGGGGGCTTCTGAGGGCTGGCCCAGAATGCAGCGACTGCAGTGCAGCAGATCCAGCTCAAAACCAGTTTGGCTCTGGAGGGATGATAGTTCAGGCATGTGGTTGGTGATAAAAGCCACTTGGGAAGCTGCACAGACTTTCAGAAAATTATTCTGAGCTTCAGGCTCCTGTGGGTACACAAGATAAATAGGATTACATGGGTATGTTTGTGTAAGAGCAGTGCCGAAGCAAAGCAGCACTTCAAAATACTTAAATAGGGAAAATTTCTCCTTTTTCATGCTTGACTGGCTTTGGTGTGGTCCTTGCCTCTTCACCACCCCCAGATATTTCCCGGTGAGAGACTTCTCTCTCCATGCTCTTCCCTGCTCTTCCCTGCTCTTCCCTGCTCTTCCCTGCTCTTCCCTGCTCCCTGTTCAGGCTTGCTTTGTCTTCACCTGCATTTGTCTGCCACTCCAAACATGTGCTATAAGAAAATCTCTTTCCTCCTCTATCTTGTTTTCCTTTCATTTCTCCCTGATACCTGAACTAGAACGCTTGGAAACAACATCTTGGAAAGCTACCAAAAAAATGAGTGGTGGTGAAGGAGGAAGTGTAGTTGAAAATGAGTCTGTGGAATTCTTCTGCAAATTGAACCAAATATATTAAAAAAATCAAAGAAAAAAGGGGGACATGGCAAGGGGAGGATCTGTAGAGGGTGGTAAGAAAGGGAGAGGAACTAGGTGTACATCTGACTTGGATTCCAGAATTTCACACTGGAATCTACATTTTATCATGTACTCTTTTTGACTTCTAATATACACAGTGCAGCTCTGGTAGTTTGTGGCATACAATACTTCCTTGACAAGATATTTCATGCACCTGCACTGTTTAGTCATTCTGGAAAAGGGTTTTCTTGTCCTCTATGTGATCGTCTATTTACGCACAGCATTACCACTTCAGTGACATTCAGATGTTTTCTGTGTGACCATGTCTGGTACAAAGTGGTCTGGGAGGACCAGAAGCCTCCAATGGACCATCCCCGGGGTGATAGAGCAGCAATGGAAAAACAGCTTCACACAAGTCTCTCCATAAAACTGGTCGTGGTGGTTTCTTAGGCAACTTCTTCCAGTCGTGGCAAGCCTTGGCTCTGCCTCAAGCTGCTGAACCTTCTGATTTTCCAGTTCGCTCAATAAAAACCTCACAATTTAGTGACTGCATATTTGATTAGAACTGATGTTGTGTGTAAATAACACAGAAAGGGACCCAGAGTGGGAAATCCCATGGGATATCTCTTATGTCTAAAGTCATTTCTTCAGCCTCAGGTTTTTATTTGATGAAGAAATTTGTCCCAAGATGGGAGAAATCCCTCCTGTCTACAGACACCTGGCTCAGCCCTGCTACTGCATGTTGACACTGAGGAAACCATAAGGGCTTGTACTTGTTTCATGACTGACCCTTCTTTATTCTGTCTCCCAAGAAGGACAAGCATAATTCTCTTCTATTTTGGAGATGCTTTTTGGAGTGGGGAGGAAAATGAAAATATTTGCACTTATGCAACTTTTTTTTGTTTTCTACATTTTTACAATAATCACAAGAAAAACTGTAATATTTCTTTATTCCAAGACAGCTGTCTATAAATTTTTGCCTTATGAAAAGTAAAGTCTGAAAAAATGAGGTTAGAAAATGGAACAGCATTGTTTTGTTTCCAAATCTCCAGTGTCAAGTCTTAATGCTCTATGTAGAACTCTTATTGCCATCCATATCACAAGATCACAATGTGAAATAAATTTAAATCTGTGTATTCCAACAGTAAGGAATTTCTGAAAACACTTGATGTAGTCAAGGTGCAGTGTCTTGCAGAAACTGTCTTGCCAGTACTCCTGGATGATAAAAGTGTTTATGAGAGGTATGGATGAAAGGCATAGTGCTGCTTACCTTTGGTTTTATGTGGCTTTTCAGGGGTTTATGCTGGCTGGCATCTTTTCAAGACAGGAAGGATGCCTTTGTGTTATAAGGGCTGTGTAGTACTGCAGGACAGAATTGCTTTCTGGTCTATTTTTAGCTGTATTAAATCTCAAGCAATAATCCAAAATGATGAATTTATGGAAACGGTTTTCTTCCAAAGTTTCTTGCCCTTCCTTTCTGTTTCCCCTACTCTTTTCTCCTTCTCCCTGCTTCCTCCCCCAAGTGCTTGATATCAGCATTTTTAAAGCCCGGTTAATTAGAGTTTGGTGAATGCAGCCAGAATTCATGTTGCACGATTTTATATGAAGAATTTCCTTGAGATATTTTTGTCTGTTATTGCAAATATACAAAATGGTCCCAAATGTCTCACTTAGTTTTGTTCCCCTCTCCAGATTGTTCTGTATAACGTATTCAGAATCAAAGTTTCTTTTATTGCTTTCTAGATGGATAGTCAGCACTTTTCAGCTGAGTTATCACATCAAAAGCAGGTGAGGCACTAGAGCATGTGAAAATAATTTCAAGGAAGGATACTGTTCTGTTCAGTGGTTTGTCTAAATTATAGATTAAATTTTCCCTTCAAGAGACAGAAGTATGTCTTGAAGTTTTAGGCTATAATTTATTTCCTCTTTTCTCTCCAACAGTAATGACTATATATTGATAATTTTCTGCCTAAGACAAACAGGCTTTTCACTGAAATACATGAAAATTTTGTTTGGTCTTGGCAAGCCCCGTAATTTTTTGCCATACATTTATTAATCCCCTCGTATCCAAGGGCAGGGAGCGCAGCAAAGGGCACTTTGCACAGATTCAAACTGTACGCTCTGTCTTATCATTTCCTCTCTGATAAAGCAAAGGTCCCACATTGGGAAGATCTAAAACCAAAAGAGAAGCAAACAGTACCAGTGGAGTGGGCACTGAGATACAGCTGCTGTCACTAATCAGCATCAGTGATAATATAATAGCAAGTGCTGTACGTTTAGCCACCTCAGGTGGTTTTGGAATTTCGCTACGTGTTTTTCAAAAGGTGTTGATGTTGTGTTGTTACATTGAAAGCAAAGCAAGCAGATTAACAATCTGAAAAGGGAGCATCGCCTTTGACTTAGGTTTTAGCATGTTAATGTGCTTTCTTAAACTCATCACAAAGCAGGGTGACATACAGCTCATAATTCAATACAGCTGCTTGAATTATGCATTTTTGATCAGTAAAGATGAGATGAGTTCTTGGATGCAAAAACTAATAGAAGCACCTCTAGTGGGATGAGTAAAGAAGATGAGAAAAAGGCTTTTGTCACCTTTCCCTTCACATTAGGTATCCATTAGAAAAAAACAGAGCAGAGGCACCGAAAGAGATGCCTACAACAGAAGTTTGCATCACAGAGAAACCTTATGCTTCACTTTGATAAATGTTTGCATTCCAAGCAGAAATTTATATGACAGAAAAACTGTTATTCATTTGAACTGATGATATAATTCCCAGCAGAACAGCAGGGAAGAGGGACAAAAGAATGGGTTTTTAAATGGAATCCTTTACTAAACTTTTACAACAGAAGTAAACGGCTATTTTGTCTGTATTTTTATCATTCTGCAGCATCAAGTTTCACCATGCAAGCCAAGAATGAGGGTGCATAAAAATCAACTGCTGCAGTGTCTGCGGTTACAGAAACAATTCACTTTCTAAGTGCAGCAGCTCTTTCCCTTGTCCTCTGACGTGTCAAAAGAGGAGTAGTTAATACGAGCAGAAGTGGGAAATGCTGTGCATAGGAGGGATGCTGCACATCCGTGATGCTTCCTCAGTAGCCTTTGTATGTCTGAGGGCCTCGCAACAGGGGGGTAGTGGACACAGCATGATAGAAAATGGACAGCATTTCATAGGGTAGAAGTCTTAATTTACAGTTGTTTTCCTTCTACAAAGTAGGTGTGTGGGCAAAAATGGTCAAATAATCCCCACCCAGCTGGGAAAGGGCAGAAGGAGGGAAGGGAAATAGGCAGAGCATGCACATGACATGTCCCCAATGATGTGTGACAAACAAACCCTGCACCTGGGAAGGCATCATTCATTCTCCAGGCCTGGGGTGGGCTCAGAAGCAGAATGACAGGCAGTGTGTCCTGGGTCACCCCACAGTGTTGCACACTACTGCTTAGGAATTAAGATTTCTTAGCAACTCTCTTTTAGCAAGCACCATGAGCAGAGGTGACTTGTTTACAAGGAAATTGCATGAAATTTGAGTTTAACCAGCACAGAAATTGTTCATTAAAGTATTCTAAATACCGAGGGCTGTAAATCTGTGTCAAAACCAAAATTGCTTGCATTGGAGAGGGAGAAGCACGACACAATTGTAAACAGTGTAGAGAGGCAAGAAAATTGGAAAGCTGGGATACTCTGCTCAAAGGTGTGAAAATGACATAAGTATAAATGCCATCCACTGCTTGTAAAGTGAATGTAAGTGCTTTCTTGTCACTTTGCTAATTGCTTTAGAGGAGCCTTGATGTTGCAGCTGTGCCAGAAAGTAAATACATGCCCTGTTAGTACCTGAGAATGAAAAGTAATTCTTTCAATAAGAAAGAAAATTTCTCTGTGTTTGCTGTTCATTTTATCTGGTAAATTATATCTTGTATCAACAAGTTACTGTTCTCAGGCTATATATTTATCAAGGTGTTTGTGGTTCATTAACTCCATGAAGGTAGTCAGAATTTAAATTAGTCTTGTGTTTTACCTGTTTGTGCATTTTCATCCTCTTGTCCCAATCCAGATGAAGAGGATTAATAGCAGACTATGCCAGCTGAGGAAGTGCAAACTTACCTTTTTTAGATAGATTTTTTTGAAGCATGTTTTCTTTATTGGAGCCCAGAAGTGTTGACTTCACTGCAAAGGGAGAAAATAGACTGTGTTTTTAATGCTGGTCCCCTGTACTAGTTTACATATAAATCACTAAAAGAGCTCGTTGTTATATACCAAGAAACTTACTTTGCTCTGGGCTTTACTAATTTCACATTTAAAATCCTCATGGCAAAAGAGTTAGGAACTAATTTCAGGCAAAGAAAAACTACTCTCACGCTTGCAGATCTATGATTCCTTTTAGGTATCTGCTTGGCAATTAACAGCTGTGAAAATGAGCTCGTGGTAGGCAGGAGCTGATACACCAGTTTACACTGTTTAGAATTCTGGTCTCGGCGAGCAGGGCGGGAGCAGTGTAACCCAGCTGCCCTTTTGGCAAGAGGAGCTGTTTCCTCTTGGGCCACAGGTAAGAGCTGCAGCTCCTCAGACTAGCTGAGCACAAGCGACACTTAACGTTTGTGCTCTGAGGAGACTTTTAAAAAGTATTGTCCAGGTATGAAAAAGAAAAGCTAAACAGAATTAAGAAACAAGGAAGAACTATTTTTTAAGTGCAATCTGATGACAGTTGTGCGGCCTCAGATCTCAAGCCTATAAATAAGACCTCATTTTCCATTTAATCTGACACGTTGTAGAGTATTAAATTTTATTGCAGTAAGTTATTTTGTGACTGTTTTCTTTTTCTTTTCCTAGTCACACAGATTAAAGTCTGCACTCTATTAGATGCTTGTTAAATCTTCAATAAAAAGCCTGTTAAGAGTTTACCATACTATAATTGTCATACTAAGTTTAAAATAATATTTGAATTTAGGATATTTAAAAGCCAGTATAACAAAGAAATAATACTGAAATTATTAAAAAAAGAAATGTGGAAGGAAGGTAGAGTTCCAGTTTCCCTTGCAAGGCACTGGCAGTCTGTTTTTGCAGGTCACTCAAACTCTACTCCTGCAGAACATTTTGCTTCAAATACAGTGTGTAAGCATCCATGAGTTTACATTCTGACCCTTTATCTCCCCTGTACCCTGTGGAAAATGAATATTTGCAGTAGGAGAGTGCTTTTCTGGGGCCTCAAGATTTCGAAATTGAAGGAGATTGGCCACATTGTCTGTCTGCTCACCTCTTTGTCCCTCATGCTTTCTGTCAACTTGCTTATTCATACTGAATTATATCTGCCTTCACGTGAAGATTGAGTTACACCGACTACAATCAATCATCTATAATTCATGAACATGTTTGATTTTGCTGTTTATTACAAACTTATTTCTTTAAAGGTGCCAAATTGGTATTGTAAGCTTGGAGTGAATTATAGCTGCCTTTGTTTAATTGCAGTTGTGAGCCTGTTTGCCATTCCATCTGCTGTTTAAAAAACTTCTGTTGAGAGTTTGCAGTCTTGCTGGCAAAACTGTATTGTTCCTCTAAGAATTTAGAGGATATTTGATGGAGGATTACGTGACCAGCATTAGAAGGAACATACAGCAGTGTGAGAACTGCTTAGACTGCTGTATGTGACCCATAGAGAAAATGGTAAAGTAGCAGGCAAAGTTCATCCGGGGGTTTAGTAAGCAAATATCCCCACTAGTGAAATAAGATCATTTTTCATAGCACTTTTCTTTCCCCTTTGGGGCCTACTCAGACATCATGCTATTTCTAAATTATTAAATTAGGTCTTTCTTGATCATCCAAAGGTCACGGTGCCTAATGTGTGTTAATGTGATGGAAGTGTCAGGCGCAATTAATTTCAGTAGTAAAACACGGGTTTATAGTCCTAAATGCAATAAATTAAAGTGTGCTCTGGACTGCTGTAGTCGGGGAAATTTCTGCACCATTAAGGTTTGATGAGGAAGTTCATGTCCTCTTTAGGTAGGAAGGGGGAGCACTGGGTAGAAGGTGGTAGGATACGCTTCACCTCTGAGATTACTACTGCTCCTCATTTGAGAGATTATACATCAAATGGACATATAACCTCAAAATTCCTCTTTCTTTCTCAGGCAAAGCCAGGCAGTAGAATTTTACACTGTTTGCATATTCTCTTAGCTGGTATCTTTATGCTGAGAACATTCCAAGGCACATTTTAGGCACCAAAACATCTTTAATCTTGATTCTGGGAAGAGTACATGCTGTCAGAAACAGATCTGTTCTATACAGCTTGCTACTGAATTTCAAACTTCAGCCGTGAAGAATTCAGGTATAGATAGCTGTGGATGACGGAAGTGGGTAGCCCAGGGGGGAGCAGTAAAACGGACTAAATTGACATGCTTAGTAATCTGTCTAATGGGGCAAGATATTACAATTAACTGTAACTGTACCCATTTCCTGCCTGTAAGCGGGAGGAAAAAAAAAACCAATAGCAGATAAGCAGAGAGAGATGGATCAATTTTAATTGAAAATTCTGGTAGCTTTGCTACTGAAAGACAAAAAGCAATGTCTAACAATGGTAAATATCACTGATAACCCAAAAATCCCTGTATAAACTCATTTACATTTGCAGTATATCCTGAATTGTTGAAAACTTAAGGCAACATATACAGAAACAAGTACTTTCAGTAGCAAGAAAGTAAACAATTTTCCCTTATGAAAAGTGATCCTCCTGGGAAAAATATTGCCCTCCTAAGTGGCCATTCAATGTTTTTAACAGTCCTGTATTATTCATGGGAATCACTTCTCATGAGTTGTGGTTTCATAATGGAAAATGAAGCTTCCTCTTCTCCAGGAAGAAGGAAGAGACCGTGCAAATCTGTTTGCACATAAAAGAAGTTGGCCAAATTTGGATGTCTGGCTTCCTCTGACAGAGGAATTCTCTTTGGTTGAGAGCAAAAATGAAAACCTTAAATCAAAACCTTCAAATATCAAAGTTTGTGAGGAACAAAAGTCTCACTCCAACTCGATGGTTCTTATTTCAGCGTAAAGCAGTTTTCCAGAGAAATTTGCCGAAATATACTGGTGACACAAATAATGGGAGCCATATTTAACTTTGAGGCAGGCAAAAATACCTAGAAAAAGTAGAGAGCAGTAGACAAATCAGAAGAGTGAGGCTGGAAAAAAGTAAATGCCATAGTGGTCCCTTTGGGAGCAGTTAATCAAATGTATAAATATAAACTCCTGATTAGGAGATGGAAATGAAGAATTGATGGATGGGGAGATGTAGTTTAGGGGGAGCACCAAGTCAATAGTGCCATGAACTGCAGTGTTGTGGGGTATAAACAGAAGGACTCGGTGCAGGAGGGCTGTCCCAGAGCTCAAAGTGTACCTGGAGAGCCCCTGCTTCAGTCCCTGCACTTGTAAAAATAATTCAAATGACTGCTACAGCCACAAGGAAAATCAAACCTGAAAGACATAATCAAAATGAAAAAAGCCCTTTTTCTCTCATTTGTGTAAAGAGTGCCTGGTACACTACTGCCATCATATAAAGTTAGAAAACAAGATATGTCAAGTAAACCAGTGGTATGAGGTGGTGCTGTTTAAAAAGGACAGTGTTTATTCCTTTTTCATCCAAAAAAGTATAAAGCTCCTGAATATGTGGAGGAACCCAGTGCTTTCCTTGGAGCTTTTAGAATATTCAGTTCTAGCTTTTAGTTACAGTAAAAAGCAATCTGAATATAAAACAAACAAGAAGGTCATGCTACACTGGCAACAAGGACGTTAAACAAGCCCTTCAAAAGTTATCAGTAACAGCAGATGTTGGAGGCAAATCTTGCATAATTTCAACAGTGATCTGTTTTTTAACAAAACCAGAATCTGAAAAAATTGAATTTCTTTCCAAAACATGTCAGACTATTTGTTTATAGATAAAATATTTACTGTGGGGAAGCTTGACTTCATATTTTGATGAGAAATACAGAACGTATTCTGGTAGGATATTTATCTCCAAACTATGTGGTAGCTCTCACTAGATTTCTTCTGGTTTGTAGATTTGGGTTTTGGGGTATTTTTTCATAAGTGATACTAAATGTATTTATGACAAAAATGAAAAGGCACATGTAAATCACAATAAAGCCCTAAGTCTACCAAGATGCTTCAGCAAGTAAAGATGTCAGTGGTTTTAATATGTTAATTAATTTTTTTAATTTCAGGATTTGAAGTTACACATGTACACCAGGTAATTTGCAGAATCAAGGTCAAATTAGAGATGTTATCTGAAGTGATTTGTAATTAGGGATTTAACTTCTGTTCTGTTAGGTGGGAGGTGTTGTGTCCTGTATGTCAGCTGTGCACAGGGTTCATCAATGCCATCCTGTTTAGGAGATTGGCACCTACTTATAACCTTCTTTACTGGTTAGTGCTCTGCAAAATTTTATATGCACAAGGTGAAATCTCTGCCCTGTTGAGTCACACTGTAAAGTACCCCAACTGAGTCCTCTTTTCAATTCTAAGACCAAATTCATGATGGTTTATGCCTTCTCTTTGTGTTTTTGCTTTGAGCTGCTTTGTTACCTTCTCAGGAGACAAGAGTTTGTTAAATTTCCTTGGTGTCATTTTTGATCTTAACATGCAGTTTCCTTCCAGATCCACAGACTATTTTTAAGAGGCTAATGAAGCCTAAAGGAAAATGTAGAGCTTACTGTCTGCAGGTTGAAAGATTATCATGCAGTTATTCCAGCATAACTGGAATGTGTTAAGAAATTTCTAAGTCAAAATAAGTTGATTTCTGTTTGCCTAAAATTCTGACCTTGTTCTTGTGGCTTCTTATAAAATGGATCCCTTGATCTCTTTCAACTTAATGGGAGCTGTACAGAAAAAAAATTTGCATTCTGATGATGCTTTTACTTACTCAGAGAAACCTTTCCTAGTAGAATTTTACCTAATTCTACAGTGCTGGATGTTTCCAATCCTAGGCTGCAGGCTGGCCCCAGGATGCTCAAAACTTGGCTAAGATTTGATCCAGGCTTCAAAAAAGAGCTTTTGTAGGAAATCTGCCCAAATTTATTGAAAGGTGTTCCCATGTCCATCTTACTGTCTTGACTTCCATCTTTTTGTGATGAAAGTTGAATTTAAGTAGCCTTGCTGATCTGGAATTCATTAGGTAAGGTTTATTTGTTTCCCCTTTCCAAATGGGATATTATTTATGGTATTAGGCACATCTAAACCTTGCTAGCTGTTCATATGGCACAGTAGAATGGGTTCTCTGAAGCCTTCTCATTCCCCTCAGCCCAGCGTGTGCTGCACAACAACAGCACAAATCTTTTTACTTCTTGTAAGAAGCCAGGATTGCAAACAGGAACTTAAGACTGCAAAGGAAAAAAACAGACTGCAGGTTTGAATGAGGCACAGCAAGAATGTCTAAGTCTGCTCCTCTTAGGGCTGTATTTTGGCACTCTGACTCTTGGCCAGCATATGTCCCTGTTCAGCAGAAGGAATCATTCAAGCAATCTGTGCTAAGACTTGTCAAAGCCTAAATTAAAATGCAGCTATCTTATCCTGTTTTTTTTTTTTTTTTGTCCTAGGCTTTTACAACATGTTTCCTGGTAGTAAATTAGAGGGCAGGGAAGCATTTATTTTGGTGATAATTGAAATTATTGATTATGTACTTTACATCTTGTGCATCTTTTCATCTATGAAATGAGTGGGTTTTTTTATCTTTTGTGTCTTAAGGGAAAAAGAATCTGGTGACAAGATGGCTTCCACAAAAGGACAGTCCCTCTAGCATAATGGTCTTTTGCGACAAATGTAAATGTACTGCTCTTTTTAACTAGTTGCATTTATGATCATGATTTTTTATGTGTCTCTTAATCCGTGGAATCTCCACAGAATGGTATCAGACTTCTGTGCCGTGGATCCTAGCTGCATTGCCTTTTATTGCAATCACCTTCATTATAAGAAAACCTCTTAATTATGCTCAAAATTCTTTGAAGTTGAGAACAGTGCTGTAATGAGTCAAAATGTATATATGGTATTTTCCCAAATGGTGCAAAAGTGAAAAGTACAAGGCGATGCAGGAACATATGTATATAACTTGAAGAGTTTAGTTATTTCGGGGAGCAGAACTGTTGACTAGAATTCAGATCTTGTAAATTAAACTCCCTGTGCTGCAGCTGACTAGTTGAGTGACCCTAGGGAATGCCCTTATTCTTCTTACGCATTTTCCCCTTTGATAAAGTAAGTATAATGTGACCGCAGAGAGGCACAATGATGTTAAATTATATTTTCACTAAGTGCTTGGGGATCCCCTAAGGAGGGGTGTGTATAAATGCGATTATTTATTTTTTCATTATTTTAATCTTTTGAAGTGCATGAGCGTTGCTAAATTCTGTCAGTTTAGAAGCATTTAGGTGTAGTAAAATTACAGATACATTTTTCTAAATAGCAGTATTAATGATGTTTTGAATCTGCAATTCTTAGGGAATTGGGAAAAATTTAGGGTTGCAGGGGTAGTGATAGCTATCACAGAATATCTGTGACAGAATTTCAAATATAGTCGCCAGGGAGAGATGCACAGGGTCTTCAAAGAGCTTTAGGAGGAATGAATGTGACAAGCTGGTCTGCTTTGTTCACCTGGTTTCTTACATTTGTTCTTTGATGTTTTAATGTGAAAGGATCGGTATTTTAGTCTTAAATGCACTTTGGGTTATATTTGATTTTTAAGCTTGAAAAGTAATTACTTGAAAGAAAGCTTGTGTTTTTTGTTGGCTTGGGGAGGGGCAGGTGAGAGAGGGAAGCTGAACATAAAAACGGTTTTCAAGAAATACTTGTGAGATGCTACAAAGCTGGCCATTACAAAAATCCTCATATTAGCTTAGCAAGAAGTGCTCCCTGTTGTTCAGAAAATTGCAACTTTTTAAAAGCACTCTGGCCTCCGAAAGCAACCATAATAGCCAATACTGACAGATGGTATTAAACACACAGGCAGGCAACCAACATGGTTTTGATACTTTACTCCCATTACAAGCTCTCTCAGTGCATGTCTCCTGGTTTAATTGCTTGAGCTCTCACAGAAGGAATCCTGGCTTCTGGTGCAGCAGCTTGTCACAAGATGTGGTAAGAAATCGCACAGGATTCTGAGCCTGTAGCCTGTGAATGTGTCACCCTGGTAACCGCTTGCACCTGCAAGAATGAGTCATAAGAGCCGAGGAATTGCAGGGTGATTTTTTTGGTAGACTTCTGAGCATCAGAAATTCTTCATCGACAAAGCCACAGAGACCAGAGAAAAGCTTTATTTTGGCATTCCAGCTGCTGGGTGGGCATGACCAAGGGCACCTGTTCCTGTTGTCTGTGTCCCACTGCAGGGTGCGAGTGCACCTACCAAGGGTCCATCTCCTCCACTGGACTTGCACTGCCCTAGGTGGTGACCACTGTGTCTATAGCTGATACACAGGAAAACAAGGCAGAATCTGTCAATAACTACAGTGTCGCATTTTTAAGGTTGTCAGGCACTCGTTAAAAAACTCATAAAGACCTTTATCGCAGCTGAAGAAAGTCACTTCTCAGAAGTAAAGCGTATCTTAAAATTCAGAGTCAGTACTGCATCAACATTGATAAACTGGTCTTATATTCTGCAGATACCTTTCTAATCAGAATGGTATTTGTCCTCTTACAAAGCACATTTGATTTGAGGAGCAGGTGCTTATAAATTAGATAGCTTCAGTGACTTTGGAGTGGAACAATTAACACCAGCTGAAGATTTGTTCTTGAAAGTTTTACCAACCAGATATTTCTGTTTTGTAGCACCTTTCATCCGTGTCTCACAGTGATTTACAAACATTAAGTCTCATAGCACCCCTCTGATGTATGTAATTGTTGTTAGTCTTCGAAATGTGTGAAATATTCATGATAAAATTGGAGGCATTCAGAGTTTACCCTCCTCACAAACTCAAAAATATTAAGAAAATGCAAAGTTATTTGAGGTTAACTGCATTGGAAGATTTCTCTTTTTCCTCTCTTTGCATATATCTGTTCACAGCCAAAATATCGATAATTTTCGTGCATAGCCTCCTTGTCATTGTTACAATTTTCATTAGGAGTGATTGGTTTTCTTTCATGTAGTTGTTATATCTTAATCCTTTGCACTTCCTTGTTAGCCAATTCTAAATAGCTGTCCACCGAGAAAGGAAATCAGGCGGGTGTCTCCTGTCCTTGAGAATTCTACCCAAAGATGCAGTTATTGGGGCAGATTTAATGTGAAACTGTAGTGGGAGAAGGAAGCTGTAAAGCAGGAGAACTTGCTGCTCTTTGTTTCCACCCTAACTGCGAAGGATTTTTCTCTTTATACCACTGTGGGTGTGTCAGCGTTAGTAGTTGAGATGAATATTGGGATTTTGAGGTGAATTTCCCTTCCCCATACTTCAATTCATACCACAGAGAAGTCACAAACCCAAAACCAGTATTTCTTTGGGATGAGACTGAACTAAAAGATGCAGCCCAGCCACAAGTGGGCCATCCATTCATGGACCGTGAGCCTTGGCAGAAGCTGTTTTGTTTCCCAGAACTACTCCTCTTGCTCTGCACTAATGGGGAACTACCCCACAAGTCTCAAACATGCCCTTCTCTAACAACTTTTTCTCAGCTCCCTGATATTTATGAGGATGGCCAGCATTTAAGAACCAGTGCATCTCATTTTTTGGGTCTCCTTCACCCCACGTGGTAGGGAGGGGATGTCAGAGTGATTTGAGTGACCTTTTTTATTTTTTGCACTACATTTTTTTTTGTTGGAATATGCTTCATCTTACATAGGAGTCTGATTTGTTTACTCCCTGTGCCGTGTAAACGCTGATTTGTTTGTTTGGTTTAGTAGGTAAAATTAGTTTGGGTTTTGCTGGTTTAACCATGCTGTGGCTCAGCTGCAGATGTTTTCCAGGTTGTCAGTGCTCTCTGATTTGATATAGTTTTTCAGTATAATTGAGCAAGCAGCAAGAAGGGAAAGTAACAGCTACTGAGAAAAAGGTTTTAGTGGAGTGTTAGGACTGTCCACATTATCTGCTGGACTGGGATCTCACAAGTGTGTAGCAAAGAGGATTACAGTGAAACTCAGATTGAAGATACTGAATGATTCATTGCTTCCTATGTCTGCTATAATCCATATAATTTATCATACCTGTCTCTGTGAACTTTGTTCACTGTATTAGGGTCACAATGCTCTACACCCTCCATTTCAGAAAGCAGTACTTTGGAGACTTTTCTTTAGGAATAGTTGACTTTCCCTATGAAAATTAAGAAAAAAAGAGGTTATGACCATTCTTATTTTCAGGACATTTTGCACTATGTAAGTATTTTAAGCTGGGGAATGTCCCTTTAATATGCTATCTTATTCAATTGCTTTGCTAAGGCTTTGAGGGTGGAAGGTTGAATTAGTGTGCAGAACACTGACACAGAAAGAAAGACCAGGAAAAAGTACAGTTTTTAGTAGTCTATCCTACTGTGTAGCTCAGTGTCAAAAGGAACCTCCCTACCCACACACACATCATAAAGTAAATAGTTTGATTGTTATTTCGATTTGCTTTCAGTTAATGATCTGTGATATTGAAATTTCACATCATCAGGCAGATTTACATTAGCTGTGGACGGCAGGAGAGGAAAGCAGGCTTTCTAGGTGTGTCGACGTATGTGAATGTGCTAATTTTTAGCCCTCATTTTATTTAGGTATCTACTGGATGGATTTTGATGGGATAGCAGAATTTGGGAGACATTTTTTCTCTTTGCTAATTTACCAGTAATGTTTTTGTGTAATGCTAATACTCTGTACTCGCCAAGAAAATTCAGTGCTTTGCACTAAGCATTCAGTGGTAAAAATATATTTTTTGAAAACCTATGTAACCCTTTTCTTATTATTAACAGAATGGTAGCGGTACTGAACTACGGTTCCTGAAGGAGGGCATGCAGTTTTCTGGAAATCAATTGCAGATTTCCTTGGTCAGAAAATTATGCACTTGCTGAAGGCATATCAGAGCTAGGAATGGTCACACTCTGCAGTTCCACAGTGTTTTCCACCAGGCACCTTGGGCCTTTGGCTTGGACCTGTCTGTCTCTGTAAGGGACTCTATAAAGATGACTGAGCACCATTTTCCCATCTTGGAGCTGTCAGGTGATTCTGCTGAGAAGGATATATGGGAAATTGCATCAGTTTGTATTATAGACCTAAGGACATTCTGCAGAAATGTTCTGCTGAATCACCCTGGTAACCAGCCCAAATGCAAATCACAGTTCCGCAAAAGAAAAAAAAAAAAAATAAAAGTCAGGACAGAAGGGCAGGTGGTACTCTAACAAGAAGGAAAACCAACCTATCAAGCCCAACACGCTCCAGTGGCATCTTGAGTGTGTACAAGAAAAGGAGAAAAATGGGGTGTTCTGTACCTGAAGGTTTTGGAAGAGGAAGACGAAAAAGCTCGGCTGCAACCTTTCAGTTCCCTAGTATATTGAAGAGGCTGTCACCCAGGCAAATATTAGGCAGAGAAAATCAAATATATTTTGTAGCTGTTGATTTTAAACAGCAAGAAGACAGAAAATTTTTTTCTAGTAAGGTCCACATGGTAGGCATAATGTTGCGTTGTGCCATAATCATTAATTTGAAGAAGAGTGTTGTGTTTGGATCTAATCTAGTTAGGATCAGTTCCCTTTTTAGCTACTACTGTATTTTAGAAAGGCAATTTTTCAACCCTTCGCTAATGTAATTTATCACCTACATCCGTGGCTCTGACAAGATACTGGCTCTTGTGTTATGCATAGTAATTGCTGCTGCCCTCTCTGAATTTACTCTGTGTTTTTATAGCTGGGCTACTTCTGCTCCCAAATCTGCTTTTCTGGCAAGGATATTATAATGAAACGCAAATGTCACAATTTTTCATCACACGTAACATATCCAGTCTGTGATTCTCCTTTTTGTAAAATGAGGCATAAAGATATTTGGTATAAAGTATGTTATATCCTCAGAATGAAAAGGTAAATTTGATGTATTAACTGGGTAGGGGAATGACACATAACAGGGTAACTCATTAGGGATCAGGTACAAAACACTGGCAATCAGATCTCTGATTAAAAGCTACTTACCTACCAGTGACTGGATGCATAATTAAGGCAGATTCTTTACAGACTTCAGTTTATGCAGGGTGATTACAAATACTTGGTATTTGAGAAGTTTGTTCACGTAATAATTAATTTTAGGCTTCTTTAGCTCTTTCAAAAAGAAAGGGCATAGCACTAACATAATTTAGACACAGAGTTCTAAGCTCAGTTTCTCAGCCTGAGAATCTCAGTCTAATAAATCATCCAGATTTCAATATTTACCAATTATAATTTATAGTTACAATTAAGTTTGAGAAGTCTGAAAATTAAAATACAACTCAGCTTTGATACATTAGTAACTTCAAAGCAATCAGCCGCAGTAACTGTAGCATATCAGCTATCCTTATGGATAATGTAATGGTAAATCTATGAGATTTAAATCTATAGGATTTACCCAGAGCATCTTTATCTCATTGCCACCCAGGCAAGTTCATGTGGTAGAAATTTCACTGGAAAGCAATACTCATAGAAAATATTACATACAATGAGTTTTATATAGAAAAGTTCTTCATCTGAATATTTCTATTAATTATAAAAGCCCTGAGAAACTTTGTGTGCATTCTTGCAATGCATGTTTTAAAAGTGAATGCAGAGTTCTTGATCTTATGGATGACGAACAACTGAAATTCTTTTGGATCCTTACTATCTCAGATGTTCATAGAGAGAATTTGTAATCCCTTTGCTTATTGCTGAAAGTGAAGTTCTCATGCTAGTGCAGTGGAGATCCAGAAATTGCAATCTCATCATGAATATGAACATCCAGCTGGGATTTAAATCCCAGCAATGCAGCACAAAGGGTAATGTATTAAACCTGAATTCTCATTAGTGAATTGAACCTTCACGTTTTGGAAGGCACAAAATGTCTATCCTAGCTGAAAATTAAAGGAGCAAGAGTAGAAGAAAATGAGCAAAGCTTCTCAGAATGTGGCCTTGGAAATTAAAAATGTGTTTTTTTTTCAGGAACATAATTTTAGTGAAGTGCCTAATACACCAGTCATACCAACTCATTTTCCTGCAGCTCGGATAATCGAGGTTAGAACTATTGTAATGTCATCTCCTCCTCTTGAATTTGGTGGCATAGATACATATGTTGGCCTGAAGACAGTTCTGTTCTGTAGAACTTCTAGTCTTCTGACATTTATTGCCTCTATGCTATAATAGAGACAAAACCATACTTACCATTTGCATAATGGAATTTCGTCTAAACAAGCACTTGGTTTAAATTTCTTTTACCAAATGAGTCTACAGAGCTGTGGCCACAAATATTTTCCTAATTAAAACGTAAAAATTGACGTATGAAGTAGGTGTGTGTGTATTTTCCAGCCCACGCTGTATCTTGTGAATGGGGAAGGTTTTGAAACCCACCACCTTTACGACAGCATTCACTTCATTTGTCTGTATTGTCAGCTCAGGCTGCTGACTTCTGTGAACTTGGTTCAAAAGAATTTTTCTCTCCATACCTACAGCTGTTGCTCACTGTCTGACAAGGCAGTGAACACTGACAGCTTGGCCATCTAAAGGAAGAAGCAAAAAAAGAAAAGTTGCAGGCTCTAGGAAATTTTTCCTGTATGCAGCTCAGCTGAGGAAATACATAGTTTCAGTGGTAGAAAAAGAGTATTTCGTCCTCAAAGTATATGAATGCAAATGACCTTCTAGCATCTAATCCAATGGTTTACTATCTTGATCTCTCTACTGGGAAAAAGAAGGAATCCAAACAGCTATGCCTGAAATATCAAATCCAGAAACAAAGGTGAGAGCTGATATCTGTACATCGATTGCAGTGTACGGTCTAGTACTGGTCTGTTTTGACATGTGGCTAATTGTGGCTTTTAGGAACAAGTGGAAAAAACCAAACAAACCTCACGTGTGTCTCATCTGTCACCATGCTAATTAGTGTGCAATTCATCTACTACATGCAGCTCTTCAAAGTGGGGAGGCTTTTCTCTAGACCTCTTCGGATGCAGAGGGCAGTGTTGTCCATAGAGATGGCACAAACTAAGTAGTACAAAATTCAACCCTTTTAATCTTTGAAGACCCCTGTTGCTGATGCTCTGTAATAAGGTAAAAAGATTCTGTTATCAAGTTGCTCTTCTACAGCTGGAGGCAGTGAAGTTTTTAAGGATTTATGCTGCTGTGAAATAAAACTCTTATCAGTGTTTATTTCCTTGTGGCTAAGACTGTAAAGAAGAATTTGGCTTCCCATCTTTCCAGAATGGACATCCTTGTCCTACAGGAAGGAAGTTGAGTAATTCAGGCGGAGATACTTTTTTTGTTCAATGAATAACTGAACTAGAGATTCATAAACCAGATTATGACCACTTGTACCATTGTACTTCACGTGTAGTGTCAAACCAAGACACTGATTGGTACCTGAGGATCGTCCAGTTCACTTTGCAAAAGTAGTCTTGACTTGGTAGTGGTGGCACTGTTATTTTCACTGTCTTGTAAAAGTACAAATGAAGATGTAAGTCATGCTCTACAGTGTTATTGAAAACTGTTGATAATTAATTTTTAAAATTCTGTGTACTTAGTGTATTGCACACCTCTTTCTGAGGTATCAGTAAATTTTTAAGGAGAGAAAGAGACGAATTTCATTTGAGAAGGAATTTGAATTGGATGCCAGTTTGGTAATATACCTAAGAATTGTACTGGACTTGACAGCTGTATCTAGTGTCATCTTTGGTAGGTCACATCTCAGGGGAAAGAAATCAATATATTTTGATGGGGAACTTGCACCTCTGAACAAAACTTTGATTGTGGCTAAGATGACACAAAATTAGTTAAATAGATTTGTTGTGGATTTCATCAGAATGAACAAGATAAAATCTGGCCCAGAGCCTGACATGTTCCAGAACTGCCCACCTCCTGTGAGATGTGATATTGCTTTCACTGTATTTGAAGAATGCGTGCAACAATGAACTTCCCTCTTCAGAGAAATCTTTTTTGAGCTCTCCTTTATGAAGTGCAAAGGTACTCTCCCTGCCTTGTTATCCAGATCCCATTCACAATGTGTGAAGTTATGACATTTTATTCTTTATGTAAATGTATTATAGGGCAGCAGAGCAAATAAAGGGTAATGAGAAGATGAGCTTCGATGCTACTGTAGAAGGAGTGCAGTATTTCAGTGAAACAAGTGACAGCCAACACTACTGCCCCGTTTTATCTTTTTGAACACATTTTGCATTTAATTCTAATGCTCTGCATTAATTCATGTATAATATGCCTGTTGATAACAGGTTTATTTAAAACTCATTAAAAGTTATAGAAAAATGAGTTTTGCATAAAAAAAGTCTTTGGAACTTTGTATTTCCTCCTTCCTCCTTTTTCCAACACTCAGTGTACACAGCAAAAGGCTAATATGGTAGATGTCAATCAAACTTCTATTGGCATTACTTGTCAGTATTTCTCAAAAACCTTTACGTGAAGGAAGCAGCCATAGGATCCAGGGCTGCCAACTCACGAAGGCCGTGAGCTTGAGGCAGTCCTAGCTGCCATTACTGGGAATGGGTACCATGGAAAAGCGCTTCAGCACAGCAGAGA
Source organism: Gymnorhina tibicen (assembly GCA_013399875.1). Lineage (NCBI taxonomy): Eukaryota > Metazoa > Chordata > Aves > Passeriformes > Artamidae > Gymnorhina > Gymnorhina tibicen. The sequence goes on along the minus strand of VXAZ01001324.1, from coordinate 2,099,892 downwards.
GGCCTCATGGTCCAGTGATTCTTATTTCTGAGCATGAGACCTTGGTGTTTGTTGGAGGTGCCAGGCTGAGGGCCCTGGAGGGGGTGACCGTCAGCTGGTGTGCAGAGCAGCACCTGCTCTGCTCCTCCACTTCGGCTCGCCCGAGTACCCAAATCACCCTTGTGCTTCTGTGGATCCCCTCTGGCAGTAGAACTGTTGCTTTTCTTCCTCCTGCTCATCTAGTTTTTGGCTGTATTCCTAATTCTGCCCAGGAGGAGGCATATGAGTAACAGTTGTTCAAAATTTCGGGATGTGGACACCTGCCCATTTGACACTGGGGGCAAAAGCATGTATAAACCATGAGGTATGTTAGTCATGCCTAAGTGCCCAATAGCCTTTTCCTTGCTGCTGCCCTGCAGTAAATCTTCCATTATTCATTGTGTTGTTTGCACTCTAGTACATGTATTTATGCTATAGTGTGAAACTATTTTGTTGAAAGCACTGCAACCTTTTTAACCTGTTTGCCTTTCCTATTTATCGTATTTTTTAATGGTTTTTCTGTGATACAATAGGAAGCAATGGTTGCCTCTGGGACTGCAACTGTGAACAAGCAGACACATAGTTGTCACTTTACCATCTGAGGGCAGAGGGACAGCACAGGCAGTTCCATGAGGGACCAGGGTCATGCTGTCCCTACAGTTGAGACATCAGTTTTCTAGCTACATCTTTCTAGTTATACCATGTTTTTGGGATAATTGTTGCTGCATGCTTTCTAGAGGTCAAAGCATTAGATGTTGTCAGCTGGCTTCATGGAATAAATGTTTTGCTTTTGAAATTACTAGATAGAAATTAGTGAGCGCTCTGCTGGCAGCAGAGGTGTTTTGAACATGTTGTCTGCAGACTAATGGGCACAGCACTCCGGGACCTTGCAGTAGGTCAGCTGTAAAAAGTCAGGCTTATTAAGGAGCACACATTTCTCTCACACTTGGAATTCAGCTATTGACATCAGTGTTTCACTGAATCACGAAGCAAGCGAGTCCTGGGCTGTTGGCATTTAACCGGGTAAACACCTTCCATGGGCTGAAGGAGGAGAGGTCAATATGTTATTAATGTTTCCTCGTCTTCCTGGGAAACCATTTTCTGTATTGTCTGTGTCTTTCTTCTCCACGCCCATAGTTTGGGGTGGTCACAGCTCCCTCGGTGGTCCTACCTTTACAGTTCGATGTTAGCAGCCGGGACCTTGCTGGAAGTACATCCTAAATCTACCTGTTTCATTTTCTTGACTTGCTGCCAGAGAGAAAATATTCCTCACCATTCTGAAGGGGGGGGGGGAGGTGGTCCCTTTCCTCTTCATTTTCCTCCGTAGCCTGCTGATCTCAGTGAAGAAATAAAAAAACTCCCCTCTAGCAGTCCATAGTGGTCACAATGAAGGAGGAAATAATTTAAGGAGAGAACAAAGCTGGGAAGGACAGGAATGTGTTTTAGGGGGTGTGGGGAGGGGAAAGACAAAAATCTTTTTCTGTTGTTAGTGAGTCAACTCATGCGAGGGTTTCTTTGGCATGTGCCTTTTCCACTTGATATGTTGCAGTTTTTATTAGGACTTTCCCACTTTTGTATTTTTTAAACAATTTAGATACAGGTGGTTATAACAGCTACTTCTTTGCATTGCAATGCAGATATTGTCAAATTAAAATGATTTCTTGGGTGACGATTTTTGAAAAGTCATTTTTAGAAAAACATGCGCTCTTCCAGAAGTAGAACAAAAAAGTCAAACTAGTTGCAGGAACAAAAAAGTAGAGGTACTACACAGGTTGGACTGAAACAACCACTGCAGTACAAATTGAATTTATCAGTCCTAGAAAGTAGGGGTTGTGAACCAAAGTTAAAGAAAAGTCGAGACCAGTGATATTTAATGGAGCTCATTCCATGTGAGGTTGCTTAAGAACAAGCATCGAACCTCTAAAGAAAGGATTAAGATAATAATAATATACAATATATTCCCAGATAAAAAACAGCTGAAGAACTGGGTAGATTTCAGCCAGCCAGTTGTTTCTATGCCATGGCTTTGGTATATTTCCATAGTAGTCATGGCTTTATAATGTGTTAGGATATCAAAAAGTGATTTGTCTTCGGTTGTGCACACTGACTGCCAGTTTTTTTGCATGAAGCTGTTTTAACTATCTACCCAGAAGACTAAAAGAGAAATTAAAAACCATAAGGGAATAGCAGACACTTCTGAAATCAGATTGCTTTCACTCGTACAATATCTGACCCGCTGTCTGTCTTGTCAGGTGAAGCGATTGGGTAGATGCTAATGTAAAAGTGTAAGAAAAGAAAAAAAGTGGTATCATATATATCTATTATTGGAGATTCAGTTTTACTTGCTTAATGGAATTTTCCCATGTTAATAGAATGTTCCAACTCTAGAGCTGTACAATAAGTTTTATTAAATCACCAGCATTTTAAAATTAGTACGTTAAACTTAGAGAATATGTTGTCTTTTTAATACAGCATAAGATATCTTTTTGATACTGTTCACTAATAATTTTTTTCTGAAGTTATGCATTTAGCTTTCATCTCTGAAGAACCCCATTATAAGTGACTTAATACATGTACCTCAAGTTTTTCTCTTCTGATAATTCAGGATGTATGGATTGCAGAAAAATTACAGTTACATGTAATGGAATTTTCTAGGCAAAGAGTCCAAAAATCTTTGAACTAAGGGGCAGGAATAAAGACACTATCTCAAGAAGTGACAGTACAAGGTGGCTGAGGAAAGCAATTAAAGGTTTGATAAATCCAGGAGCCAGCCTTGGGAGCCAATGATAATGCACGAGATGTATGAAAATGATAATGATGATGATGTGGAGAACGAGAAATGCTTTAAAGAACTTTTGTCCTGGGTCAGAGATTAAATTGGTTTCCTTTTTCCAAAGTATTGTGGAAGGCTGAGATAGTTGGGTGTGGAACAGGAATTGGAGAAGAATCATAGTCTTGACACCTGTTCTCCAGAAGAAAATATGGCAAGGCACCAGAAAGTGATGCCACCACACAAAATTTACGGGAAGCCATAGCTTATCATTATTTTTCTGTGAATGACCAAGTACACCCAGAAATTATCAACTAAATGACCCAAACAGGTCAGTCCCAAATCAGTGTTTCTTGCAATTCTTTACAGAAATTAGGTGTCTTGTACACATTCCTCTGGCAGCCCCGCAAAGTCAGGAGTGCAGGGTAGAGGTAATGTATTTTTTATGAGAGTTAAAATATTCATAGATAGCAGCTGAGCTGGTGGAGACAGCAGACTGCTTTCACCTAGGAAACCTGCCAGATGGACAGGTTAAAAACCCGGGCCACCACGGGGTGTCAGGGTGCGTGCCCTTCCCAGGGCTCGTGTCACCCTCGCGTGTGCCGCTGGCTCAGCCGCGCTCTGCTCTGCCAGACCTTTCTGTCTGGTGCCAGAGTCCTGCAGCTGCTCTGGTGCTGAAGCAATTTTACACCTTCTTGACGTCAAGCCTAGCAGTAAGTGTGCTTCATAGGCTCTCAGTGCATGTGCCAGCTGATTTCCTAACCACATTTACGTTGAGCTTTTTGTCCTGAGTTTAGTGCTGTCGTGTGGAGGAAGCAAATTCTGGATGGTGGGATATGGCAAGAAATCTTTTGTTTCACTTTGAATTTAGGTAAGATAAATATTTTGAGGTTTAAGCCAACCATCCAGGATTTTCTGCCTTTTGTAATGCCCTTCACCATAAAAGTTTTCATTGCTCTGAAATTAATTCCCTTTTGGAGCTTGAAAATGCATACATTTTTGGTGTGGGTTGTCGTGTCATTGTACTATTTAGCTAGCAAATGTTTTAACTCAGGTTCTTATTCTAAATATGAAGTCCTTTTTCTCAGCATCAGTTTCTGGTGGCTGGATATGTCCTTGTTGACTAATTAGATAGCATATAGATGGAGTCTGGGACAAAAATGCACATATTTTAGAAAGAAAACACAGATCTAAACCTAGTTCCCAAGTTCTATGCTGTGGCATAGATTCAAACAGCTGGTTTCATCTGTTCTTTGGCAGTACAAATAAGGAGGAATTCAGGAAGCAGCACCTGTGTTTATTAGGGGATTTATTTCTTTTTGGTATGATGCTACATAAATAAATCAGTGTCTGCTACTGATTAACATTTTTATTTGTCTCTTGTCATGCTCTGACATGCTCTGACAAAGAAGCTTCTGGTGGCAGTTTTCTAAGGGGTTGCCTTGGAGTGCTGTTTTTTAAGTGAATTTTAAAAATGTAGAACTCTCTCCAGAAGTTTAATTCTTTAGACCGGCGGAGTAGAGATGAAGTAATTTTGTTGCTTTTTTTCTTTAAGAGGTAAGAAACTTGGCTTTGCTAAGACCAAGCCATCTTTTAGTGTCACACATTATCAAGGAACCGAAATGCGCTCTGTAGTTCGGTTCTGTGGCTTAAAACTCCTTTCTGCCATGGGGCACCAGCCAGTCCTTTCCTACACTCTTGTTTACTTAAAAACCTTTCTGTAACCCTATGTACCTCTATTCAAGGCATTCCAGAATGACCTTCAAGGAAACTAATGGTATTTACCTAAGCAAAGAGTTGTACTGATAATATTCCCCTTATTATAGGGATAAGGTGCTTCTAAATAAAACCACGCAAGGAGAGCTTAGAATTCTCTTTGCCATGATTTTAATCAAATGATTGCTTTCAGTTTTGTGATATTTGATATTTTGTCCATAATAAATAGTATTAAGTCAATGTAAATAAAATAATTACTGAGAGGACGCTGTATTTGACTAGACAATTCATGTATGTTTAAACTCCAACTGTTACATTTAAATTTTAGACATTAGTTTTCAATAGATTTTTTACTAATTTATTTTTGTTTTAATCAGTATAACCTAATTTATCATTCATGTATAGTGTCGCATAAATAAGGGGGACTAACCCTACGATTGACTGAAAAATTGTTGAAGAATAACCCAGTGTCAAATGAATTATCCCCTTTTTTAAGACCGGCTATTGTTCAAGGGAGTGGTTTCTGGTAGCTGTATTGAATACAAATTGCTAAAAAAGCTACAAGCTACAGATACCGATCTTAACTTTCAAAGCAAGGATTCAGTGTTCAGGAAAGTCACTGGAATAGCAATTCTGCAGGCTTTGTTGCACAACCTGATTTAAAACAGGAGCCAACCTTTCAAGTTTTTCCTCTTTGTTGAGCCTCTGTTCTTTGTGAATAAAGGAAAGACTCAAGTATGAGAAAAGCTGTTTCTCATTCCTATCCAATTATTGGCCTTTCTGGCAATGCAAGCACACGGTTTCAGGTACAAATACTTTCAGTCTACAGGTGTGTGTGTGCGGGTGTGACTGACCCAACTCACAGCTTCCTTAATGTCCTGGTAACCAAATTCCATTAGGCAGTGTCACCTGGATTTGTACCGACAGCTCAGCTGTGAAACTTTCCAATCCCTTTGGTCCCTGGAAGAAACTCTTGCTTAAGAACAGCGAGTACTTCCCCTTCAAAGGCACACTGCTTGGAAAAGTTTTACTCGGAGTGACATAAGATTATTCTGGAAAATGTAGTATTTCTTATGAAGGTAGAAAGAAGGTGTATTTGAAAATAGAGGTCATCTGAATAAATATCTTCACCAATTGTATTTCTCAGACTCTCTGATTAATTTCTCTTTGGTGGTGGTGTTCATGCCACTGCACATCTACTGCTGTTGCTGTTCTGATCAGGACACCTTTCAAAGCTCAAAATACTTAGCATTTAGGCAACAAGTTAAGTGAGAATGGTTCACAGAGTGAAAGAGAGATGATCCAGAAGAGTTACAGATGTCACTGTAGGAGACCCTCTATTTACTTCTATTTGTTTGTATCTTTGCATGTGTGTGACCACTTCTTGTCTGTCTGTATTTATATGTGCTTTAAAGAAGGGCAGCTAGCATATATCCATGTATATTGACTTGTATCAATATATATCTGTCATAATACGTATGTTTATGTTAGAGTAGGGAAGCTCCTCATTAGGATCAAAATTTGGACTAATCAGAATTTATACCTCTAGCAAGATAAGGCAGGTATAGGGTGAAACATTTTCCTGTGGGATTCTACATCTTTCTCTCCTGGCAATTGGCTCATAAGCACTGGTATTTGATGATATCAGTCCCTTAAAAAAACCCAAACAGTAAGATCTTCAGACATACTTTTTTACCAATGGGACTTACAAGTGCTTCGTACTGAAAAGATTCAGAGGTGTCCAAAGGAAATTGATTCGCCCAAAGTCAAGGACACCATCCATTCTTCCCCGCTCTGATGGATAAATTTTCATAAGGGACCTGTGGGAGTTCCTCTAGATCCCCCTCCAGCATATCAATTTCATTAAGTAACTGATCTTGTTTAATGTAGGAGTATCAGTGCTTTTTCATGTGACCTGTCAGGGTGAAGTTGACAGCTGCTAAAGATATATCTTTCAAGATCAGGCCCTCTACTAGCACTAGATGAGTCATGGAAATCAGAAAAAAATTAATGTGGTACTTAGGTTAGTTCTACCTGGAATGGAGCGGAGGCTGTCTCTCTTTTTACGGGACTTGGAAGCACATAAGTTGTGCCTAATATTTGCCTCAGAAGTCCCATTTATGAGTAATTCCTTTTTACTGATCAGGCAGTCTGGCATGTACAAGCACTTGGTGTCTATCCACCCACACTTTGTCCTTTCTCTCTTCATCTGAAATATTCCACTCTGGGGCTCAGTAACACAAATTTGATGAACAAATGATATGCTACTAGAGGGAAAATATAATACAGAGTAAATGAGTTGGTTGCTGCTGCTTTCCAAGTGCCTGAGCTTTTAGAATAACTCATAAAACCAGAGATTTTCAGTTTTCTTTTAACATTTCCCAGCTCTTTATGCTAAACTATATGAACTCTTACTCAAGATAAAGTATTGGTGTGGCAAAACTCTTTTATTCCATTGAGGGAGGAAAATGGGAAAGGTATTACCAGTATATAATTAAAAATATGAACACACCTGGCTTTTTCTGTAACTGTTCAATGTTCACCATATACACAGTACTGATGATCATAACATATATTTTTACGGTTTTTTTAAGGTTTAAAATATACTTTTTGTTTTCCTGGCAATTACAAAAGCCTGAAAGATCCCATGGCATTAGATAGACTCTGAGAGTGAACTGAGATTTCTCTCTGCCTAAGGTGCATGCCAGTTGTCTTTAGGTAGGATGTAATGGCCTGGACCATCAAGCAGGATAAAATGTGGTTGTTATTAATAGTGATTATTACAGCATGGTTATACTGTCTAGCTTGGGTGTACAAAGCTGTCTTCTTTGATTTTCAGTGACATAAAAACCACCTTTTCTGTCCTATGACCTTTTTTCAGTCAGTTTCCTGGTGCTGTAGGCACAGAAACATGAGTTTTTTACGGCAGGAGGAGAACAAAGTCCTTCAAGTTCAGGATAGGCTTTGCTGTGGTGAAATCCATGGCCTTTTTTGAGCTTTACTGGAGTCTCTAATGTGATTAGAAATGGAAATGGGAGGTAAAAAGGAGATCTCTGAGGTGACCAAGGGAGGCATGTTTTGGTACAATGAAAAATTCAAAGCATGGCAAGGTCCAAAACTAAGTAAGAACGAGACGAGTGTTAAGAAAGTCAGTGAGGAACAGGTTACTTCAATCAAAATGGAAAATGGGCCTGGGTTAGAGGAGATGTCAGAGAGAGACAGAGATGAGGTAATTTACTATATGGGTGGTATAGAGCATCATGCATTTTGTGTTATTGTAAACAGCTTCCCGAATGATTCTTGACCTCCCATCTCCTTACTCTCCCTTCTTGTTATCTCTTCTCAAGTAATGCTGCTTGCTTAGCTGTTTTCTTAGACCTGTTTCTTTCAGAATATTCCAGCATTCCCTAACTCTGTTAGCACCTTTTTGGATGAATTAGGATCAGTGCCCTAAAGGCACTGGGAAAACCCAGGGGAAAAAAAAAAAATCAATCTTGATTCCTTGTTTATGGAATACTTCTTTCTGGAGCATAAATGAGGTCAAAAGAAATTTTCCATGGGAGGTTGAAATCCTGCTTTCAGTATACCTGTACAGCTGCTTTTACATAGTGTTCTGAAAGGAGAATTTGTCTATTCAATTTCCAAGCTGAGAGGAGTAGAATTAAGACTGCCTAATTAGTACTACCTTTTAAAGGTCTATTTTAAGCTGTCTTCCTTCAGCCTGAACCATGTGATAGTTTCCAAAAATGTAAATTAATCATATCTGATTGCTTGCTGGAATCTGCAATTAACTTAGGTGCAAGGGAATTAAGAGTATTTGCCAGGTGTTTCATAATTTACCAGGAGCTGCCTGTGCCACATATGTGTTAAATGTGTTGTTGGCTGTTTAAATTTATTGGCTAGAATATTTTAAGCTTGTGATTGAGTAATTTTTATTGCTTCCTTCCATTTCTATCCCTAGGATGACTCAGATATGAAATACCATGTAATTATATTCTGTATACTATCAAACTATCCCTTGCAATTATGCCACATTGTAGTTGTTCTTTTGAAATATTAGAAGCTACCTATCTAGGAAGTTATTTTTGGGATGCAATTGGTTGCTGGGGTGGAGATTAATTTTAAAGTAATTCTAGACATGTATTGAATAAAGAAAACCTTAAACTCATTAAAAAAATCAGTTCTCAACTTAGAAATCCAATTCCATCAAAAAATGGTAGAAGTGGTTTTAGAAAATATAGTTTTCTGTAGGACTACATTTTTGTCCTGTGTGAGAGTCAGTTCTTGCATCATTTGCATAATTAAAAATGGGAAGAGAATGGAAAAATTTGCCATCTGCCTGCAGGAAAATATTTTACTTGGTATTTGGAGTGTGTTTCTGAGATCCAGATTAGTACTCTAACCCTTCTCTGAAGCCCTCTTGCATTATAAATTTCAGAATTGCAGGACGATCTCAGGAGACTTTCACACAGGCTTTGTACTTCATTTAGTTCTAGAGTTTCACGAAGGTTGAATTTCAGACAAAAGTAAACCTCAGCTTAGTTCTGGGTTCAGACTTCACAATTGTTGCAAGTTTTCATACCTCATGACCTGGAAGATGGATTTCTGCTGTCTGACACCTCTCTTTGTCAGACTTGGAAAGGTGCATACTCACTAGTATCTGAAATTCCCTGGAAAATTCTTGTGAAAATGAATTGCAGAGACAAAATCTTTAACTGGAATACTTGCTTAAACCCAGCAGGAACTCTGAGATGTAAAAGTTCATGTGTAGTCTGTGGTGGCCAGGAGGTTACCAGAAACCAAGGCTTCAGACCACCACTGAATTAGAAGGTGTCACAATAAGCCCAGCACAAAAGATAAAGTCACTCTTGCCCAGTGATTTCATCAGGCATTCGAGGTGATGCAACTTTCATTTCCCCAGCACAAAGCAGCAAGTGTGTGCCAGAAGCAAGACAGCGTGGGGATCTGCAGCCAGTTCTGCACGTCTCCCATTACCTGTTATTTACATTGAAACCGGGAAGAAAATTGCTCAGCCCATTTACAGCTTTTTTACTGCTTAGAGAACTCGTGAATACTGCCTTTCACTGAAAAGACTGTGCAGATCTTACATTTCCCAAGGAATAATGCATTCCCATAAAGCTGTCACAGATTCTAAAAAAGCAGAAGATAAGGGGAAAACAGCAAAAACCCAACAGATTTGACAGTTTATCATTGTCTGAACGCAATTGATGTAACCATATCAGAGACTTGCAGGTGTCTAGATTTTAAGATGATATTTGAGACTGTAAAAGTAGTATTTGTAGCAACAGCCCTGATAAATATAATCCTGTCTGAAGCTCTGTGTGTCCCCCATACTGCTGGGCCTTTACAGGAGGAGAAAAGATTCATTTATAACCGCGTACAGAGAAGTTAACAAAAGTGACTGAAAGCTTCTTTGAGACAGTGAGCTGCCAAGACCAGCTCACTTCTCTAGCCAAAACAGGCTGCCAAGTGATTTGCACAGAGTGTGTGACGCTCCAGAAAGGCCAATCTAGAGAATTGCATTTAAGTATTTCGGATTTAGTTTTTTTTCTTTTCTGGTGAAATCCACACACTGAAGAGAACAACTGTCTGTGGAAATTAGTCTCCAGTTTGCAGTCTGGAAAAGCCTGATCCTGACTTCTGAAGTGATCCTGAAGCCTAGAGAACAGGATATTGTACAGTACTTTCTTGTGTTTATATCTAGTTTTACACCCTTGGCATAGTACTGTTCTGCTTATGGAGAAGCAAGAGGAACAGTCATTCCTACATTTGCCTCTGAGCTTTCTTCCCATTCTGCTGCTTTTACCTGGTTTTGCCTTTCCACTTTAACTTCCTCCGTTCTGTCCTATTTTCCTTCTTTCAAACCTTTACGTAATTATATGTTATTTTCTTTCTTCTTTTTCATTTCATCGCTTTGTATAATTCTCATTATTCTTGCTAAGTCACTAAAATGAGCTTCTCTCCTGTCTTGCTGAGTCAGACTGTTTGGAGAGACTGCCTGTGATGAGTGATTTCCAGAAACACTGATGTGATGGAGTCATGGAAATCAATGAAGGTTAACTGTCCAGAGGTAATTAGAAACCTCTGTGTTATTTTATTACCGTGAAAGCCAAGTTCCTGCCAAGGATGGTCTTGTTAAGAAGATGCCAAGTCTCAAGGAGATGGTTCAGTAGTACAAGTCCTGCATTAGTAGACTCCTGAGCAGAATGTAATGGATCACAAAAACTGACAATGCCTTATGCCCTTCTTGAAATAGAACTGGAAGGCAGGGATCCTTTGTGCACATAAAACGCTGGAGAAATGATCTTGCTATGATGATTCAATAAATCTTTTTAGATTTGGAGATCCCAAACTGATGTTTATACATAGGAAAAACTTGCTTCAGGCAGTTTGCAGAGGCTCCTGTGAGCCACTAAAAAAAAAGTTGATTTGCCAAGAGAAGCAAATACCACTCGGTATATCAGAAAAAATTCTGTGCTATGCATAGTGAAAATGGAGTAAGTTGGGGTATTTTTCTGGGTTGTTTTTGCTGGGTTTTTTAAAAGCTTTTGTTAAGACTTTGAATTCAGCTGGGTTTGCAGAAGTGTCAGAGCAGAGCTCTGCCTGATGTTTTTCTCAGCCAGTGCAATAAAGGATGAGCCTGCATCGTTAGAACTCTGCGGGTGGTTGAATATACTGGGAAATATACATTTCACTGAGAACTTGGAATTCAGGCTTTCTGTGAATTATCACAAATATGGATCCGAGTACCTTTGTCTGCTGATACAGGGTTTTCAGTGTGTTTCAGAAAATCCGTTGCCATTTATTGCTTGAGCTGAGTCTGAGCAGACTTATCACCATCCTTTAATCTTTTTGCAGGTTTTCAGAAAAGCTTTTAATATACTGCTTCATGTTAAAAGTTGTCAGCACCATTGGCAAGCACTGAAGATGAACATGAAGGAGTTGTACTTTTCTGGATGCGATTAATTTTGGCACAGTACTTGTTCCCATGGCTAAGCCCTGTGTGCACTGCTGTTCTTGTCAGGTTCGTTATGTGTGTTTTCCCTTTCCAAAGTATTATGTCTTCACTGTGAAATATTCACTCAGACTCAGATTTGGCAAACAGAGTCTGAATCTAGCAGCATGCTGGTTTCCAGGAAAAAATAATTTGTTCCCTTGGAGGGAGGGAAGGGATTTGGATCTTAAAATGCTTCATTGTATTTTATAACACAGAACTTGCTTTACATTTCTGTATAAAATATTTCTCAAGCAGTTCCTTAGATGTGACCTTGATGATCACTGAGTAAATTATAACATATTATGTGCAATTTCAAGTTCTGTTCCTAAATGTTAAATTCTAAAAAAGTAATAATAGCTCAGAAGTTGAGATACTATTAACATGACTGTTTACAAAATGGGGGTTTTTTCCAGCTTAGAGCAGTGTTTAATGAGTGAATTTTTAAAGTATATTTTCCCCTCTAAGAACCCTTGAAATTTTAACGTGGCTAAGGAAACTAAGTAGAGACACAGGTATTGTGTGTAATCTCCCAGGTCATCTGAGGGAGACTTAAGAGGAAATAGAAGTGGTTTAAAGATCTTTACAGAGTCAGGAATTCCTATATGGGGTTGAACTGAAGGTTCACCTAGTTCACTCTTCTGTTTCTAACAGAGGCTACATAGGAAAAAAAATCAAAGACTCTTACATTATTTTATTTCTCATCTCAATTTGCTAAGGAAGCACAGAGCTTGTTATGAGTATGACACAAATATGAAGAGGTATTAGTATTCAGTACCTGTGCTAACAGTCTCCTGTCAGATCTTCTCATGGTACATAAAGTGAACAGCATAAATAAATTCTAAATATCAAGAGATTTTTATTGCTGGGGCAAAAAAAGACATTGAATGATCAGTGATAACTCTTGAGGCAAGCGTTTATATTTGCATTGCAACATAAGCAAGTGATTTGTAGACAGTCGTCTTTCAGCTTCTGTAATGCTTTAAGATAAATGCTTGCTTATCTGCAAACCCAAAATCCGTCGTGGCCAAGCCAGGTTTATGGTACAATGAGGCTAATTTAGTAGTGGACTTGAAAGCTATAGGGATGTTTCTCAGCAATATCTACCCATGGCTTCAATACACGAATCCATACTTCTCTGTTTTACTTTGGGCATAATTTATTTTGCTTTGCATATCATGCTTTACGCTGACATTCTGGGAAATTTTGCCTTCATGAAGAACCTTTAAATAATAATAATAATGAATATCTAAGTTGGGGCTTTTGGCAGTTTAAGAAACAAAATATTCCTCCTCAAAAGCACATTCGCATTAGGACTTCATATTTCGTTGATTCCAGCAAACTTTTCATTTAACACAGATGAAGGATACCAAGCACCCGGTCCAGGAGTCTGAAATTGTGCTTGCTCCCAGATTAGTTCAGGGAGAGATTGGAGCAGTGATGCCCTCTCATTTCATTCTTGTCATAAGAATTAGCACTTGGGAACCACTGTCTATTTTTGTCTGCAGTATTTGCTGCTCTGAAGCTGTCACCTCAGATGCCTGTTGTATGGTGAATGATTACCACTGTTAGGCCCGAGGTGAAACCAGTTGCACAGAAAATAGATTGATGAGTATATTTTTATAATAGAATTATTTTGAAATGAAAGCAATTCTTCTGTTTCTTGAACTATAGTTTTATCTACTGGTGAATAAGGAACTTGCATATTGCAGTAGCTCTTATTTCAATAAAATCTGTGTAAGCTATGATACAGACTTCAAGCCAACAGGATTTGGGTTTTAACATTATTATTAGATGATTATATTAATCGGTATGATGAGTTTCTGAACTTTGTTATTCCAGTTGAATACAATCTTGTGAAAGTTAAGGGTTTGAGCATGAGTTGCTTGAAGCTGCTGGAATGTGGCTTTCAGCCAATGTATTTGTAATATAGTTACTCGTTAAGAGAAAATACCATTGTACGTTTTAATCTTCTATACTGCCAATACTGAAGGAAGCTTCCCTCATCTTTTTTGCTCAGTGAGATAATGTGGCTGATAACCTTTATATAGTTCAGGGACTTACTTCATTGCTTTCTAATAGAGTTTCTGGAGAGTATAGATTTAGATTACAATGTCGAATGGCCACAGGGCCTCAGGGAAATATGCTCTCATTAATGGACTTGTTAATGATTATCATTGCAGAGGCTCTAATAGTATCAGATGTAAACCTTGTCACAGCCGTCCATCTTTATCATGCAGATATGGAGACGCATCATTAATTCACACAGAGATTCTCAGATCCTCCGAGCTGTGCACATTGATGCAGTGTGATAATGTCTGAAGGAAATTAAAAGCTGCGCGTTATCAATTTAATATTTCAGATTTCTATTTCCAATTAATATGGTCTAAGAGATAAGAGGAATTGAACCACAGCAGTACTATGGGTCACTCAGAAGAGATCAAATGCAGATTATGCCTCTGTCAGTTTCAGCTTCATTATGCTCATTGCATCCTCTCTGAAAGGGCTGAGACAATATAGACTCATATCAGTGAAGTCCCTCAGCTGAAAAGTTAAAAGCATATATCCTATGCAAACACAAAAAAAATTATGCCAATATAAAATAGTTTACAGATTCTAGAATAGCTTTTAAACATTTTTTTGGAGTTTTTAAACTTTATTACAATATAATAATGTCTTTTTCCTTTATCATGACTTTGATGGGTATATTCATAATGCATTGAGTGCAACAAGTTATAATCTGTCTCAAATTTGTAGCTTTAGAACCTCTACATTAATAACCTGTTTGGTAATTATTTGCTGAAATGTGAGAATTTGGTTACGAACATTTGGTTTGGTGTTTTGGGGAGTAGCTCTGACAGGAGCATGTGGAAGAGGGAAAACGTGAACAGCACACCACTGGAATTGGGAGATCCGTAGATTCTCTTCAGTCTACCCAATGATGTTCCCACGTCAGGGAAAATTTAAGAACATTTTTTGCACCTGTCTCTGAAGTGTAAAGCAGCTTCAGCATTAATGTGCTGCAAACTATGAAACTGAGAGAATGTTAGTGAAATGCATTTAAGAAATTTTTGAAAGGAAAACATTGTAAGGTCCAAGTCTGGAGGATGCTGTTTATGTCCATATGCCGCATGCTTTCATGGGTACAGATGAAAGACTGTAGAAAGGAAGGCCTTGCAGGGCTGGAAAAAGATGTAAAAATGAGTACTGACAAAGGACATTTACATCAGACACTCTTTTATGCAGGGCAGCAGCAAGGGAAGCCATCTGTGAAATCAGATCTTAATGCAGCTGTGGTGGAGAGCTCCCGCTCGGTGCTCGCAGCAGTCAGGGTGGGCACACCCTCAGCTGTGGCTGCCCCGGCTGGGGTCAGGCGGGCTCAGGGCGAGCTGCCACAGTTCCACTGCTTACTGCTGGCACAGGCAGCAAGCAGAAGCTAAAACACAAAGCTCTTAAGTAAGGCTTCAGTACTTTTAGCTTCACGAGAGGAAGAAACCCTGTAAAAAGCTTTATTTCTAGTATTTCCTGCCCGCTGTGGTGTTCACTTGAGTCTCACACTGCTTTTAAATTATTGATAAGTCTATGAAATGAAGGAATCTAATTATTTATCTCCAATGAACAACTGCAAACATCTGCTATTGGTCCAATGCTGCTATAAAATGTAATTTTATTAAGTTTCTTCTATGAGTTGAGAGAGGAATTACTGTGTTTTTCCAAAAATCTTACATATTCCTCTGGCATTATTCTTGCTGCAGTACACTTCGCTCTTTTTTGAATCCCAAGACTGAAAGATAATGCTCACTTTCTTCTTCTCGGCTGTTTGGACATTGTCTTTTGTGGGAGGCTGCCAAGCCTTGCAGGTTTTTAACAATGTGGAGTGTGTATTGTAAGGTCTGTAACAATTACTTGGCTTGCTGTGAAATTTTGGATAAGTGAAACATTACCACTATTTGTGCCATTTTACCTCTACTTTTCACAAAGGTAGTTCTGGCTCTCTCATCCAGACTCATTTGTTGTGGTTTTTGTGTTGCAATCAGTGCAAAATATAAAATTTACCACCTATTCATCTCAGTCTCTTTGTCACACTTGTCACCTGCTTTTAATTTCCTCCTAGGAAGTCCCTTCCTATCCCCATTGTATGGCTCTAATTTTAATAATCCCAGTCCTTCCAGAGCTCTTTCCCCAAAGAAATATTTCACTGTACACACCACTTAGTGTGTTGATATTTCTTGTTAGTATGCAGTGTCGGGTTAGCTCCTCTGGATAACCTTGATAAATTAAAAATTGGCTTATCAATATTCAATCAACCTAGCTCATTTATCCAAATGTCTGATTTCCTTTCTGTCAGAGCTGAGCCGAAAAGGCACTGCAAAAATAAATGGAATTAAAATTGCATATTTTTCTTTGAAACAGAAGTTAAAAAAATCAGTCTGCTGCTAATGTCACCTTAAATGCATTGGTTTATCAACAGTGAAATAACATACAGTGGCAGACATGACATAAAAAAATGTTAGTTTTCATTACAGTTGTTCTTTGAATGCAGTGAGCACCTAATTGAGACTTTATTAAGAAAATTTGGGAAAGCTGGGTTTGGTCTGTCCTGTTCTTTGTATAACTATTGACCCTTGCTAATTCTTCTACATATTTTTTAAAGTGTATAGAGGTTTATATATTCCAGAGGGGGCTGTGAGGCAGGTGGGATGAGCATCCCATGGATTTATCTTGTAGCATAATGACAGCAACATAATTTTCCAAATCAGATCTCCCTTCATCTTGTGCTTCATTGCCTTTGCAGTTTAGAGATCTCCAAACACCGTTTTGTGTTTGCACCATTTCTATTCAGTACTTCTCTGTAGCTGCTCCACTCAGCTGCTGTCACTGCCTGGGACCAGTCCTTGTGTCTGTTGCTCATCATCTTGGTTTTGCAAGATGTAGAGTATAAGTTAATCGAGGGAAATGACAATGTTGTTTCAACTTTATATCAAAAATCTGATAGCACATCATGTGAAAGGACAGGCTCACAGGAATTCACCAAGGCAGGCTTTTCAAAAGCCCCAGTGGTTTGGGGGGCCTGCACTGTGATGCAATAAATAGATCTGATTGTCAGTGGGCACATGGGCAGCAGCATTGCCACTGAAGGGGCTCCTCATTCCTCTCTGCTTGAGAATGGCTTGCTTTGATGTCCTGGCAGGGACCCTGGAGCTCCAGGATGTCCTGTGACGTGTTCCTGAAAACACTGATGTGCTCATTTCTCAGTGGCTGCTGAAAACAGTCAGCACTGTCAGTCAACAGAAGGCAAACAGAGGCCGATCTTTCATCACAATATACCTTGTTAATTTATATATAACGTGAGCCCTGGCGGATCTAATTCATCCAGTCAAAGTTTCCTGGGAGTTTGTCAGCTAGGTTCATTCTGTATTGTAGCAGCCGTGCTGGAAACAGAGGTCTTCACAGTTCTTTGATTTGCTTCTGTGTTCAATGACCTCTAATTTTGTAGTGAAAATGTATTCCTATTATTGGGATTTCTTTTGGGGTTATTTTGTTTTAGTTTGGGTTTTTGGGGGGGGCTGAAGGGGGCTTATCCGTGTTCCAAAGTCAGAAATGCATTTTGCTGAGCTCTGCATATAGTACTGAGGTTAATCTACGTAGGTTTTGCATTAAGACAGTTAAAATTATTTCATCCCTGCCAAATTAAAAAAACCTAAGGTCAAGCAATTTCCTTTTGAATTAATTTATGCAAAATATTTAAACAAAATCCTGTGGGTTTAAAACCTTAAATTAAAAATAAAAGTACTGCTTTATAGGGAAAAATTAAAAACTAATATTTTAAAATTAAGTCAGATGACTTTTGATTAAATCCTGACAAGATTCAAGAGTTTGCTTCACTTTAAAGGCTCAGGACAGTTGTGCTAACCTTAAAGGAACCAAAGAAAGTGCTTCAGACAGTGTATATGTCCCGTGGAGAAAAAAATACAAGGGGGAATGCAGGCACGGAACTGCTGTTCAAACATTTTATGTCTTCAAATTGTTGCACTTTTATCCTAGATGAATATTTGTGTGCATTTCCTAGTGGGACGGGCTGTGCATTTTTCAACAGTGAGCAATTGTAAAGCATATACAGTACCAAGGATGCTATCTGATAGCATCAAAACCTTGCTCTACTGGTTTTGCTATCATTTGTGGAGAAATGTAACACAGGAACGACCTTATGATATGGTTTTGCATCAATAACTTCTTTGTGCACTGGTCTAACCACACGTTTGTCCTGGATTAAAGCTGCTAATTTGAATTCTATAAAACAATGTCCAGTTTTGCTAATGAAACAGTGCACGGGAGCAGTGCTATCCTGCTGCTGGTGCTACTGTTCACCAAAAGGAGTTTTAGGAGGAGGAAGGAAAAATGTGCCCATTTCAGAGTTAATTATCAATGTTTAGAATGTCTGGTGCTTCTTTAAAGCACTAGCCCTAGAAAATAGGTTTTGCACGATTAATATGTACCCGCTCAGTATATCAGAGTTCTCTGCTATGTTGTTCCTGTAGGGTACACAGCGTACATCCTTGGGAATGTGTGGTTGGAAGATGTTCCATGCCCTCTGCTTGGTGTAATTCATTTCCTTCCACTGCGAGAAATGTTTTTTTCTGTAGGGTTTTGGGATTATGGAGTAGGATGGAACCAGTGGAAACACCTGAAATGAGTAACAGGTGAGAAGGGGGTGTGACCTGGGACACTGGCCAGAGGATGGAAGTCAAAGATGGTTTAGAAGGTACACAATACTTTGTTGTTTGCATTACAGCAGATAGAAAAGAAAAAAAAATATTTATCAGTAACAGAAGCTTGAAATATGCAGACTGGAACAGAACTGATACACAGATTCAGTGGGTAGGAAACTTTGGTAACCACAGTAACAGTAGGCAGCTTCAGCCTTTTGAGTTACTCATCCTTGCAACAGGATCTCAATGTAGCAGGGGTGAAATTTTTGCTTGTCCCTTGGAAAAGTCAAAACAGACCCCAAGAATGATGACGTGGAAGAGAAAACTCTGAGTTTGAATTTCAATAGAAAACCAAATTTTAATAGAGAACCCTGAGTTTCCACACAGATTACTGTCTTGTTGTATGTACCTGGACAAGTGTCTTTCCAAGGAAGAACTGAGAGAGGAATCTCTTTCCTTTAATTTTGCAGTTTGTTAGCTTAGCTCTGTGAAATGCAGATTTTCATGATACTAAACTGGAAGCTGTGCTATTTATGTGTTTCCCTTTAAACAATGTTTGGATTTCATAGTAATTCACATTTTGAAGTCAGCCTTAAAATCTGTGCTTATGTTGGTGTATAAGGAATGGTGTTCTGAGGCATGGAATAGTGGCATAGCCTATCAGACCCAAGGGGTTGCCAGTGGCAAAATCCACAATGTATTCTCTTCTCTTTCTCCTGTCCTTTGCACAGAATTCCTTTGGGCAGCATCAGGGTGGTGGAGGGAGAGAAAAATTATGAAAAATTCTTTTTAGCCCTCTATGCTCTGGACTTCAGTCCTGGAGCTAGACTACAATAATATCTTGAAAAACAAGCTTGACCATGAGGATGCTTACTAATGAATACAAAACCAAGCACAGTTTTGGAATAAAATAAGGAAATGTTAGATTTTGTTTTAACACCTTTGTTCTCAGAAGTTTTCTTTTCATCATCACAAAGATATTGATGCACGAGAAAGTAATTTCTGGCTAGTGATCCAAAATGCATCCCCAGGCACATCTGGGAAAGCACTAAGGCTGCTGGGAACTGACCCGGTCACCTCTGGAGTGGGATGGCAGTGGTGCTCCTGGCCTTCTCCTGTATCTCAGATTTCACACTGTGTCTCTCCTTGCAAAGTTCCACTCTCCCTCAGCAGAGGCTCGCCCAGCAAGAGTGGATTTCTTGGGGCAGGTTGGCAGGGTTGGCTGCTGAGATGCCAAGGTAGGAGAGCCCCAGTGTGTATCTTGGAACCCCTGGGGCATCCACTGGGCTCTCTCTGTGTGTACAGTCCGAGCAAACCCTCAAAAATATCAACTTTTAAAATACTACCAGGTAAGTAATGAAAACCCTCTTCAGACAATTAAAATGCTACACAGATGATGGTGGCCAGCCAGTGTTAGAAAAGATTGCTGGTGACTTTTATTTTAAAATAAGAAATCTAATAACTGAAACTTCTTGCTAGGATGAGAAAAACACTTCTTTGCCTTAATGTTGTGTTGTACATATTTTTCCACTTTAATGCTAAGGGTAGCCAAAAAACATGAAAAAAATCTATAATTAGCTCCAGCTTTACAAGTATAAATCCATATGCAAGTTAACCTTTAGAAAATAGCCATTTGTGTTAAATTCATCAAGAATTTCTAATTAAAAACTGAGCACACATGAATTAGTTTGACAGGGAAGAACTGCTGGAGCATTTGCTTGGATTTGGCTCTGTGTGTTCCCAGGCTTTGTCTTCACTTCAAGTGTTGCTGCCAGCTATTTCACCCAGCCTAGCCACAGCCTTGGAGCCCAGAGTGATTTCATTAACAGATGATGAATTATGAGAACTTGAACTGTGGCTTGTGGTTGAAGTCCCACTGCATTAGTACTTTTATTCTCAGCTGAGTTTGAATGTTATGCCACAGACCCCATTAGGCTGGCTCATTTGGACTTGGAGCATATATTGAAATAAAGTCTGAGGTATCCATGATTGGATGGGAGTTCATCTATAGAAAATAAGTATCTGTATAGCTTTTGCTATACTGCAATGAAAGAAGGCCGAATAAAGATGTGAGTAAGCAGCTCATCAGAAATATTCACAACCTTGACAACAGATTCAGCTTGTGAGGCTGAAGCGTTTTCATTGTGGGGTGTCCGAGTAACCCTGAAACAAGATGCTGCTTTATTTTTTTCTCTTTATGCTAGAAAAGTCTCCCCAAAAATCTACAAGTGCTTTTCCTTCTCAAAGCACAGACACTCAAAGGAGAGGTGAGGGTGCTGCCTTGCTGTGGCCACCTAAAACACAGAGGCTAGATGAGAATAAGAGGAGGTATTTATTTGAAGGGCCTTCAAAGGCACACCCTGGGCAGTCAAAAAGGCTCCACCCAAGATGGACGCTGGGTCACGGGCTCTTCACGCTATTATAAGTTTGGTCCATCTGCATATCAGGGTTAATTCTCCAATTATAACCTCAGTTAATGATGTAATTACCCCAAGTTTGCCCCCCCTCTCAGGGCTTTAGTTCACACATTTTGGGGCCTGGTGTCCTTGAAGAGCAAACCTAGAGAGGGTTTGTTATGTCTACCCAGCATGAGAGAACAGCAGCTAGCAGGCCACACGAAACTTCAGAGTTACACACTAGGCAGTACAGGGTTTGAAAGATATAAAAATTAAAACCTAAGGCATCAAGGGTGCTGAAGGAGAATGCTAAAATATGAATGGAAGTTATAACTATAGCAGCCCCTATTCTGCTAAAGCAAAGTTCTCTGCATTACCATGAATTTTTAAGCTCTCTTCAGGAGCTGCAATACTAAAACTAATTTATTGTTGGCTTTGTTTTAAAATGCTTTAGATCATGAGTTTAATTGTTTGATTAACTGAGTTGTCTTCGTGTTGAGTCATCCAAAATTTGGGTTGTGAACTGCCTACTATATTTGTCCGTTTGTCTTCATGAGAAATTCAGTTCTTCTGCCTTTGTTTTTTTTAGGTAAGGGTGCAAAGAGTTAAAGTTATCACATGGAACAAATACTCATAATTGTCTCTATTTTGTGTATCTTTCACCTGGTTAAATTTCCCTAATGTTGGCTAATACACGTTATTCTGCATGCTTTCCTCTAAAATTTAAATAATTTGAGTGAGGGCTTATTATTACTCCCTGGTTCATTATCACCCAGGCTCAGCTTGATCAAGTCACAAGAGATGGGCAGGATAGGCTAGAAAAGAAGATATATGCAAAAAAAGAAATTACAGTACTGCCATAAATGCCTTAAAAATGCTCGTTGGAACACATAGAAATAAATTATGTTATAAAGAATATTTTGCTTCCCAACCTGTGGATATTGCATTAAGCTCCTACTTTGTTTCCAAGTCTATTTATAGTTCCTAGATTATGTGAAATCCTTGTGAAATTGTTTAGTACCCATGGTTACCAAACACATTTCATAAACTAACACTGTACTAACGCTGGTGATATATCAGCAAGTTTTTCTCTCTTTTCCTAGCAGTGGGTTTCTGGTACAAATCCTCAGAGGTATAGATAATAAAATCCAAAAATATTTCCTGCATTTGCAGTAAGCTGTGTTTAACACCACTATTTCTGCCTGGCTTTACTCTCAGCATGGTGTTGTGGCACTTCGGAAGCATAAATAGTCTTGGCCTGCCTTGTATTCCAATGAAATTTGTCAGTCTTTAGGACATGCCATTTCTAAAGAGATGACAGCTGAAAAGCCTTCATGCCTAAATCTAAATAGCACCTAAGCCACATAAAACTCTGTTTTTACTGTCCTTTTCTTTTACAAATGTAAACAGACAGCGGCAAGTGTTGCAGCTGTAATAATTGTAGTGTTAGAGGTCCTGTGATATTTTCTTATTGTGGTAGGACTCACACATTTTTTTAATGTTTTCTTCTTTTCATCTTATGATTTAGGAAACGTGTGAAATTGAGGCAGGGATGCTGTGTCTTACGGGTTCTCTGTGATATAAATACAGGACTGTTTACCAAAGACTTTTACAGCTATGAATGATACCCTGTGAAGGGAAGAAAACTGGCACAAGTGACATAGTACAGTGAAACTGAAGCTATTTCTCACTCCCGTTATTTTTTTTGCCTTTTAAATACCTTAAGCCATTCTTTGTTTTCAGTTTTGTCCCTTTCCCATTTTGACCCCTCTGATATGGATGTCACATACAAGAATTGTGTGATGCCCATGAGCTATAACAGAAAAAAATAATATTTACAAACTGCCTTATTTACTCCTTTGCTGTTTTCCTCTAACAATCCCTTCATAGCCCTGTGTATATATCCAACTAAATCAAGTAGCAAAAGCCAACATGACACCCATATGTGCCAGTAATTAGCAGGTACAGGCTGATTGCCATCAGAAGCAGGTAATGTTTCGGCACTAATGGGCCATTACAAAGAGAGGGCATTACAGTCTCGGCGCTTCTTTTGTGCCGTAATGTCATCCTGGGCATTTTCTGCTTTTCTCGCTGACGACATCTTGAAATACAATCACAGCTAAACCAGGTAATCCACCTGATCGAGATCTGCTCACTAAGGAAAAACTGTTGGGAAAAGGAAGCATTTGAAGTAGCTTTAGTATTTCAGAAGTATGTTTAAATCACTTAAGGCTTGTATGGTTCTTCACTCCACTCATGCTACTTGTTTGTTAAATAAAAGCTTACAGGAATCCATTCAATTCACAGGAGAGCTACAAAACTCTGATGCGTGTATCCATTCCTGTGAACTGTTTATTATATTGTTGCAATTCATCTCCCCGTTCAGATCTGTGTGCCAGCTGATCAACACAATAATTGGAAAGATACGTGAAATGCCGATTGCTCAAAATAGATTTTGGAAGGGGGGGAAGTAAATAGTTCTCATGGAGCTTTATTTGTAGAACATAGACTCTAGTTGTATTTTCTTATTTTCATAAGCCGTACACAGGGATTGGTAGGTGCAGTGTTTTTATTTTTCTGTGCACAAAAAAAAATCTGTTCAGTTCTGTGCTGCCGTTAGGGACTGGGAGACTGAAGTAAGCAGAGAGAGGATCATTGCTGCTCCTGGCCCCGGCCTGGCTGTTTTCTCAGCCTGCCTGATGCTGAGCCTCACCTGCGGCAGCAGCTCCTCCTCCACCTTGCAGCCTGGGGCTTGGACCCAGGAGAGTTATTTTGCAAGGGCTTGTGCAGAATGCCTTCCCATCAGGGATGACTAAACAGGGACTCACTACATGAGTTGCTTAGGAAAGCAGAGACTATTTGTTCATGTCCTGCAAAACACATTATACCTGGGTTAAAGAGAATTTTCCCTACTCTTTTTAGCCTGCCTCTGAAGCTTAAACAAACTTGGCATAGCTAAAGAATGGTAAGTCTGCCTGTGGGAGGAAGAGATCAGATATCTTGAGATACAGGATGCCAACAGCTGTGAACCTTACTCTTCATTTTATACCTGCCTTGGGAGCAGGCCGTGCAAGCAGACCAAAGCCGGCAGTGTGGAATGACTAAGCAGAAAGCAGGCAGCTGCTCAGAAAGTCAAAGTGGGGATGTCCAAATTACTGTGTGGTTGCACTGCATTCCTTACCCAGCCATGGGGCAGCTCTAATGTGAGAAACGTGAAGCCGTGTTTGAGGAATTAGCACCCACCAAGCCGGGCAAAGGAGCTGTGGCCAGGGTGTGGTGGGCTGGTGGAGGCAGGAGGGGCTGGCTCCCTCCCCTCTTCCCCAGCTGCAATTGCCCTTTGCTACCTCCTCGTTAAGGCCTGTTTCCTCACGAACTCCGAGTTATCCAGAACTGGAATGTGTTTGCGCAAATGCTTAGGATCTGTAAATCCAGGGCCGTGCTAAGGTGACAGTACTTGTGATCTGAGCCTCAGAACTCTGTAGACAATCTGATCTCAGCATCTGTTGTGTGAGATAATTGGTGTGTCTTGGCCGTGTGTCTGGTGTTAGGCTGAGCAGAAAGATGAACACTCTGTGCAGATTAAGGTTAAGCCAAGAACAACATTTCCGTGAGTGTCACTGGAAGAGAGTTTGTCCACAGCACGATCTTGCAAATGTGATGTCTCCCCATGAGTCATTTACTCTCTTTCTTCCAGATACTCTAAAGTTCCACGTAGTTTTGTTTCTGTTGTGATTTATGAGGAAAAATCTCTATCACTCTGTTTACAGTCTCTATACACTATTCTAAATGTCACCATCGTCTGAGCTATGTGAGATCACCCCCATTGTGCACTCACATGGCCAGACTCTCTCAACGAGCATTACTGGATCTGTTTGCCTCAAATGTGGCACTACAGCAAGTGTGAATAAACATATACCTACAGTCACAGAGCAGCAGAAGAAACAGCAGGACAGATACTCAACAGATAACTCTTTGGAAGAGAAGTGAACAATGCTCACTTTGAACATGAGATATTTGATTTATAGTGATTTATGGTTTAAAATCCATGTGCTTTCAGCGTTACTTGCAAGTGAAAATAATAGTCATTGATATTAAAGGCCTATCTGTGGACTCTCAGTTGTGCTATAATAACAGCAGGAGTGTCTGTTCATGTGCAAAAGTGATCACAGGAAACATTTCTTTAATTGTAAGAGTTTTTCTAGTGTCACTTCCTCTTTTGTGAATTCTGGCTGACCATGTCCAGACACTCATGAAGGCCAGTGCACTTTCAAGTAATCTACCAGAATTTTGAAACCAAACATGTTGGAGTCTCAATATTCCTTTTGCCTTGGCACAAACACTGAGATAACTGTGATTGGAACTGAACATTTTAGCTTCAGATTTCCCTGTTCTATGAAAGGAAGAACACCTGTCTTACTGTGATCCTAGCAATTCTTAAAGTCATTCTGGAGGCACTTGGGCTCAGATGTAATTTCTACTGTGGTAGCTGAGGTTTCATGAATTACTTGCAAACCCGTCTGAAGATCTTGAATCTCTTCTTTTATTTTCTGTAGTGATTATTCTCCCTCTTTCTTTCTCTTCTCTTCTCTCTCTTTTTTCTTTTTTTTTTTTCTTCCCTGCCAAAGGGAAGTTCATTTTAAAGTCACATTTTCCAGCCGTGTGTTGGGGAGGATGAATCCTAAAATACTAACTAGTTTAAACTCATTTTTACAGGGCTCACTGCAAAGCCCATGTACAACAAAGGAGACTTTGTATCAGCTCTAACAGATTTCTGCTTGAGAAAACACTGTATTTTCCAGTAAAATGCCGTATGTCCATCCTCTTTTTTTCCCTCTCTGTACAGTCTCTCAATTTATTTTATTTTTTAACTTATTTTTTCTAATCTGGATGCTCTTTGATTCACTTTTCTCCCTATTTTATTTTCTCCTTAGTGGGATTTGATCCCAGTAGAGCTGGGGTTCAAGCTGATATTTTAGGAGCAGAATATGACTGAATTGCTCATTAACTACAGTAAGTAGTATACTTAAATATTCCCATATTCAAAATGAAAATTTTAGTTTCGCTTTAGAAGATGCTGTTCACACTTATGTAACTTCATTGTTAAAGAAGAAAAAAAAGACCTAGAAATTTGCTTTTTTCAGACTTGACAGTATGAACAGCAGTTTCACACTGTAAATCATACTGCATAATACTACAGTTTCACGCTATAAATCTGTAAACCATAAATTATAAATAGAGCCTATAGCTACATGTCTGAGTGCCATGATGGCATTTTTTAAAGTTTTTCCTATAGTAGTTTAAGACTTCTTTTAGGGTTTCTCCTACTGGTACTGCAGGTTGGGGATGATTTGGTAGGCTTCTTTCTTTCTGGTGTGAAGCAGTGAGGTGCCACAGGTCAGTGGCCAAAAGCAGAGCTGTACAGGTGGGCTGTGCTCATGGAAGGTGTAACTATTGTCTGTGGGTGCTGATCCTGGCCTGGCCCGGTGCCCTTGCAGGGTTCACTGAGTTATTTAAGTTCTGCCTTTTGCAGGATTTTCAGTTAAAGGACTGTGCAGGCCACTCAGCTACAAGGGTCAAGAGCTGACCACGTCAATGAACTCTTGCAGCCCCTATGTGTAGCAGAGCATGACCTTCAGTATCACCAGCAAACTATATGAGCTGCTCCCAGAGTAGAAGAAATTTGCTTTCCAGCCATGAAAATGCAATTTTGGTGGTAGAACAGGAGAACTATGAAAAAGTACCAACGATGCAGGTGCATTGTATAAAGCCCAAGCAAACAGACAGGGTTTTACTTCAATACTGATGGCACTGTTCATTTCTCTTCATCTGGCAGAATACACTCAGGACACATCTTGTTACATCTCTTACTAATTTTTAACCACTTTTAAGTAAGATTAGATCGGATTATCACTGGTATAAATAAATCAAGCTCACTGTCCCAGTGAACCTAGTGAAGATGCCAAAACTTCTATGGACTAGAATTCATACTGGGAGAGTTGTGCAAAGTAGTGGTAATGGATTATGACTAAGAGCAGTAAGACATTTGCCTGTATCATGCGTGTCTTACAGGAAATCACTAGGTGAAATTAAGCTTACTTTGAAATAAGCAGGAGGTTTTCTTTTGGCTTTAATGGCGGTGCATTTCACCCATTACGTTCTACAGCTTTTGAAATCAAAAGGGAAGACAAAGAATACAAAGTTGCTCTTATTTTTTTTTTGTTAAAACTGTCCCTCAGAAATCATTGACCAGCAGGTATCTCTTGGAAGGATGGTGGATGTAGGTGCACTTCAGGTTTGTGCTTCAGTCTTTAATGCTCTCTGGGAATAGTGGTTTCATTTTCCTTTTCTCTGAATTAATTTCTTTTTCTGTAAATGTCCTATTTTCTTTTTGAAGCTTGTTGCAGTAAGAAGGCTTCAGTTTAATTATAGTGAGCTATGCTATAGTTTCTAATGAATCTGAAAGGCAGCAACATCCCAGACACAGAGGCTGCCTGCAAAAAGCCAGGCAAGTGTCAAACAGGTCCCTCTTTAAGAGTTCAGGAGATTATATGCTGTTCTAGAAGCCCACTGTGCAATTACTTCACTTTCATGGTCACAGATGGCCACTGAAATTGTTCTGTCTGATAGTGTTTGATGAAGCATTTAACATTTTGAATCACAGTGGACTAATACAATTCAGAATGAATCCTGAATGTTTTAACTGGATTAAATGTCTGAGAATGTTTTTGTCTCAATGTGCCATGCTTTTCTACTTTAAGAAAAGCTCAAGCACTTTAAAGCTATAGTATTGAAAATGCTATTTGCTGCTGAAGATGCTATAGAATAATGAAAAGAATCCCACCTTTCCTTGGTGGCTCTGGCTGTTCCTTTCTCACCATAAAGTATGTATTAGCTCTTTCAGGCAGCTGAACAGTCCCATTGTCCTGGGCACAGAAAAGCATAAAATCACTGGCAATCACTTTGCCATTGTGTTTGGAGATTAAAGGACAGGACCTGACAAATGAGGCAGACCTTGAATCAGAAGAAGAGGTAGCATCAGATAATGCAGCTAAACAGTATGTCTAGCACAGATTAGCTCTGAATGAATTCTTGGCCAGTCATTCCTCTGGCAACCTATTTGCCAAAGGAAGGTCTTGATTTATCTTTCAGGTGGTATTGATTTTTACTTCTAATTCTGAATATTATTTTGTATTCAGTTTTAATTAAGATTTATGATGGTCTTGTAAGCTTCCAGGAATGCTCAAAGAGCATATACGGTGCTCGTAATCCAGAAAATTATGTGGATGCTTATTCCTGTGGTTGTTCTCTTTACTCCCATCCTGCCACCCAAATAACCTCATCCTGGCAGCACATATTTGTATCAGTATCGGTTTTCTAATGTAAAAAGCAGTGTACAAGGATTTATGGGAAGGTCTTGGGATGACTCAACTTTTGGCTGCTGTCTCTGTAGCAGAAGGCTGTGGTTTCCATTTCCACCTCATGTACTAGGCTCATACCCAATGCTTGGCACTGCCTTTTGGTGACAGGGGGTGTTTCACTGAGGAAGATGTCATCCTGAACATGACATGATGAACTCAGAGCTATTGTTTCTCCATCTGGAAATGAAAACCCCAAGGAATACTTCAGACAGCTTAGCTTAGGGCGCAGCCAAACATTCCCAAAATCATTGCTGTGGCAATGCGTATGTGAGATGTTCAGCACACGACAACCACGTTTCTGCCTGAAGAGTTCTTGCAGCATCGCTGCCTGTATTGTTTTCATCAGTGCACAGCATCTGTTGTGCCAGTTGTAAAACACACAGATTTCTATTAGCAGAGCAGACATTTTTCTGCTGTGCAAGTGGCAGAAGCTGTAGCAAGTCAGCTTTGCTGCTGCCTCTTCTTCCCACCTCTGGAGAGCTGTAGCCTTCCTGTTGCTGCAGGGAGAAAGTCAGTTGTAGAAGTCAGTGTATGGCACCACTAGAGCATTTAAACTCTAATGCCAAGGGAAATACTGCAGCTGATTCCATATTTTTCAGTGATACGGAGACAGAAAATCTTTAATAATGGTGCGTGATGGAGGCTGTCACAAGGGGCCAATATTGACAGTTTATAATTGTGTTTAGTAAAGGAGCTTAATGTTCCTAGGGAAAACAGAAGATTTTTGGCTCATTATGATATTCTGCTTTCAATCTGAATTTAAAAAATATATCTTTCTGTTATCTGTGTCTGTCCATCTAACTCCATTACCCCAGCTTTTCTGCACTTCTCTGTAATCTTGTCACAGATTTCTGCTCGTTTCCTTCCTCCCCTTGTCAGAGAAGGGAAGACGAGAACAAAGAAGGAAAGAGAGAAATCTTTCAAGTACTTTCTCCTTTTTCCTTTGGTTTGAAAAACATGGAAAATGCTTGTATGAGAACAGTGATAACAGCCAAGGACCAGACTTCAGCCCTGTGTTTTCATGCTTTTCCAGGGAACATGGTGATGATTATGAACTGATCTAGTCCCAGCCCATTAACAAGCTTGTTCTCATACAGAGAGCTGATAGCAGATTTCAGATAGGTTTGGGGTTAGATACACACAAAGAAAATGCTTCTGTTTGTTCTGTTCTCTTTAGCCTGGATGCCACACTCTGAAGCACCAGCCTTGCCGATATCAGTGGTGAACTTGCCTCCCTTCACCACAAATCTAATCTTAAAGAGCAATTAAAAATGCACTCTGAAGGTATAATATCATGTCCTGTTATCCCCAGGCAGGGGTTGCCAGGATCCTACCAAGGATACCATCGCGTTCTAAAGCCCTGACACTCGTAACCTCCCTGAGGTCACATTGGAGAGCTGATTCTTCCTCTCTGTCTGAGCTCAGGAATAACTCTTGATGGAATTTGGTGGAAAAACAGTTCTGGAAAGTATTTACAAGTGAGAATAAATATATTGCTTGGTACCGTGACGAATACCTTGCATCTTTACAGGTGGTGGTATGAATGTGCAAGTAAATTGATTTGCAATTCTCATGACACAAAACTAAGTTGAAAACCCTAAATTAAATTTTTCTTCCAGTCCCCAGAAATAAGAGACCACGCAAGAGAGTCTGATATGTGAGCAAAGTTTGCTATAAAATAGACTCCTCTCAGGGAATGTAAGTAGTTTTCTTCTTTAAGAAAAATATGGCAGTTAGATGCTCTGCCAAACTTTTAGTGGCTTAAAACTCCAAGATCTCTACAGAAATCTGGAAAGGAGCCATTTTGGAACATGATTTTTATCAACAGGGATTAGATGGAATGATCAAAACAAATCTGAAGTTTTAATAAACAAACAAGTTTCCATCTTCATTGCATAGATTCCTATTTCTCTCTTATGCAGGTAGTGCTAAATTGCAGGTAGCAGGTGGGATTCTTGTTCTTCGTTAGACTTTAATATCACTTCATATATATTTAAAATTTATAACAGGTCTCATGAATTCAAATGAGACATCACAGTCCACAGATAAAACTGCAATAACAGTTATACAGATTTTAGAAAATAGTCAACCCCAGGTGTTGACTCATGAATATTTATACACATCAGTCATAAAGGAAGCAAAATACAATTTGGACCTGATCCTATTCCTAATAAAATGGATAAAAAACACCCAATACTAGAAACAATCCTTTAAAAGACATCTGAGAAAAAAACAACAATTTTTCCCCATCTCCATGTGTATCCCCAAAAATGGGGTGGGTTTGAGGGATCAGAAAATGAAAACATGTTTTTGCTTTTTTTATTTATTGAGGTGGTACTTATTTTTCCTCAGTTTGGAATATATTCTTATCTAAATACACGTAAGGAAAGTTATTTTTTACATACAAATTTTTTTAATTGTGTCACAGTTTTTGAACTTAAGCATATATTCTTTGCATGATAAATTTCATTAATAAAAGCAATCTCAGTGACACCTGTGAAAGGAAATACATACATAAAAAAAAATTTAATATCAGTAAATATTTTATTTTAGTTTTATATAGCTGGAATACAGCCAAATGGATTTTTCTCACTTAAAAAACCCATTCCTTCAAACTGGAGAAGTTTCCATTACAAAAAATGAGATTTGGAGTGTTATTGGGAAGGGGAAAAGAAAGAGTATGTAACTGAAGTGAGTAAATACAAATACCTGGTAAAATATGAGCTCTAGGTCAGATTCTGACTTTATTTGCACCTTTGTACGTACTAGGATATTTCCAATAAGTTACGTTGTTGAAGATAGATTTCATGGCGCTGAGACCAGGATCATTCACATGAATGCCTGACAAAGCAGAAGAGGCAGGTTGACAGATCAGGAAAATAGGACCAAACCCAGGCTTCGTATAGAACTCACATTTTCACTCTTTCCTCAATTCTACATTTTCCTCCTTAAAACAAAACTCCACGAACAAGGGAGACAGTCAAAAGGGAAGAGAAAATGCTGGTGGCAATAAAAATAATGTAAATAAAGGTTCAAGAAACATGATCAATTGTTTAGAAAGACCCAGATCTGTTCTTTTTCTTCCAGTGCCCATGGATGACGGGGGAAGTTGTGCGTTCTATTCCTTTTCCCAGTAGTCTGTCACTGTCCTGCACTGGCAGGTAAGGTTTTACCTCCTGATAATCAGTCTGGGAAGTCCTCTCTGTGTTCCAAGCTAAAGACTTGTACTGAGTTTCAGGGTACTGTGTACAAGTGCAGTAGCCATCAAAAGCACAACATAGTAGCTTCTCATCTGTTTATTTCAACATGACAGTTCTCTGGCAGTGGAGAACAAAAAAAATTGATTATGTGAGGTGAGAGGACCAGAGCTATGCACTCAGAACTTTGTATGTGTTCAGTAGCCTTTAGCTTTCTAACTTGTGTCAACTTCCAAAACTGGCTACAGTCCCAGGAGCAATATTACTTGAATAAAACCCATAATTATAGGAAAATTTTTTGGCAAATATGTTAGAAGTGATACCTCAGTTCACAGTGACTTGTCTTGAGCACTTACTATATGAGAGTTTTTAAGTAGCCTTTATGTATTTGTGATGAAGACTTTGAATCCCGGAAGATTTACAGAAAACACTTCAGGATGTTATTCCATTAGTGTTCCATTTAAAATATTACACACTTAATTAGGTAACAGAAACAATATCTGAATTTGGTGTTTAAATTTTAAGCTGGGTATAGTCACAGTGAAAAACTAATGCTTTTATGGAAAAAGAATTATCTTGGGAATCATTTGTACTATGCAATAGGGCCAAAAAATAATTGTTAAAGTCCTGGTTTAAAGGATGTACAAGAGGACATAAATAAAAATTCTTTCATATGCAGGATTGAACGACAACATTAAGTAGGCTGCCCATCTGGCTGTCTTGTAGGCAATTTTGCATTCTCTTTCACTTATTTTCATTAGATATATTTTTAGCACAAAATGCAGTTCTTTTGCTGGGCATAGTGTTGCATGGGTAGGGGGAAATGTCCAGGTGAGACATGACAATGTCATTACTTTATTCAGGGCAACTGTGTAAGGAAGGGCAGCCAGTTTTCCTCAGGTGGTGTCCAGACTGAAAATCAGGTACCAGCATCTTGACATCGATCCCACACTTAAGAAGGGATTGATATCAGCTGGAACAAGTGGCATAGAGGAGTAGAGGATGGCTGCTTGCAAGCTAAGAGCACGATGGAGCCTCATCTGTCTTCGGATATCAGCGCAGAAACAGGCAGTGGCAAACACCATAGGGTGTCTTTACATCACCAGGGAATGTACTTTATATCTGCTTAGTCACTGTAACTGCTAACAGAAGTCTGCAATATCTGGGGAAACAGCTTAGTGCATATTAATTTCTTGGAATCGCCCAAATTAAAGCTGAAAGTACAGTCAGCTTTCTATGGGCTCAAGCAATTAAGGCAAATTTAAATAGATTGAACACATCTGTCTGTACTTAAGCAGAAAAGGACTTAGGACTTAAATGTAACAACATAACCCTTGTTCAGCTGTATGTCAGGCACAGTTTGGAGCTCTGTGCAGCATGATGATTAAAATTCATGCAGAAGTATTGCTAAGACAGGAAAGACATTTTAATTCTTATCGTCTAATTAATTAACAACTAAATATTACATAAAGACAGCATAAGAGAAGGAAAGGGTGTGAGTCATCTGATACCCTCGCACTTTGCCATAAGGAGCATCATCTTTAGTTACAGTTTCATGACTCTGCGCTGCTTGAGTTGAAAATTCACAGTGCACAAGGCTTGTAATGGAACCTAGTGAAATTTGGTTCCCAAAATGAAGTGGGGATGACAGAATGTGTGCCACGTCCAGATTAGCGACTCAGATGTAAAATAGTCCTTCAGAGAGACCACAGTGTTCTGTGTGCAAATCTATTTGAAATGTACCAGCAGTACAGTTCATCAAAACAGTGGTGCTGGAGACTGCTCTGTGCTCTGGACACAGAGCAGAGGTGTACTAATGAAGACAAGCTTTGCACTGTCCTCAGCAATGTGCTTTAACTCTGACGGAACTGTCACAAGTGGATCTGGAATAAATTTCTTTGCAGCAGCAGCATAGCTGCGTTTGAGGGAACATCGGTGAGAGCAGGATGGCAGTGTGGGTGTTTCACGAGTTCAGTCTGTATTGTTGAGGTTAGAAAGCACTGTGTGATTCGGAGCTGAGAAATCTAAGTATTAGCAAGCTGAGGGAGAAATCCCAATTTTTTGTGTGTCTGTTACTAAACCTGGCAGCGTCTAAGTTGCCAACAGGAATGATATTATATATAACATGGATATAACCACTCATGGCAGGGAAGCAGGTGGCACGTAGGCAATTAATCCCTTGTCAGCCCCGTTGCTGCTTGCCCACACTGGTGTGCACCGCTGGTTTCTCCCGCTGTTCGGCACAGCGGCGCTTCCAGCCGGGAACGGCCCCGGCATCGCCTCGCCTCCCAAAAGAACGCCCTGCGGGAAGGAACGGGGCGCAGTTTCCCGCTCCGGGCGGTGATGGCGGTGGCCAAGGTGATGGATGGCAGGGGCCGGGGCTGCGGAACCGCGGGGCTGCCGCTCCCCCTCGCGGCCGCGGCCCCGCCTGCTCCGCTCCCCCGCGGGAGCCGCTCCCCTGCTCCGGGTGTTTTCCGCTTCTTTCCCAGCCCGCTGGCCCCCGGTCCTGCCTGGTGGCAGCAGCAGGAGGCACGGAGGAAATCAAGCCGGTGCTTTGCAAGGCCCGAGCGCAGGAATTCGCCTTTTTCTTGCGTGCTGGATGAACACTCCGAAGAGCCTAATTACCGCCCGGTCACGTTCGGGGGATGCTTCAGCCCGGCAGATCAACCGTACTTCCCTTTCCTCCTCATCTTCCACCGCTGCAGACTTGTCTGCTGAGTGTTTTGATGGCGTTGATCTGTTTTGCTCACACCTGTGTCAATCTGTTCTCCCAGCAGCTTAGCAGGCATGCAGAAGCGATTTCAGACCATTACCATACTGGACTGTGGAAGCATATAAAAACTGCGGCAAATCCAAGAGCACTGTGATAAGTGTGGTAGAGAAGTTTGTTGTCACAATCTTAATATGATAAAGTAGTTGTTACTTTGTACATTATTTAAATATGCATTTAAATTCAAAGGGCAACTAGATATTCTTGGGGAAAAAACAAAACAAGAACAGTTCATAAACGAGCATATCAGAAGTTCATGTTAATTTAGCATGCATTCCTGTCTGTACTTTTGGTCCTCAGGGGGAAGCTATGAGATAATTTGATTTCAAGGGGGAAAAGTGACAGATACATAATTTTTTTGTTTCATATTAAAGGCCAGGCAATAAAGGCATCCCAGTAGAGCATGGCATCCTGCAAAAGCCTATGGAAAGGTAGAGGGGGGGAAAATTACAGAAAAATATGGGCAATACCCCAAGAGAGTATATATGAAGAAACAGCGGACTATAAGAGCAAGTCAAACAAAAACACACCAAAAAATTTTAGGTGTTTTAAATTACTGTCAGCAACTGGTGTTTAGGATTCTCTATATGCAGAAATATTGAGTTTTCCATATTTATCTGACCATTTATCCAGTTTTGACATGAACCTTAGTTACTACTTGTAAAAATGACTTTTGTATCAATATAATAACTCACATTTCTTTTACGGATTTAATTTTCTCCTTCTCTTTCCACATTTAATTTTCTCCTTCTCTTTTTTCCTTCTTTTTTCCACAGTGACCTGGAGCTAATACTTTAAATATCCTTGTCTCCAAAATACAAAATGCTATCTTGATTTTTTTCTGCCTGTGATCATCTCTGCATACCAGTTAGAAACTACAGAAGCACCATAAAGACAAGTTTTATAGAAAAATAGTATATTAGATAAGGAGGAAGCCACAAAACCACTGCCAGGCTGTGAATGTCTCCCTCCAGAGCTGTTCAGGAATGAAGCTGATGGAGGTGATTCTGGGTCAGCAGATGAGAGATTCCTTCTGAGCCAAAGCAGATCCTCTCTCACTTTTACCACCACTCTACACCTATCACTTTTACCTACACTCTACACCTAGATCTTTCTATCTACACCACATGAATGGATGTTTGAACACACATGTTGTACTGATCACAAATGAAGGGAGAAATAGTTTCCACAGAATTTTAGGTAAGTGTCTATAGAAGCAAGAAAATGAAGGGATTTTGGATGAATGTCGTCCTGTACTATTACTCCATTATTTTTACCAGAATATTTTTATTCCTTGGTTGTCTTTGAAACTTTACAGAGTGATCTTGGTGAAAAATCAAGGATGATTAAGAGAACAGATCAAAGCAAGCGTGTTTTTTCCAGACTGAAGTCATCCACAGTCCTTTGATAGAGTTTGTTAGTACATGTGTATATGCAATTTTTGATGCCATGGCATTCAGATATTCTTCCTTTCAGTTCTATGAGTTTTCAACTTGTGAGGTTTTCAGTTTAAATAATGGGTTTTATTAAATACAATGCACGAAGTAATAGATGATGTCTTTGTTATCTAGATGGCTAGAATAATACCTAAAATTTAGCAGCAGTATAATTTCCTTCCCTACCTATTTCAAATTCAATTCAAATTCTGTTTTTGTGATATGCAACAATTTATGATAACTGCATTATAGTAATTTAAACTATAATTGCTTTAATCTCATGCAATCCAGATGCATCTAAGAAAGACAGTTTGAGTTAGAAATTTTGGGTTTTGATATTGAAAGTCATGGAAACGAAATTGCAAGTTTTTTTCATATTACTTTTATGGCCATCTAATGCTCTCTGTTAGACCGGTATTGTTTGAACTGTGCTTAGAATTTTATAAACTACCACTTAATATATTATTAACACAGTTATTTGTCTGAGTTGTCATAGAAACTTGTGTTTAGGTTTTTATTTTATCTGATAATAAAAAAAATAAGAGAAAATATTAGGCTGAAACCTGTATTTGTGATGAGAGATAGCTAATGTTTTCATCAACTTTATTTTCTGCTCCATAATTTTGGGTAAAAGACAGGTTTAGAAGCTCGCAATAACCTCACAAATTTGTGGCTTTAGAAATGCTCAGGAACCAGGGAGAATTATATGCTTTGATTTTGGAGACTACAGCTTCCAAACAGCTGTCTCATTCCAAACCAAGACTGGGAGGAGATTGTAGAAAACAAAGAACCAGTTAAAAACTGAACAAGCTATTTTTGTGTTTAAATAAACACAGAG
Source organism: Gymnorhina tibicen (assembly GCA_013399875.1). Classification (NCBI taxonomy): domain Eukaryota; kingdom Metazoa; phylum Chordata; class Aves; order Passeriformes; family Artamidae; genus Gymnorhina; species Gymnorhina tibicen. Next base: position 2,063,608 of record VXAZ01001324.1, on the reverse strand, counting down.
TATTAAGAAACAATTAAGGGAATTACTACAAGAAGGGTGAGTAATTTGGCCTTTCTGGCCTCTGCTGACTTGCATGCCCCCTGGTAGGACTTGACACAGAACATGAGAAGTACACGAGAGGTTTCCACAGATGGTTCAGTCTCCAACATGTAACTCAGTACAGACACCAGCTGCCTTTTAGTGAGCATAATTATTTTTTCAGCCAGAATACTCTGCGTAACAATCATGTCATAGCAGATCTGTTGGGTGTGGGTTTCACTGAATGAACAAAAACAATTGTTTTCTGTAATTAGTTTCCCTGCCCAGCAGGTTGGTTGGTTGGTTTTTAACAAATGTCACTGTGATCCATTTGTGTCTCCTTGCACGTGAGCAGCTGGAACACTGATGTGGGGATCCATCAGGCACGTTTTGGTTTCCCTCTGCAGCACCACGCAGCTCGTGCAGTAGTTACTGCTGAGTGGTCACTGCTCTTCCTCAGGGCATTTGGAGGCTGCAGCAGAGATGTGAAGAGAGTCAGGACTCCATCCGGGAGCCTTCTGCTGTGCTCAGGGAGAAATGAGGATGTTGGTAGCCCAAATTCCATTAGCGTTAAGATGAAGTGAGCAGGCAGCGTTGCTTTAAACTCAAGATATCCTCTCCTGCCTGCCCTGGCTGCCTCTCTGAATTCCCCCTGATGTTTGACCAAATTATTTGGATCCACTCACCCTCCTAAACTGATTTTTTTCCCCAAGATTTCTGCTGGTTTATGAAGCATGTAACTATGACAGCTGAACTTCAGAGCACTATGGGAGTTTATAGAAAATGAACCAAAGGTTTTTGTGTTTTGTGTTTAGAAAATTGTTTAAATTTTTAAAATAATACCATGAGCTCCTGGGCATAAGTAACCTTTTTTAATGCCTAAGAGCATTAATAATGAATCAATAATGAATTGATTTGTGTACATAAAGGAAATATTAGTGTATCAAAGTATATCCTGCATGAGGTACATACTAGATATATGGCCAATGAGCCACTTATTTTAGAAAAGTATTGCATATATTTTATGCTAGTTATTTGCACAGATATTAATTCCATCAGAGACTAATTAACTAATATCCTCAAATAACTTATGCTCAGCATTCCTGATATCACTGTATTAGATTTCATGTCAAGAGATTGTTATGCTTTTTTATGAAGAAAATATATGAGAAAAAAGAATCCTACATAATGTAATCACAGGTGCTGAGGTCAAACACCTACAACATGACAGACAAAGGAAGAGATCTGATATCTTTCTAATAAGGAGATAACTGTCTTGTTTCCTTTCAAGGTAGATCATTTATTCATGGCACAAAATTTAGGGAGTCAGTAGTGACTTGTTTTTTGTTTCTGTTCTTAGTCAGTCAACTACAAATTCAGTAGTTTTAACTATATTATTTTTTTATGCAAAATGGCAACAGATATTTTAACAAAAATTCCAGCATCGCATAGTTTTGTACCAAAACCCAAAGCATTTTGAACTGTTTTTCAGATTAGTTTATAATATGTTCTTTCTTCCACTGGAGCAGTCAGAGGGTTCAGGATGACCGAGTGTCATCTGGGGTAGCTCATTGAAAAGTGAAGGAAAATTATGAGATTTTAACTTAGTAGTCTGAAATAATTGTGGTGTCCACCACAATAAATCAGTTCCTGCCTTCTGATTCTATTGAAAAAAAGAGCTGTACTTGAGAAGGTTTGTAACACATCACAGCTTCCCTGCTGAGGATGACCCCAGCTGATGCATAGCATGCAGCTTTGGGAAAGAGCTGATTGCAAAATATTTGAGTAGCCTTGTACAGACAGCTGCCACAGTAGGCTTTGCCAGTGTAAAGGGACAAAAGAATCAAGGCTCCTTCATTCATATGCCTTGTAATCGTGGTGTATAAATATAGCTGTAGCATATGTGTGTCTTTTCATTATCACCACTCACTTATACCAGTGCTACCTATTATGCTCGGTGAGGTTTTTATCCTCTATAAGCCTTTTATTCTCTCTGTGACTTTGCAAATGTACTTCGCAATGCTTTGAAGATTAATCCTATAATTAAAGGACATAGTTAAATAATGAAATTCTGGCTTGCTTATACTGAAGCGACATGTACAATCTTCAACCATTAAATTGCATCTAAGGGCATATTTCACTTAAAGAAACAAAGTACCAGCAAATATTTCCAAAAGAAGGATTTGCAGCTGCTGATTCATGACATACCAGGTAAGCATGAATATCGTATATTATACTTTGTCTGGAATACACTTCATGTAAGGTGTAATATTTAATTCATCTCTACTATTTTTGTATGGCAATAGAAGCACCTCTCCTCATTATTAAACAGAAAAGGCTTCATTTTCCCAGTACATCAGAGTAAGAAACCACAATTGATTGAAGAGGCAGTGATATGTGCAGAATCAAAATCTAAATATCCTACAGCACAAATTACTCCAATCCCTATTTGATGCATTGTCTGCCTATAGACAAGCAGGTCATAAGCTCATTCAAGTCCTGCTTCTTCAGTTCCAAATGTGCTCTGATACCTGCCTTTATTTGAGGAAGCTGTCCCACATCTCCTGCCATAACAAAGTCATCCTGCTGGCTGAACAATAATAGACTAAGCAATCCAGCCTGCTGCCAGAATTCAGCAAGGCACAGATGGAAGTTACAGTCATCAGATGTTTGAGCAGCAGAATACCCTGCTTGTCCTCATTTGTATTGAAGTGTTTCACCTGGGGGATTACTTTATCCACTTGATCTTTCAGTTTTGGCTTGAAATGAAACCCTGGTGATGATTTTTTATAGTTAATGGTCCATCTAGGTTCACTTGGACTTTCCTTATCTTGCAGCCATGGGAAAAATAAATGATGTGTTAAGCTCAAAATATTAATTCTGTCCTTTTTTTTTCTTAGATAAAAGGATTCATCTGATAGGGTTCTATAGGAGTACTGAGCAAAATACTGTCTATGCTGTGAGTATAACCCTGAGAGTAGAATGGACTGAATCATAACAAATGTTTCCTTGACTACCAAAATACCTGTAGCAAGCATGACCTCGTTGAGTAACTGAGCAGTACGTGTCATTTTGATTAAAGTCAGCAATATCATATGCATTACTTAAAAAGGTTGAAAAAAATACCGTAATGTACCAACTCTGTACAGGCTGTAGAGGGTAAGTGGGAATTTTGGGCAAATGCAGGGGAGCGAAAAGAAAGAGTGGAAAGGGTTTGATGGAAAAGGTTTTACCGAGTCTGAGGTCTTGATTGGAGAGGAGGGGATCAAGAGAGAGTTTATAAGCTGTGGCAGGTAAAGCTGGTCAATGACCCAAGGAATATGGGCCCTGCCCAAAAGGTCTTGACCTCAATATAGCTCAGAGAGCAAACATTACTGAGTTATTTCAGTCATATAAACTGTCCTGCACAGATATCTCTCTTTCTTTCTTTCTCATTCTCTGCCTGGAAGAAAAAGCACTATTTTAGCTGCCCTATGTGATCTTTTTGCTTTCGTCAATCGCTGCTGTAAGGGAAAGTAAAGGATTGAAAAGCAGTGTCCTTTCTAAGGAACAGGAAACAACAATCCTGTAATCTCTATTTGAAATCTATTGGTAACTGGAAATAGAAATTGGGTGGTCTTTCTCTTAGAGTTTAGGGAAAGGTGCTGGACTGCTAAGATTTACTCTTGGTACTAATGTTTGTCCTTCTGAGTTTCTTTTGAAAAAATTCCTGTTACCGTAAACTCAGCTTTCTCACTTTCTAATTACTGCTCTTAGTAAGGTCAGGTTGTAGCCTGGTTTGTTTTCTGGAAAGCTATAGGTTTAAGATTTCTTAAAGGCTGTCAGAGGCTGAAAAGTATAGAAACAGTTCCAGTGGGAAACATTTGACAAGAACAGCGTCAAAGTCCGCTCTTAAGGGTCAGCCTTTGTGATATCCCAGGGTAATGAGATTCTGTCAAAGCATAAGCCTTCTAGGAGCTTACTTTAGTGCCTGTATGAATTTATATATATTTATATATACATATCTATCCATAATTTTTATTTTTTAATCTTTGTGCATCTTTAGAACAGAGTGTGAAGGGAAGGTGCGGGGACAGGCAGGAGATCACCCTATTTAATCCCAGCATAGTCCGTGTTTTATGCAGAGAGAGGGTAGTAACAAAGAGCTAATTTAAATGAGAGTAGCAAACCCACCCCAGTTGAAGTACATTGTACTGAGGACAATTTTTAGGAGATTGTGTGACCTTTGTAAATAACTGCTCCTCATTGCTGAAAAGCCAGGTGACATACAGAACAACCTGCAGCAATCAATGCAGGGTGCTTTTTCCTTCCTTCCTGTGCCAACACTAAACTTTCCATTATTTTTTGTCTCTTTTGTGGTCATAACTTCAAGAATGGCTGGTGCCATTCCTGGTTACTGTAACCTGGCACAGCTAAGACATTGAAGCTCCTGTTAATTCATCCACAGTGTACATGTACTCACACGTGTATGAATGAAGAGCCTGACTCTAAGAGAAGGGGTATTTTGAGGATCTTTCAATACAAAATTTGAAAATTACTTGTCTTTTATCTCTCAAATAAGTTTTTTAAAGATGAAGCGGTACCCAATTTGCCAAAGTTTTGTTTCTTAAAACATTCGCATTTTAGATATTAAGCATGGAACTCTTTTTATGCAGTCATTGCAGTATGTGCTCATACCTTGTTTTGAACACTAGCACTGGTTTTTAATTCTTCTCCTTTCCTATATTTGTGCTATTAAAACAGAAGACTTGAGACATAAATGACTGTTAGAGCTGGTACAAAATTATTCATGGGACAAGTGTGCAATTGTGACTGCCAAGCATAAATATTGCAAAAATTGTGATTTTAATGTGTGTGCATGAGGCTACTAATACAGCAATTAATTTTCTTAAAGACAACTGCCTACCTGAAGATTGTGGCTGTACAAATAGCTCTGTACCATGGAAATGACAGGACAGGAGTAGGATGTTCCAGCGTTAAAAATGTGCCCTACAAGTTATAAATTACTCAGAGGGCAAATTCAACAAAGTGACTCTTTGTGCAGACATGAAGTGACAATGTTCAAATCTGAGGCAGTGTTCAAACATTTAGAATTTAACAGGACCTGTCTGAAAGACCAAAAAATAAAAGCTGTACGAGTGCTGAAAGTTCTGTTTGCATGTCTGCATGCAAATAATTCCTAGCTTGCCCTTAGGCATTTTGAAACATGTATGTGCCTTATGTTGCATCAAGACACCCTGACTGCAAGCAGCAGCTGAATGATACTGCTGCCACCAGTTTCATATCCTCCTGTCCTCATGCAGTCCCTAAAGGATAACTGCCAGCCCTAATCCTGCTCACACTTTCAGCCAGCCCGATGTTTGTGTACTAATGAAGACATGGCATGGGTTGCTTTAAAAGAGAAAAGATATATTTGGATATGCAGTTATTTATTTTATGTTTATTCATGGCTCTAACTTCTTAAGTTGATCCAAAGGATTGCTACTTAAATTATGTAGCGCTATAAACCTGTTTAAATCTTTTGCTCAAGAATACATAAATAGTAAAATACATTGCTGGCATATTTCTGATCTCACCATCATAAACACTCTTCTTAGTGTCAGGAAATTATTTGCAGATTTTTATTTGAGAACCGTTTCTGACTAATGTAAAGCTGGCTGCCCAAGTTTTAGCATCTTCTAACCTGCTAAAAAACTCATGTAAGCACTAGACTTCAACCATGTCATCATGGTGGCGTTGTAGCTGCTTAGAGGCCAAAGTACATTTCTGTAGACTAGAGTCTCCTCAGTGTTTCTTTAATGTCAGTGACTTCACAAGTAGCATAACAGGGGTGGTAAACCCAGAGCCATTTTTATTAGAATGTTAACCTACTCTTGCAAGGTCTTTGAACAGGCTAAAGCAGAATTAGAAACTCTCCAAGTTTCCCTGAAAATACTATCCCTGATGAGAAGATGATTTTAAACCTAAATCAGATATGACAGTAGTATAAGGAAGAAAAGAAGGAGTTTAATGTCTGATCTACACATAATTCTAAGAAATGTTAAAAATAAATTCAGGCTTGTCGTTGCTGTCAGAGTTTAGAAGGCAGAAACTATCTATTGTGTTTAGAATCTCTGTAACCATATATACGAGGGCAACCTGTAAAGCACTATCTCCCCTGAGGCCACAGGAATGATGTGGGGTCAATATTCTCCTCTGATAAACAGTATGAGAAGACCAGATTTTTATGTGCTTGAGTAGTTCTTGCTTCATATACTGCCAAGATTTTTATTCCTTTTAAGCTGGGTTAAGAACAATCAGCTTCTCTGTCATTTTTCAAAACCTTTATCTTAGGCCTCATAATTACTGAAACTGAGTTAGTAACTTGGCACACCCTGCTTTTGTTAATCAGGGCTCAAGGACGAAATCGTTACAATTTAGACATATGTGGAAATAGTCAGAAAACACATCTGAAGTCCTCTAATGACTAGTTGTGGTAGACAGCCTTATAAAACCCTAATAATATTTTGATTATTCAGCTCTGATGGCTCTGATGTTTCTGAGTACTGGGCTATCAATTAGTGAAATCATAAAACCTGATATTTTGACCAGGGAAAAATCGTGTATGAAAGTGAAAAGAAGCATCATTAGTTCTTTCACTGCTCTGCTCTAGGTAGGGATATGAATGCCTTGAATGTCTTCCACAGCAGCCCATAATTAAATATTTGCTTTATATAACAGATGATAAAATGACAGCTGGGAGTGGGTGAAAAATGCTGGAAATTCCAGATGGGATCTGAAGACAATGAACTTAAGGAGAATATATTGCAGAAGAAAAATCTTTTCTGTTTGTATTTCAGATTTTGTATTTAGCGCTAAGTTCAGCATCATGCGAATTGACACTGACAGAGGCATGAGCCAGAGTTCTTCCATTCCATAGAAATATTTTCCTTGCTTTCATTATACTTTTGATCCTTCCTAGATGTAGAATGTCTGGGCAGAACTTTCACAAGCATTGTTGCCGGTATTATCTAAGACTCTGGAAGCCTGATTATGACATACATTTGGTCTCTGTTATGCCATGAATTAGGCATATCAGTTAATTAGTTATCAGCTGCTGGTTTTTTCTTTGTACAATGTGTTTGTGTACCGTGAAAAAAAATTAGATTATTTGTTTAGATTAGTTAGTTAAATGTACCTAGAATAAAGTGGCATGGGGGAGGAATTTGAGATCATTCTACTAATTGCTTAGTGGCTAATGCGAGGTTGAACTCCAAAATTATTTCTGCTTGAAACTTCTGCAAAACAACAAAAATCACGGTGTAAATAACTGAGTGCACTCTCTGCCTCTGATTTTAGTTTTATCTTTTTTCAATGGAGCTGCATTCAAAAAAGGTTTGTTCTTTTTAAAATTCAGGATCTGTATTTATATAGATAAAATTCTGATGACATACCTAGTGTAATAATGTTAAATTTAACAGAATAGGTGGCGCTCATTAAGTGTGTCTGAAGTAATTAATATTTCTGGTCTCCTGATTTACAGAGGGTATGTTAATGTTCACCATCTTATTATTGAGAGTTTAAAATTCTGTTCTTGACATACATTGGAGTCGTTCACACAAAGCAGCTTACCTGTGCATATCTACCTCTTTTCACACTCAGGAAAATAGATCTGTATTTGAGAGATACAGTCTGTATGGTTTTTGGCTGTTAATTACAAAATCATAAGCTTAGAAATTGGATTTTAGTGCAGTTCTGTTTGAATAAATTCAGTGAATCCAGAGCAACTGTGAGCTCAGATGCAACTGGGCATTACCTATAGCTAATGGGTAAAACAGCAAAAAGGGCTATCGAGACAGGATTATAAGGGCTGCATTTTGCTTTCAGTAGAACTTTAATGGCTTAGCAGAAATAGCCCCAAAATTATCAGTTAAAGCCCTCATCAAAAGCTCATCACTCAATGAATAAAGGCTTCCAAGCATGTTGGACATCTGCCCCATCTCTGAAGTTCTCCTATTTTCAGGGGACATCACAGACCCTTAGCTCTGAGCAAGGGGCAAAGCACCTGGGAGTACTTTCCTGCCAAGGCTCTCAGTGTCATGTGATGGAGCCTTCGTTTACCACTGTGGGTTCCTGCATTTTAGTCAATTTTTACAATTAATGTTTGTTTTAATGGCCCCTTTCTTAAAGGATTTATATAAGAGCTACCCAGGAGCACTCATTTTATGTATTAAAAAGCAGGTATTCAGAATAAAAAGTGGTGATCAACCCCCTTTGAGTTAATATAGTTACCTTAGGGAGCATGAGCAGCTAAAGAGAGCCATCAGCTCTTACAATAATTTGGACCTGAACCCCTGCAGGCCGGACTGAGCAGTGCTGCTGCACCCAGTGCTGAGCGCTTCAGTCCCAGGAGCAAGTGACAGCTCCAGCACTGCAAACACCCACCAGGCTGTGCCCCTGCTCGGAATGCACAGCCAGGCAAGGACAGCAGAAAAATAAAGGAAATGCGGGTCAAAATGGATCCAGGTACAGTAAAGCAGCTTTCCTACAATTTGTCTCACTGGTAACCAGGTTCAACTATTCTTCATTAAAATTATGTTTAGTACAGCCCTCACCCTGCCAAGCATGGATAGAAGGTTTGTGAGCACAGCTGATCTGGAGGTTTACAAAACCTTCTGATTTCATATGATTCTGTGGTAAAAGACTAGATGAACATGAGAGCAGCATGCAAAATGAGAGTGGACTATTCCACAGCTAATTATTGTTCTATGGTTCTTTCAGTTCTAGGTTACCATGTTTAAATGTGTTCTGGCCTGGTAGTGAATTAAATCTGTTACTAGTGCTGTTGTTTCAGAAGGTTTTTCGTGAGTCCATCATATCTTTTTCCAAGGCAAACGTGGTGCTGTGTGATATACAGCCCAGTTCAATACTTTACGCTAAAGTGGGAATTTTACACTAAAATGTCAATTCTTTTTTTTGTTTTTCTGGAATACAAGACAGAAGGCAATGAAAGGCCAAAATAAGGGAAATTCTATAGACTTAAGACTGTTTTTCAGTATAAATAACTAACAGTGAGGAATTCATTAGCTATCTGGGAATGCTCAGCCAACATCCTTACCAAGCATGCTCACAATGACCTACAGTTAAAGGATTTCTGCTCATGATTAAGGCAATTAAAAATGCTTGTGTTAAAACTAAGAGAAGCTAAAAGTCAATCTAAATCTTTCTGGACCCATAAAAAATATTATTCTGACTCCTGTTAAATTCTGCAGAAATCTGATGTTTCTAGAGGGCTAGAAGAAATTTAAGTTCAGAGAAGGTCTGAAAATTTCCCACTACCAAGTTGAGAAAAAAATAGAACTCTAATGCAAATGTATGTGTCATAAGAGATTGAGTATCCACAAAATGAAGCTGCTTGCAAGAAAATGGTATTAAACCAGTGAAAAAAAAGACATAGAAGAGAGGGTTACTAAGGGTTGTGAAAAGTCACATAATTCATCTCTCTGCCTGAAGGAAGGCTAGAAGAATAGTGCCTTTAAAGCAAACCTTGAGGCACTGTGCTTTACATCTCCACTGAAGCTAGTTAGGCAGAAAAATTTAAACCTTTCTGATTCAAGCAGGCAAGGCTTGCCCCCCCCTCCTCAACTTTTTGACACGGATGGTGGCACATCTGTTCATCCATGCTGGCAGGCAGCTGAAGAGGGCCGCGGGAAAGATGAGGGAGCCACAATGTCTGGTCACAGACAAGCAGCCCTTGTGCATCACCACTGTAGCTTCAGTAGCAGAAGAGGAGGCAAATTTGCCCTTCGACCTCACAAATCAGTCACTGTATTAGCCCCTCACAAAAGTCTTTCATAATTATATATTCTACCTCAGTTTATCTGTGGCTTTGCATTAGTACTTGTGGTTTCCTTGTGAGCCTGAGGAGGATGGAAAAAATGTCTCTCAAATATGCCATACTTGCACCCAAGTCTTAATCCTGCCATTATGCTCTCAAGAGAGGTATTTGAGTAATACTTTTTTCTTTCTTTCTTTCCCTATTTTTCTCTTTAGAAATGTCACTGCCAAAAATATCTAATGCCATGGTATGCAAATATAAGGAAAAAGGAATTAAATGTTTGCACTTTGCAGAATTGCTGAGAATAGCAGAGATGGTGAGGAAGATAAAAAGATAGGCAGACCAAGATAAAACAGCAGCTATTTTCCAGTCAGATGAGCCTGCAAGCTTAGCTAGTAATAGAGACTAAACTTAAGACATGCTTCTAATAAGGCCAGGATTAACTCACCACAATTATACCTTACAGTAATGCTACTTTCTCTTCATGGCACAGCTATAAATAGAATATCATCGCTTCACATTTTCCAACACACTCAATACATTCTGAAATAAAGTAGTAAAATCTGTGGTTCCAAACAATGACACATAGCAGCTGCTATTTACCACAGAAACCCCTCTTAATAAATGCAGTGTTAGGGGTTTCAGAAGAGAGTCTGAATTTTCTTCTGAAATGATAGTTTATATATTTCCAGTATATCTAGGTCAGTGCAGTTGTTTGGTGCATGTGGAAAATTGACTTCTGTGTACATTATCCTGTGGTGAAAGAAGAAATTGACTGCATAGCACTGAAGTCTTTTTACTGTTTTACCTCCTTCCATCAGGTAACTTTCCAAAATCTGCCTGGGCAAACTGCATAGAAAGCAATGCCTCATTTGCACTTAAATAATTTTACTAAGGCCAAAAGGAAGGCTTAAAGGGCCACTCAGTAATCATAGGAATTTATTCAAGCAGGATCTAAATGCAGCTGTCTGAACTTCTTGAATATATTCAGTTCTGGAAATCCAGTTAAGATCCATAAGTATCAAATACTATACTTTGCATTTTTAGTAAAAGACCAGGGTTTCCTTTTACTGGTTACAATCTGCATCTAGTGATTTTAAGAGGAAGCTGCAAATGTTTGCAAAGTTGAGATGTTAATTATTTGCTTCATTTGCACTGTTTCTCTTCAGCTTCTCTGGTTCAACTCAGTGGGTCATGAAGCGTTGAGGTTCTTCTTGGAAAACATGGACTGTGTGGACCAAAAAGGACAGCAGTCAAAGACATTAGAAGAGCTGGGTGCCAAGGTTCAACCTTTTCTTAAAGGAAGGAAAAGGCCCATAAAAAGAGTAGACAGACAAGGTAAATTAAACAAACACATTATAAAAGTAGGGAAGAAAGGCCCAGCTTCTCTTTCCAGGTTGAGATAAGGTCCTTGTTTAGACAGGAGGAACTGATGAAGTACAGGTAGAGCAGTTTCTGTTAGATGCTTCCCTCACGCAGTTACCTTTTGAAAGCTGAATCAGATTGAGCTTGGGTTTGCAGGTGATTTGGACGGGTTCTGTTTTGTGCTCAGCTGAGGGATACAGCCAAGCTGCTGCATGCCTGGTGGTGACTACTGATCGCATAAACAGCAGCAAATTAGTGTGTACAAGAAATGCAATGTTCCTCCGAGAAAAAAATAACATTTCTCAGAGTTACTGCAGTTTTCTCAGAGATCTGACAGAAGTAATTCTTCAGGATCTTAGTATCACCATTGCTGAGGCAAAGACCATCTCATGGGATATCTGCTTACAGGACCCATTTGATCCTGAACCCCCTAGATCTTTCAGAGAGCTCCAGAGCTGGAAAGCCATTTATAAGCTCTTCATTTGGAATAGCAGTACTCAGCTGCACTGACACCAAAGTAAACTGGCAAATCAGCCGTGCATTTGTATGTAGTGTTCTCACACGTGGGTCACTTAGGGAAATAAGGTGGCCTTGCTCTGCAGGCTCCCAGAAGCTGCCACTCTGCTCTGCTGTGCTGAAAGTAACTTAGATGTATTTTGTTTCTGGGTCCTCCTCATTCTCCTGTTCCCAAAAAGCAGGAGTGCTAGTAGAATATTATTAAGAGCTGATATTTTTGAAGGTGATTTGAGACATCAAAAGCACTTTGTTGCCAAGCTGCTGGGCTGCTTGCTTCTCCAAGGAAGTCAGCAGACAGTAGTGCTACAGAATAAATAGCATCTCAGCATAACCATCACCTGAAAAGGGTGGCATACAGGCAGGAGAAATGGTTAAGCATATAGGTCATAAAATCCTAATATTCAAACTGAGATCAATAGAAACAGAGCAGTAAAGAGAGAACAGTGGACAAGGGTGTAAGTGAAAAGATGGATCCTGTTAGTAATTTCTGACTCTAATCTACCTGTCCCTGGGTTGTCACTCGGTATAAATGTGCACATTGCTTCATTTATTGTCAATATATCATATGTAACATTTTTTATTACGTTGTATAAATGATGTCCCCCATTATGGCTGTACTGCATCTCAGTAACAAATTCACTACTTTAGCATTCCTGCTTGGATTTCACATTGAAGTTTGTCAGCTACATGAGTCTCCCTTCATTCACTTTTTCATCAGTGAAAATGAACTTTCTTGTGTGCTGCTCTTATCACTTTTAGACAAAGAGAAACTGTGTTTGATGACTCACTAAAAGGAAATTAACATCCCTTCTTACTGCAAGGTGATATTAGTGACAGTAAATCCTCCTATGACCTTAGTTAGCTGTCACTTGCCAGGCGATTCCCATACATCTGAAGAGCTGTTACGTAGCTTATGGTTATCTAAAATAATCTTAGAAAAGGTTGTGTGAAAATGATGACTGTTTTTAGGTCTTCTCTTGTATGTATGAAAGCTGTTGGTGATTTATTCCATATTTTTCAGAATTCTGTCTATTTAAGCTAACATATTAAAATAAGGTTTCATAAAAAAAAAGTGGTAGGCTTTCAAAAGTTCTGAAAACCCACAGCTCTCATTGAGGTCATTGAAAACTTTGGGGCACCAAACTTTACAAAAAGATAAGAACTGTGTTTGAGTTGTAGCACAAAGGTGCTCCAGAAGCTTAATTATTGCCCAGCTACTGGAGCATTTCCTAACAGAAGGAGTCTGTGCCAGAAGATCCCGTTCTGTTATACACTTCAGCTGGTGTTGTAGATTGTATTTAAACCAGTGGTCATTTAAAAATTATTCAGACTATCCAAAAGAAGTGATTCACAGAGTCACAGTCATTCTTAGTGCACCGGAACTGCAAAGCTCCTGTCAGATGGGACGTGACTGAGAAGTATTGGACACTCCAGGAATCCTGTCAGGACACATTAGCAAACCATTTTTGCATTTCTGTCATCATATCAAGATATCTTTGGCTCATTCTCTTTGGAAATATCTAGTGTTTCAAAATCCTGGGTCTGGAAAATCTTCTTGACTTTCATTTTTTTAGCAGCTACCTTTTAAGAGCCATTAGGATTCATTCCCTAATATTTTTCAGATACCAAGACACATTTTGTGGAAAGTTGTTGTAGAAATGCAACAGCTTTGGTTTCTGAGAAGCAATGCTATCGAGGTTAATGACAACAGGTAGCTGTTTCTTTGGTTCCATAGATTAGCCAAACTAGAGGGGCAGGGGTTAAAACCAAACAGATTTTCGAAGAGTTCATTTTGGTTTAGTCCATAATGTGAGGAAATTGTGTATGAGAGCTACAAAAGGCAAAACTTCATCTCTGTTGTCCTTGTATTCCAGAGGGGGCACTGGGGAGAAACAGCTTGTTGTGCATTCCTGTCCACCCGCTGTGTAACAGCCTATGGATGCATTGCAAGGAGGCAACAAAGGCTTGGAGCATTTCTCCAAGGGAGGTCAGTCTGCACAGCAGCCTCTGCCCCATGACTAAGCTGGGAAACTCCTCCAAAACTATTCAGAACATTAAAAAGGGTTTTGAAATAAAGAGGATGAGTAAGTGAAGACAGAATAGGAAGTTATTTGCACCACTCACGGTTTTGGCCAAAGTGAATACTGGAGGACTGGTAGATATTAGTGGAAAGTAGGCGATAGGAACTACTCTGCTTGGGTAATTGTAAATATTTAATTTGTTTGTGAATCCTAGGTGTTCAATTTTTTTTTTCCAGTTTAGTTCAGCATTATCCCTGATATATGATTAATTCACAATCCAAAAAGTCAAAGGAAAGTTTTGCGGTGTCTCAACTGTTGGTCAAGCAGCCTGTGTACTTGTATTAAATTCAGACTTAAAAGACAACTATTTGCAGACGCCAGACTAGTTCTTTCAGCTATTTGGGTAATAATTTTGGAGGGTAATAATTGGAGGAGGTGTTGATTTGTAGACATTCCCCATTATCTCCAACTGTGCAAAAGTATCTGGTTTATTAACGCTTCTATATAATACGAGAATTTAAAGAATAATAATAATATCAATATTGCTTCAGCATAATTCACTTGTTTAATTCACAGTTAGTACAGAGGAGCATGGAGTTACTGCAGACAGTGTAAGCCAAGCCACCCCTCCTGCTGTTCTGTAGCAAGCACTGGTACAGCAATGCAAACCGTGCAGAGATACCACACTATGCTGCAGTGCCTCTTAGCCTGGAATGTTCCCTGATAAATTCGGTGTCCAAAGGAGTGCAGCAATAGACAGTGGGAGTGTTTTAGCAGAGTTGAAAAGTTACACACCCCCTTCTCTTTATTTGTTTACTAAAAATTAAAAAATGTTGATCCTAGAGAAGAAATGTAGCTGTTTAGCACAGGCATTCAGTTGGCTCGTGTTGCTGTTGAACCCTAAATACTTTAAGAACATTTCAAAAGCAGTGGTTTCTCCTTTTGTTTACCTCACACCAGTCCTCTCTTAGTAAGAGCCCGATCAGATCTAAGCTCTCTATCACAGCATTCCAGGCCTCAGCTCTTAATAGATATGCTTATTAATGTTTATGCTAAAGGAAGCATATGGCTTTGCAAATCAGGGAAGATTTTATTTAGTAATAGAATTTTATTTAGATTGCTCATTAATTCTTTAAATCAGCTTTTGGTTACAAGTATTTGCTTAAGTTTATGCAACATAAATTGCATACAACTGCAACTCAAATTATTTCTTATGAATAATGTATTTGAACAAATATATGCCTTTAATGTATTTGCAGATCATTTGTAGTCAGCTCATAATTTTTATGTCTGAGCTCATTTTTTCAAGTTGTTTACTCATTTAGGTTAGAAGTGGGATTTTATATGTCTCCAAGTGTTCACTATGCAATTTTCAAGGTGTATGATTTACTGCTTGAGGTGCTTTTTTCCATCTCCTTGAAAATCTCTGGGAGTCCACCAGCATCCTGAAACATTTATTGTATTTGAGTTTACTGTGCAGGTAATGGAAAGAGAAGCATAAACTGATGAAAAACATTCCTCTGCTTCTTGTGCAAATATTGAATTCATGCAATGGTTGTGCTGTCATCTAATAAACTCTTTTGCATTCCTCCTATATGAAAATGTATGTGTCCAAATATTCATAGTGAAATAGAATCATCATATGCATGGACTAGCATAATTCGTATTAAAGCAGTGGAATAAACCTTGAGAAATATTTCAAGAGGAAATAATTTTGTTGCCAAGTCATGTTTTCTGAAACAGAAATGTTTCTTTCAGATCAGTTTCTGAGCACCTGCTGGAAGTGCTGCTGTTTCTGGAACCCAGTGTCCTGGTGTAGCCCTGCTCAGCCTCCCACTGGCCCTTCAGAGCTGGCATGGACTCAGGTACTTCTCTTTATTTTAATTGATCCACTCCAAGTTGTGGTAGCTTAAGTTTCTGCTCACCACTCGACCCCTTGCTGGTCATTCAGTCACCCGGAGACTCCAGTCACACTTGTGCTTTGAAAGGGACAGCTTGGGGATGACAAGCCCGTGAAAATGAAATGGCTTTTTTCTGTGTCATTGCTTTTCCTGGCTGACAGGATTTCCACAGCAGCTCTGTGGCCAAAGGGCTGCTTGTCCTCCCTGAGAGGGAGATCTGCCATCCCTGCAGCCCTGTCCCAGCAGGAGAGCCCCTGGCTGTGCCCAAGTGAGGCTCACCCTTTTGGAGACTTCAGACATTTCCAGGAGATGTTGAAGCAGAGCTGGCAGTGCAAGGGAAGCAGGCACAGCGTGCTCTGGCTGGCGAGTGGCACTTACACCTGGTGCGTGTGTGCGAATGGTGCTGGGACAGAGGCGTTCCCACATTTGTCCCTTTGAGTCCACGAGGGCCAGGCAAATAAATGCCTTAGAGCAGGAGCAGCAATGAATAGAGCATGTGCTTTGTTCCAAAGGGACAGCAGCTTGCAGTGAGGCCGCTTGAGCAGAAAGAACAATCCAGGCACAATGGGCAGTCAGGGATTGCTGGACACGGGCACAGTGAGGCCAAGGACCACCATTTGAGCTCCTGGTCATGAGCCTTGGGCTTCATTTAGGCTTAGGTCTGGCCTGTGCACCTACAAGTGCAGCACAGTGTTTCTGCTAGCCCTGATGAGCACCTGTGCCACACTCGACATAAGATATGAACTCAAAAGCTATACAGACCTTCAAAGCTTAGACAGTCTTCTGAAAAGCTGCTTAGACAAAAAAGTCCTTTGTCATTTTTTATCTGTGCTCTCTTTAGGACTTTTATGGCTGTGCTGACATATTTTGCTGTGATTTTTCCAGGGCAATTTTCCTTCCTGGTAGAGAGCTAAGACAGTTCCTAACATGACTAGCTAGAAAAAGAAAAAAAAGGAAAAACAATGGTGTTTGAAAGGACGCCATCTATTAATATGCCTTGTAAATACTATGCCTTGTAATTAGTATGTCCTGGATCTGTGTCCAAGAGGCAGAATTCCGTAACCATTCAAATAACCTCTTTGACTGGTGAGAGTTTCCTGTCAGTGCAAGGGATGGAGGGAAACCAAATGGCAGGGACTTTCCTGTACTATTTCCTAACCACTCAGGCCTCTGAGAAAAAATGACTCACGGATCGGTTTCCTCAGATCAGTGGCCATCGTCCTCTGCCAGGAGTCTTAGTTGCCAGGACGACTGTTGCCAAGACATGCTGGTTTTCCTAGGGAACAATTTCAGCGTGTTATTTCTGTACAGCAAACCATCTCCCATGTCTATTGTTACACCCACGTGAGAAGCTATCAGAGTTTTAGCTCCATGTGGAAATTGGGAAATGGTAGGAAGGGAAAACAAGTCCAGCTACCAAAAGGGAATTTGCAGTCCTGGAGGGATCTGTACAAACTTTATGGTCTGTCAGACTGTACATGCACTCTGCAAACAGAGGCCCCAAAGCCCAGAGCTGGGAGCCTCTTCCAGACATGAGATCAAAATGAATTCCCAAGCTGACAATACTTTAAAAAAATATTTAGTTGGAAATGGGATAAGGTCCTTGGGGATATTCTGTAATAAATAGCTATATAAGCTCTTATGATTGAGTACAGTGGCTGTGATCAGCCATTGCATGTGCTGGAAGCAACAGGTTCCACCACTTCACCCAACCTGGGAAGTGTGTTTTGGAATGACTGGCATGTCCTCAAAGGACCACTCTGTTCCCTTTGAAACTGCTTGTGAATTTTATATCACCTGAAAAGTTGCCTTAGCTTCATTTTGTTAGTGGTATAATGTTAATGGCATGTACACAGCAATAAATCATCCCCTTTGTTACAGATGTTGTTAAAGTTTATCATTCAAAACTTTACCACTCCCGTATTAGTTTCCAATTTCTTTTTTGCATCAAATTCTTTTTGTTCAAGAGGAAAATGGTTTTGATTATTCTATAATATTAGATAAAATTCAACAGAGTGGCTGTAAGCTAGTTAAATGGATAAACTCCCCTCTTGAGAAATACAAAGATATTTCACACTATTCTTGTCCACCAGAGGTCACTTACAGGCCACTTTATTCATTGGTGGCTGTGCTCTCACTTGCCTAGTTAGCATCTGATGTTTCCCCTATGGAGTACTTTTAGATCAGCTGTTGAAATGCAGGTCCTGAAGACCTTACTAATGACTTTGAATCCTTTCTAGAATCATTGACTTCAAGAAGCAGAAAGGAAAAATCCTGCTGAAATATAATAAAAATCATTAAGAGCTCTAGGGACTTTATTGATCCCACAGCCTCGATGGATAATCTCAGTATCTACACCATGCTTCACAAGTTTGGCTGTGCATATTAAAGGATCTTGAGTGTGAGCTGACTATACCCTGCGTTAGTAACTCTACATGGGATTCTTATTTGGATTCCTATCTGCTCAGTCTTCACAAAACCTTTCTCAATGTGCCCTTAAGCTGAGAAGCAAAATGTGTTTACAGCTTCTGATACTTCAGCTGTATGTGGATGTCAGCTCTGGCATGCTAGTGGAGGCTTCTGCTTCATAAATTTTTGCTGCAAAATGATGAAAACCCCAGAGAAATTCTTTATTTGACAGATCAGTTGTCAAATGTGAACTACTCACCCAACTTTGGTGAAAGCTGCCATTCTGCATCTTCTGTTGCAGCTAGAGTAAAAAAGCTGGAAATCAGACATGGTGTTTTATGAGCCCTTAAGCATCAAGACAGCCTTACCATGCCCTGTGTTTGAAGAAATCTCAACAGAACACCCTTCCCCTTACCTCTCATTTACAGCAGATGAAGGACAAGCAAAGGAAAAGACTGAGAATATTCCTGTTCCTCCAAGTTGAATGAAAGACAGAAATTCCCCAACAGTGTATAGACCTCTTTAGCCCAATAATTAGATAATGTGCTCTGAGCTTTGTATGAATGACATTTATTTTTGTTTTGTTACTGTTTGATGGCAAGATTTAATCACTTCTTGCTCAGAGCAATATAGCGCTGAACAGTTCAGCATCATACACATGTGTCAGCATCAACATATTTTTGTTTGATTCAGTTGAGTAAATACCAAGGTGTAAAATCAGGTTTTATCATGAAGCACTGTAATTTATCTTTGTATGTGGGTGTACTGGAGCAGAAAAAAACCTGCAGTATTCTGTCTCTTTAGCTCCCTAATTCTTTCAATACTGAGATAAGATCATACCTATTCTCAAGTATAAAGATATAAATATGCAAAGATTTTACACTGTGCTTAGTTTTCCAGTTGCACTAAGCAATGCATTCTTTGCAGGAGTCAGCCAGAAAACTGGGTGAAAAGTGGCCTGGTGCTGGATAAAAACTTTTATGGAGTGAGTGATGTCCCATATGCAGATGGATTACAAATGTATAAGGTAAAATCCCTCAAAGCTCCATGAAACTGAAGAGAGAAGTTGCTTGACTTTATATTCAAACTTTCACAATGTAAGTAGAAGAGCTGACTAGAATGAGAACAGCATCTTGATGTTGTTATCTTTATTCAGAATCTCATGCTTTTAAAGCTCACATGCCTTTTACCTCAGATGACAGGAAATTCAGTCAGCAAACTTACAGAAGAGGAGGAGAAGCTCAGTACAGGTGTCCTTAAAGTCAGTGTCCTGAGTGAGGGATCCTGTGTGAATCATCAACTTTGAATCTCAAACAGAACTTCCTTTGAATTAAGCGGGTTGTTTGGGTTTTTCGGTTTGGTCTTCTTCAGAACCATCTAACTCTCTTAACAGG
This sequence comes from Gymnorhina tibicen, assembly GCA_013399875.1. Taxonomy (NCBI): domain Eukaryota; kingdom Metazoa; phylum Chordata; class Aves; order Passeriformes; family Artamidae; genus Gymnorhina; species Gymnorhina tibicen. The sequence continues at coordinate 2,044,167 of VXAZ01001324.1, read as the reverse complement.
TTCTGTAAAGATTATGCTCAGCCTTGCAAACTGTGCTATTCCTGTAGCATTCTTCCTAGTGAGTCCTACTGTAGAAATTCCCTACTCCCTCACAAGCAGTTGATGCTTTTACCTTGCTCCTAATATACCAAGCAGTCACAGGACAGTCAAAGATTTTATCATTAATGAGGGTTGACTATTTCAAGATAGGATACAAAACAGAAAGTAATGGTTCATGTGCACAGCCCCTTTGGCAGGCTGACAAGTCAAAAGAAATAGATAAAGAACTTCAGCTCTGCTCCATCCTTCTTACTGTGCAGAAGCACGGATGTGTGGTAGGATACACAGGCAAGGGATAAATCACTACTAATTCAAAAGAAAATGATCCTGCACAGGACAGCTTCCATTTTATATTTTTCTAAGAGCTCAAATTATGCTCACTGTATGAGCATCTATTAAGAATCATGCTCCATAATGCCCGCTCTGAGTTTTTTCTGAAACAAGGTTATTCCTAGAGTTTTGTTCTTCAAAAGTCTTTAATCCTGTCTCTAATTGTCTCAATGAAAAGTTTGAAACACTTTGTGAACTCCTGGTTTCAGAATAAAAGCACTCTGATGGTCTGACATCAAAGTGAATCAGTGAGGTAGCTGTGCATTTCTATCCAGTGCTTTAGCCATATATTCTTTTGCAGGTGTCTGGAAGCTGTCACCCTGCTATGTTGTGATGAAAATAATTGGATATAGTTCCCACTTCTGTTATTCCCACATGATATTGCTGCTGGTGAAGAATACTCAAAAGTGATGGCTCCAAAGGCAAGTTTGAAACTTCAAAAGCCAAGTTTTCTCCTGTGCTGAGCTGCTTCCTTCTCCAAGGAAATCTGCAGTTTCACTATATATTAAAGAATATGCAGGCATAAGACCATTCCCCCAAAAGAATGGTGTGCAGAAAGAAGGTACATTCAAAGATCTAAATAGTGAGGAACTCTGTACGCAAACTTGGAATCAGAACCAAATAATTCTGGAGGAAGAGAAGGCTGTATAGAGATAAGCAGATAGAAAAAGAAATTACAAATCCAGTGAAGAAAAACATTTAATAGTTTGTGACTACTAAGCCACCTGCCCTTATGATTTTTATCTGTCACTTAATGCAGATATTTACAATAGTCCTGTAAGTTTTGTACTTCGTGTAAACATGCTGGGTTGGACAGAATTTCTGCTGTGTGGAAGAACTATGTTTCAGCAAGATGGTGTCTTGACCTGGTGAGAACCTAGGGCTGGGGAAATTGCTGACAATCCTGTCTGCTTCATACTTCTGCTTTTGCTGGCAAGCAGCCTCCAGGGAAGTTCAACAGTCGTACAACAAGCCAGACATTTTTGTGCGTTACAAGGTTACAAGCCCTGAGTGCCATGTGTTGACAGCACGTAGATCCCACATCTGCTTCTTGGCCAAAACAGCAAGGTCAGCGTGGAAATTTCAGTTTCTTATTTAAAAGAAAACCCAACAGATCTCTAATTCCAAATCTCTTTTTAATGATGTTGGTTCTGCAATGTTTTTATCAAATCATATCTGACAAGTAACACTGCTCTGAGCTGATGTGTTCATTATATTTTTACAGACACTAAATTTATCCTAGCTCTTGAATAGGAAAGATACAAGGCAACCTGACAGCCTATAACTTCTCTCTCAGATGCCACCAGAACAGAGAACAATAGCCCCAGGAATGGGATCCTGGGGACAAAACCCCTCCTGACACTGCTGCAGGGACGGAGAGCTTTAATTTTTGCAGCTGGAAATGTCTAACAGCCCTTACTCTACATAAGGAAATTTTGTGTGACCAAAATTTCTGAGACATCTCTTCCTCAGCATTAAATTTGATGTTATTAATTTTGCAGAGCTACCTAGCACAGGCTTCTCTTGCTACTGTACTTTCCATGTCCACTGTTGCAGGAAAGGCAGCCACTGCAATTCAGCAGGCCTCAAACAGCCTTTCCTCTCCTAGGTTATTAAAAAATGCATCCACTGACTGAAAAAAGGGGAAAAACCTGACAGTCAAAAGTCAGTGCCTGCAGTCGTGCTGATGCTTTAGTTGTTCATTTGTACTGTAACACAGCCAATGTCTGCCCAAGGCCAAGCAAAGAGCAAAGGGCTCACTCCCAGAATGTCATAAGCAGCCCCTGTAAATAGGGGTGGGAAGACTGAGGTAGGCAATCATCAGGATTGTGCAAGACAGAGATAAGCCAGCGAGCCACCTCTTCCCAAAACAAAGCACAAAATAACAGCTTTTAGTAGAAATGTAGAGGATATACCTCTTTCTTTTTGGCAGGCTTGTCCTCATGCTAAAAATTCAGCAGGTTTCTGTTTCACTTCTCCTCTCCAGCATTCTGTTGTGCTGGCTGCCAGGCAAGCTGGCGGTGCAGCAAAGCTTCACTGCGTGCTGGTCTGGTGAAGGTGTTGGTAAGTCTGGAGTTCCTCTGCTGGGATGAGTCTTTGAGCGTACTGGGGCCACGCAGCCCTTGCAGGTTGATGCAGAATGATGGTTAGAAGGGACTTTGGTAGGCTGCCCCCAGCAAGCTGACGAGGGGGGCTTGCCAGGAGGAGATAATCCCACAGCTCAGCAGCACTCTGTCCCTGCGCAGTCCGTGTGCAAATACAGGTTTCCTGGGGCTTGACTTCAACAGGGCTGGCAGGTTCTCAGCTTTTGGGCTGATGGCCAAGAGCTGTCATTTCCAAGACTAGGTCTGGAGAAAGGACTTCCTGCTGCCTCTTCCAGGTTCCCTTCTCTGCCATTACCCGAACTGGCTTAAAGCACATTTTAAAGAGGAAAAAAATTAATTACCTGAGACCTCTGTCTTCAAAAAGGAACTCCTGAACTAGCTACCTTCAAAAGATACATTTCAGGGCATCTTTCAAAGCCTAATTCTGATCTCTGCTGAGAAATCTCAAACTATGCAAGTCTTGGGACCTGAAGACTGTCATTAAATCTACACAATGTGATTTTCCATGTGGAATTCTCCTTCTACAAATATAAGTATGGATTGAAAAACCCATTTTTCTTTCTTTTTCAGGTCTCTAAGATTTATGCAATTTTTGTGAGAAATTGGTGCATTTTGCTTTTTTTTAATCTAAGCCATTATTGGTGCTAATTGTCATCAGTCACTTTGGAAAGTGATTTAATTGCTAGGAAACCCTGCCACCATTTTGCCAAAGCATAGGCAGGCACTTGGGCTCTTCTAGAATAAAGGATTGGGGCAGTCATCCTGGAAGACTATGGAGGTAAATAGATTTTAGCTCCTGGCAGGTGAAGCCAACAGAGATTTGTCTGAGGTTGAATCTCTGCAGGGACTGGACTTATCTGAAGGCTTACATTTTGTTTTCAAGTTTTCTTTTATTGTGCCAGTGTTTTGAGCTTTGTCTTGTTACCTTCAAGGGAGACACCAGCAATGTCAACTTCCCTAGTACTGGGTAATTCACATAGTATAGAAAATCAGCAGAAGATTTCCTTCTTAACATCCTTACAGGGTGTTAAGAACTGTCTGGAGCCCATGAAATGGGATAAGAAATATAAACCAGGATTCAAGTTTGTTATACTAGTTAGCTAAATACCTTCCTTAATTTAATTGTAGTGTGTGCCATTTCTCCAGACTTTGTTGGGAGCCTCATGGAGGAAGCAAAAAGAAGTATGTAGAAAAGTGGTGCTCCTTAACCTCTGCTTTTTGTCTAATTATAGTGTTCTTACAGTAATGTTCCGGTGATTATACTCTATATTGTACTTTATCAGATGAAACCTGACATGAGAAGCTGCTCTCTGTGGGAAATCTTTTCTGAAGCTTAAAATAAAGAGAAATAATTGAGGTGAGTAGCAGAATTCATGCTGGATTTGATTTTTCTCGTTATCTAAATCTGTCAACCAAATGGTGCTTCCCTAGGCTTCTTCTTTTGACTGGTAGAACTGGGAGAAATTAAGAGAAATTAAGGCCACTTGACTTTAGCTTGTGGCTTATTTGCTATAAAAGTTTGTCAGCTCATGTTTGTTTAATTTGGGGTTTTTTCCAGTTAAGCACAGAATATATGGGGTATGTTTGCCTCACATTTGACCCTCATGCTGAAAACAAGGGCAATCACTGTGGTGCAGCTTGTCAGAGCTTTACCTTATGATGTTACTATTTGTTACTGCTGTTCTGTTCAGAGGGGGCATCAAAGGATTGCAGATCTTTTGGAATCCAAAAGGAGTTCAGCTCTGAGATGTAATACTGAGGAGAAATGTATCTTTTTAATATGCAGAGTCTGAAAGGAGAAATAGGGGAAGCATTCAGATCATTGCTGCTTAAACACACTTGAGCTTTTTGTCCTTTACGCTGTGGGTGTTTGCAGGCAGTGGAGATTCTAATAAGAGAAGCACTTAAATCACTTTGAGCTTAGGCATTACAGAAACCCTGATAGCTGTGAAGAGTCCCAGCAGAAGCACAAGGAGCTGCTGAGGATTCATCCTCAACTGGAATATTGTATGACTCATTTGGCATGAAGATAAATGCTGTAAATTTAGACATACAATGAACAAAACACTGAAGTTAATTTGTAGCACAGTGAGATTAATGACTGTTGCGATATGAGGTATTTTCATTAGACCTCAAGACTTTCAGACTCTTATAAGCTTGGTTGTTTCTTTTCAGGTTTCAATATGTACAGATACAATCAGGGGCTGCATAAAATGGTTCAGACACTATCCCTTTTGCCTGAAGACAGGAGTGTATTTCCCAAGTAACCCCTCAAAATTGTGTAAATGGAGAAATTTATGAAATTACTCTTTGATTTGTCACAGATCCGTGGACTTAGCAATGATTCTTTTTCATCCTTTCAATGCCTTGGCTTTCATTGCTGACGGTAAGAAGTTCAGTTAACACAGAAAAACCTGAAAAGAAAATTTATTCCTGCCCAGAGTTTCAGTGCAATGCTCCTGCAGTCAGTGTCCCACCAGCCAGAGACAGTCCCAAAGGTGAAAAGGGAGAACAGGCACAGAGCTATGACCATTTAGCAATACTGTAATTTTGACACTCCTTATCATCCCTTTCCTCTTGTTTCATGCCTCCTTCAGTCTTTCATTTTTTCTTTTCACTTCTCTCCTTTTCTTCTGCCCCTTTAGCCTTTTGTAGGCTCTGCACAATTTCAGGAAGCTGAACATGATTTCTGCGTTTATAATTCTACTCTAGATACTTGGCTTTTAATAAATTAAAAAATAATATTATACATTTTCACAGCAGCCCATAAAATAGAGATGTAATGAGATTTTAATCTGATAGTACCATTTGTACTCTTCCTATTATATCCTACTAAATTATTACTGCTTTTTCTTTCCAGGGGCTAGCTCTCAAAACCAGAAATCATGGTTGCTAGAGTTGCCTACTAATCTGATGGCCATAATTTGATTCCTTCATACTCCTATGCCCCAACAGCAGAATTCCCCCAAGGTATGATTTTTCAGGTAACTTTTTTCCATGCACTGCTGCAAACAGCAAATAGACCCACAAAAGCTTTCTGTCATGTGACAGAACCAAACCACGCTCTCTCCTAAGGTGCCGAATTAGTTTCTGTCCAAACTCTTAATAAGCACACATAAGTAACTGTGTATTTTCTTACCATATCCTGTCTGTGTTATCATGTGTATACCACCCACCCTGGAAGTAGATACTTGCTTTTCAACCACAAACCACTTTAGAGTGAACTATGACATAAAATTTCAGTGGCATACATTGATATTCTGTATAGACATTTTCTGGTCCACATACTCCTCAGTGTGTCCTCTGCAATTAAAGGAAAATAAGTAAAGCCAGCAGTGTCTTTCAACAAGCTACTTCAGAGAGGAATCATCAGTGTTGCAATTTAGCTCATTTTCTAGATCATGTACTGTGATGTGTGATTGGAGTACAGCTGAACTAGATTGGCTTGGTGGTCTGAGAGAATGCGTACCTCTGCAACAACACGAGGGCATTTGCTTCACTGGATTTTCAGTGCCTTAAGTAGGTGTAGCAAAGGCTTTTGCATCAAAGTAATGCATTTCCTGGCAGATGAAGCTTTCCACAGGAATAAATCAGTTTTCCTGAGATGTTTTTATTTTCCTGGGGCTGGGCAGGTGGAAGAGGAAGGGGGAAGGAGTCAGTGTTTGGTAATCTCTTAGAGCACTAAGAAAACATAGTGGGAGAAAAAATTAAGAAACATTTGAAAAATTTTATTTTAAGTTAAACTCTAGGAGAAGAATTGAGAGGCCTGTAAAGTTTCCCTGGAAAAGTGGGACCTTCAGGAACAAAAGGGACTTTATAACCACGAGGAGAGAGAGGAATAAAAGTAGAATATGAAGCCAGAAAGTAAGAAATAAATTTCTCATTTTTCTATAATCTGGTTTTCAACCTTCTAGTATATTCTCAAAAATATATTTGTGTTAGTGTCTGGTATTCCTATAGCATCATTTGAGGAAAGGTGTGATTTCCAGAAGCATGAGGAGCAGAAAAATAAACCATCTGTTGTATGGGAGATGAGCTGCCCAACACAACCGGTGGAAGAAAGTGTCTGGAATGAGCCACTAGCTTGCTGTTTTCTGTGAGTGAAATACCAAGCCCTCTATCTCATGTTATAAACAGCACTTTTTCTTCTCTCATTCTTTGCCCTTTCTTGTGTTTTTCACTCCAACTTTAATTCATTAAAAATGTTCACATGTGTGTTTTTCCTCTGAGAACTGGGTTTTTCCCTCTGAACAGAAGACGACTTTGGCAGCCCTGAGAATTCAAAGCCTATCCATGTGTTCACTTGGGTCAGGGATAAGGCACTCCCAGATGGACAAATGCCCTGAGCAAATCTGCAGTGTGGCCTGTGATTTCTGCTCTGGAAACCAAATATCTCTTTCACAGGGCATCAGATTACAGGAGAGCTGAGCATCTTGGAGACAGGTGTTGTGCAGTCATTTTAATACAAGTTATTAAATAAAACCTTAACTCCCACTTACAGTAACTGATGACTTGCAGAGACAAGTTACTGCTTTGGAAACAAAAGCACAGGTTTTGGAGGCTGAATGAAATAGACCCAAAAAAGGTAAGGTCCAATCATTTGTAAGTTTACTTTTTGGCCTGGTAAAATGATAGATGTGCTTGTGCTGGAGAAGGGATGGAAAAGAGTAGGTTGAACAAATATTGCAAATTTCTCTCACGTTGCTAATGGATGATGGTCATTAATTAAGTGATTTCTCACTGAATACATCCCTCCTGACCTGACCTGTCAAACTTTAAGGATCACTTTGCCAACATACAGGGCAGGGCATATCACATGGACTGCGGGATCAGCCACTGTTCTCCAGGTACTTGTGCTTTAAACATTGCATTGATATTTCCAGGTGTTTGTTTTGTTTGGCTTCTATAGGATTATGCCCTACTACTTCAAAAATGTCTGTTTACAGTTGGTATCAGCTGCTTCTGAAGTACAATAAATAACTAAACCATAATCAGTTTTTGCTATAATACAATTAACATTCACATTTTTTCTAGCTTTGTATTTAAAGAACGTCAGGAGTATTGCTAAAACCCATATTTTTCTCATCTGGAAAAGAAGGAAAATCCCTTTGAGCAAAACTGGAAGTGGACTTGCTTTTCCCAGGAACGAGGCTGAGAACACAGCTTTACAAGGCTTTGTAACACCTTCAAAACAGGCTTCTATGGGGATGTCTGAAGAACAGACTGGAGGCAGGTTCATGTATCTGAATGAAAGGACTGTAACTTAGAAGAACTGAAATGATGGAGAACCAAATAATCTAAAAAATTAAGATTGTGCAATAATACAAGACTCTGGAAAAATTGAATTTCATTAATTGTTTGTGAATTTTTGAGTCAGTGAATCTAGGAAAACCTGAAGTTTTTGTTTTCAAGTCTTTGTTTCTGCTATGTGGTTGATACAGCAGTTTGTTGCCCTAAAAGTAGCCTGGAATAACCAGAAACAGGGTGTATTTATAATTGTTCTCTCTTTGACATTCAGTTTTGAATCTCCTAGTAAAATGCAGATTTCATTTGTTCAATCTTTATGAATTAAATTGTGTTTATCGTAGTGGTATCAGGGTAATAATGGCATGCTCAGCAGGCTGGTGGTTCCTTCTGCCTGAATTCCTCATAAATGCAGCGTGAGGGAAGCATTTTTTAATAATCTTGAAACTAATGAAAAATTTGTCTCTATTCCATCTTTGAGCTGAGCTGTAAACTTGGAGAGATTGCTCTCTAAATGCTGCTTCAGATACATCCTTTTATGATGTAAATAATGGACAGTGCACACAGTCCTATGTTTCTTCAGTATTTAGTAATGCCTTTGCTCCTAGGGCACTTTTATTCTAGTTCTAAAATTGACTGATAATGATCACTTAGAGCCTAGAGTGGTATTTATCATCTGAGTACAGAAGTCCACTGCCATAGCTACTGACAGGGAAATAATTCCTTTTTTGAAGTTTCAGCTATTTTCATGCTGTTCTTCCCAAGTGATGGGCAAATGAATTGTGCTGTAACTACAAAGAGGAATAAAACAGTAAACCAGTCAGCCAAGTTGCTTTGTGTGCAGTAGAAAATCACAAGAAGCGAACAGGATGATGTTTTTTGGCAATCTGTAGGCATCAGCTGAGGTACAAGAGATATAAATCAAGATTTAAATGCAGTGGAAAGGGGAAAATTTTTGTCTTAAATTAAGTACAAAAGCCTGCTAGTGAAATGTTCTCCAAGTGGAATTTAGCTCATGCAGAAAAAAATCAGAAAGGCCCTATTTATGTGATAGGTCCTTAATGCAAGAGAAGTGATCCTATAGGCTTTTATGATTTTCTTGATGGGAGCTTCTTTCACCTCAAGTGAACTACAAAACAGAATTACAGACTGTATGAACTAGGAATAGGTGAATATCATGACAACAAAGCCCAATACTACAAGTTTGACAATTAAGAAAAATGTTTCCGTTGAAGGCTTTAAGTGTTCAACCGTGGAGGAATAGATTTTCAATTTGTCTTCCACTTAGTTTAAGACTAAGCTAAGTGCCTCTACAGAGAGAAGGATTGTGTCTACACTGGCAAGTTGTGGACCCATGGGAACATAGGAATGTATCTGTACAGAGGAGTATTTGATGCCCAGCTCATCTGTTTTATAGCTGTTATTTTCACTGCCTAACTCCCTGTCTACCTTTAAAGTAATGTCATTTCTTTTCTCTGCACTAGGTTATACAGGTACAGCAAAAAAGCAATTACTGAAATTGGTAAAGGATGTGAATTTTCCAGAGTATGATTTAGCTGCTGTTCTGCTTCATGTCCTCCTTGTCATTACTGGCAAAGCATCTCTGCAGTTCTCAAGTGAACTGCATTCCTCTTCTGCATTAATTGGTGTCCTGAAGCTATGAAAACAGAACTTTTAAAATTTTGCCTGGAAGTTTTTAATCAATATTTATTATCTAAAAACACAGGAAATGGTGCAATATTTAAAAGATGTATTTGGGTTTAGGGATCAGAGATAATTCGGTCTCCAATGTATTCCTTTGGAATGATTATGTAAGTCTATTTTGAAACTGTATCCAAAAACCCCTGTGAAATGTTTTGAGACCGTTTCATTTGGAGCAGGACTAAGAGCAGTGAAGCGTTTTGCCCCCAGTGCATCAGCCAGTAGGTTACAATGACTGAACTACTGATTTGAAAAAAAACCCTGGAGTAGTATTACGAAGATATTAATGGTTGTTTTCTTTCAACTGTTGGCTTGGTTTTTTCCTAGAAATACTATTCCTAATTGCCATATCAGTCACTTTCTCAAGAGTTCAGCTCTAAAGTGTAATTTAGACTGATTTTTACATTATTTTTTCCCAGCAAAACTCCAGTAGGGTTGAGAAATTTATGAAGCTTCTTGTAACCTTAAGTAAATGTTTCTTTTCAGAGGAAACTGTGGTTCATTCAAATGGCATCTATACAAACCACAAAATGGTTTGCAGGTAAGTGCAAAAGTATTCTTAGGCTAAACACGTTGGAAGTTTGCAAAAGCAGAATGGGAAAATATTCCTATTGTATGCTCAGTTTCACACAGTCCAAAGTTATCAGATGACTAACTTCTTAACCAGGCTGTGTACAGGAAAGGGCTATTTGGCCCCAGCAAGGATTGTGTCTATAGAAAATCTGAGCTGCACTTCTGGAATCTTCTTGAAATAAACTCCCAGTCCTTAAGCTTTGAGGTTTCATTCTGGTGTCACTTCTCATTTCCGGTATTTCCTGTCCTTTAGGTTTATCCTGGTGTAAACCATCTCAAGGGAAAGGCTCCCCCAGGTGTAACAGGTCCTGTGCAGGAGAGAAGCTGCCAGCTTCCCTTCCTTTTGAGAAAACCAAATTCTGCTCTTTATTACACATCTCTGCTGGAGTTGCCCTAGAAATGCAGCTGTGCAAGTGAAAGTGTAGCTCTGTTAGTCCGGGCTTACCCAGTAAGCTGTCCTGTCCTGAACCAGTGCTCAGGGGAGCAGAATAGTGGTGCTGCAATCTGAGAGCTTGGAAGGCCATTGTGTCGGAGCAGGCTGATCTCAGGCTGGACAAAAGTCCTCAGGGCAGGAACCACACCTAGAGACAGAAAGGGAGCTCTTACTAAGTCATGTTACTTGAAACTTTTAAATTCAGCAAGGTACTATCATATGCGCCCTCAGTTTTGACCTTTCTCAAAATTTATGGTAGGGACACCTTTTCTTTCTTGAGGGACACCTTCCTTCAGTAGGTGTTAAACAGAAAGAGTTTGAAATTGTGTTCTGTTGTCTTCCAAGAGGCTTAAATCAGCATCCCTGATGACCACTTAATTTTGCATTAATTATAAACTAATCTGTATTTGCTCTTATATCGCTGATTAGAACCGACTCATATGGTGCTAATATGACCTCCACAGAGCTGCTAAGTAATTCAGGATGAAACCAACATTTGTTCATCAGCTGCTGGGTTTATCTTTCTAAAACACAATTTCAGGTTAAGTAGGCTCAGGAAGAGCTATCCTGTCACATGTGAAAAAACACAATCTCTGAAAAGCTCTTTTCCTTCTCTTTAGTTTTCAAGTGGCAATTTTCGGTGGAAACTGCAAGGTGCAAACAGGAAGCCATTCAATCAGTAGCAACTCGTACTTATTGCTTTATTTTTTACTTATAAATGTGGGGGAATGGGTGGTTAACTTATGCTTAGAGAAGAGGAGAAGTGTGTTCTTTGCTGTGGCTCATTTCCTGCCTGAGGGCATCAAACTCTTGAGTTAAACATGCAGAGGAGAAGCTTTATGCAGCGTAACTTTAGCACTATCAAATGGCTTTACTCTGTGCCTTAGCACCTGGAGACATAAAGAGTGAAAAATGATTCCTGGGGTGCAGTTTGGGCAAAAACTCTCAGGGGAATAAATAATGCAGGATTGCCTGGAAACCTAGGCGCAGTCTTGTGTCTCTTTTAAGCTCTCTGCCAAACCTCTCAACACCAGCAGCATGACTGGATACTCTGTGTTCTCTCTAGTAGGAATGGCTTTTTCCTGAGGCACCTGCAGTTAAAATCTCTTTTTATGGCCTGTGACCCCAGTGAAGATTCAGACATCGGTAGCTTGAGCTGTTTAGATCAGTGCTTCAGGGTAGACAATTGTAAGAGCTTTTTCCTGGCGTTCTGGTTTATGACTTCAGCTAGTGGGACAGTTTGTCCCTCAGAGCTGAGCTTGTGCATTAATCCTGCTAGAAGCTTCTGGCAGCTTTGCAGTGGGAGGAAGACTCTAAAGCATCTAACTGGTTGGCACCCTCTTCCAGGGTGTTTAAATTCAGATAAAAATTCAAGCAGCTGGACTAGATACACAGAATGTGAGAGCAGCAGTTGACCCTCATTTAGGTGTCTGATTTCAGAGTCTGAGATTGCTGCATTGGGCTTCTTGGAAACAGACCTGCACCAGCTCAGCAGTGCAGCAGCCTGAATGTCAGTGTTTCATTGTACCTTTCCTCGTCAGGCTTTCTGGGCTTACTTGGGAGGGCCCTGAACAGAGTATCTTCCCCTTCTTCCCGCCTGCACTGTTGTGCTACAACACTTGGCCACTTTTCCCTTGTGCTTCAGCATAAGAACGCTTTTTTATGCACAAAAAAAGGTTCTATGCAAATTTCCATCCTCCCTCAAGAATTATACCTAAGCACATTTATGATTCAAAGTTTTCTTTTGATGTACGAGAAGCTAAACCATACAAGCTGCTTTAGCTGAGATGGACACAGCATGTCACCCAGTTTAGCTGGAAATCCTGAAACCTCTTAAGCAAAATCATAATGTATACATTAGTTACTCTCCTGATTAACCCCTATCTTGCACTTTACGTATCCAATGGTACCTCTGTAAAGGTGTCCCATTTTGAAGTGGTTTGATCAGTACCACATTGCCTACAACCTTTTAACTCCTCTATCTCCTTACACCCTCTCCACCCTTTGCTTAAGCAACTCTATGTCACAAAAACATGGTAAACACAGGAGGAAGTGATGTACTTTGTAAATCCTTTTCCCTCTTTACCTTTTTATTCTAGAGCTGCAGCTAAAATGAAAAAAAAGGGGTATTTGTGGTACTTCCTAAGCCTGCTAAGTGGATCTTTTATTTATGCATCAAGAACTAGTGGAGCAAATATTATCTTGAAACCTCTGATTGTCCTCTATGGGCTGTTATTTTCTAGTACATGGTATTTAGCCTCAAGCTGCAATTGCCACCCTCTGGAGAATCTCATCTTTCATCTTCATGAGTGAAGTGCATTTCTAGCTTTCGTGACTAATGGTGAAAAAAAAGTTAAAAGCCTTTCAGTGGGAAAGATCTACAAGCAGAGTGAAAATGTTTTTTTCTTTATAAAGTCATGTTTTAAATCCTATCTTAAAGCAGAACTCGTGTTTTTAATAAGTGGGGATTAAGTTTTGGCAACAATATGGCAGGACTGGATGGCAAAAAAAGCTGTCAGCTCATCACACAATAGCAGTTGTAAAAGCTATTTAAGAAATATTTCAAATGTGTCTACAGTGCTTAAGTATTATATATCACTTCACTGGAAATTGTGTATTACACTCTGTCTCGAGTTACTGGGAGCTCTCCAGTGGTTTTGAGTGCTGCAATCCTGAGTTTTATTTTTGTCAAATACTCTCAGATTAGTTCTGAATTTGGTCTTTATTCTGGCCAGCTGTGTGTGTTGTTGAAAAGTGTAATAATTTACATAATTTATCTCTGTAACAGTCACAAAGTGCATTCCTCAGGGAAGGTAAAAAAATATAAATGGCAGTTATTAAACAGCTGGGCCCCATTTGTGTGGGAAAATAGATGCTAGAGAAATGTAATGTACTGCTGGCATGGTGGCACTGGTACCAAAACATTTAGGAACACAGTTGTTCTCCAGGTTTTGAAAACAAAATTTTATAAGTCAATACTTAAAATCCACTTCAGCTTTAGAGGATTGTCCATGGGAACAATGGAAATGGCCTGACCTTGTGAGAGAGGCCCTCCATTGTACCCAGCAGGTGGGGCCGTGCACAGGGCTGAACACAGGCAAAGCTGGGGAAAACCTGTGCTGCCCATATTTTCTAGCTTGGATCCCTGAGATGGTCTGGTAATGCAGACAAACGATGAGACTGCTTGAAAAATAAGCATATTTGAAGTGCTCTTGTGTAGATTCCCACACCTGAGAAAAAAGCATATTCCTGTCTGCCTAGAAAGATTCCTCAAATCTAAGCAGAGTGCCAAAACTAAATTATAAATAAATATAATAAATATTTTCATTATACTAAAAAAGATATATTTTATACTAGAATAGGTAGCTAAAATGATTACTAATAATTGTGTAGAGTTTCTCTTGTCTTACTAACAAAAATAGTGTTTAATCTTCGAAACTACATGTAAAGGTACTATAAAGGCTGTAAGGGGTCATCCCCATGGAATAACAAAATGACATTTTATTAGGTAAGTAGTTGACATTCATGGTTATTACATTTCTCAGAGTTATTAAACATTCTCTTCGATTTTTCATTCAAGTTAAGTCTGCTGTGTTTTAATAACCTACTAAACAATTTCAGTTTGAGTCATTTTGGCCTCAAGAAACATTCAAGATTTTCCCATCTCTTGAGAGAAAATCTGAGGGTGCAGAACTCTGTTCATTCCCATTTGTTTTATTTCTATTTCTTTCAGTCTTCATCTGTTCCTTGTTTTTATCTATTAGATGAACTTCAAGGGGCTTTAAATAGAGCTTTTCTCTTTTACCCTTGCAGAAATCTTCCAAGAATATTTCTTCGCTGAAGCCTCTGCAATAACTGCACTTTATATAGTTTCAAGTCAGTTCAGATGTATCAATAGAAGGTAAGGACATTAATCTGCTTCCTTGGGCACTTAGAACTTTTCCTTTGCATGTCAGCACTCCAGCTCAGTATGGCTGAGTGCAGCACCGCTGGCTCCTGTCTGAGCCCCCAGCCCTGAGGGCTGAGAGCTGCTCCTCTGGGGGTGAAGCACAGAACCACCACGTGGAATTGCAGGAGCTGCGTGGATGCAGGGCTGGGCCTCACCAACCCATTGGGTGCTCAGGATCTCTGCTTTTCAGGGGAACTGAAATGATGAAGTGCTTTACTAGCTGTCTGCTATAAAATGTCCCTCTGGCTTTTGCACGAATTAGAATCTAAAAATGTGCCATTGCAAAAGAAGCAGACTCAGCATGTTAAGCTCTGCGTGCGTCCAACAACACAATCAGCTAAAGCATAGAGGATTTTCTGTTCAGTCTCCTGAAAAATTCTGTGGAAAACTGGAATTCTGTAATACCTGTTATCTTAATTTGCAGCTCATAACAGCAATAACAACCATGATAGGTGGTGTTTCCTGGGAATTCAATACCAGTTATGTCTCTTAAGTAAAATACAAAGCAGCTTCATTTCACTGTGACCGTCAGACCTTAACAGCAGCTTGGTGAGTTTATTATTTTCTTTTGCTGCTCTGTATTTTCTGCCATGTGTTTTCAACAAGTTTCTCCCAAGGACTTTGGATTTCAATTGCAAATAAAATGTTGACAATGCTTTTGGATACATATGTTCTAACACTTATCAGTGAGACATTAGGCAGCCATTTCCCAGCAATAAAAGCATAATAAGAGCTTGGCAGAATTTTTTTTTTCTATCAGCAGGCTAGATTATTTTAAATTGATAAAAAGAGCCAGGTGGCTATTTATAAGGGCAGGATATGAATTGCAAACATACGTTTCCAAGGCAATGTTGGCCAGTGGCTGTTCAAGCATAAATTGCTTCCTATTACCACTTTGGATAGGAGGTAAATGGTCCAGTTCATCTCTATGGGAACACAAAGTGGCAGGACACCTCCAGCACTGCTCTTTGCACTGTTTCCAGTAAAAGAAGGCAGTATTTACTCCACCATGACACACCTAACTGGCATTGCAGTGAGTAATTCTGTTGTGTTGTTGAACAAAGATTAGGAATCATGTCCCATACTGTTATGCAGTATTCCCATAGGAGGGCTACTTGGTGCAGAAGATGCAAGGAGGAACTAGAGTTGGTAATGTGGCCTGCAGCATAGAAAGGTGAATTGATGGTCTGAGGTAAAAAAACGGGATTCCACAATGATCCTAGGAATACCATCTCTCTAAACTTTAGTTATTCTAGCTCTGAAACAGGTAGGAAACAGACTTGAAAACATTACTAGGTTGTGAATTTAGAATGAAATATTTCTGGTTTCTGTTTGTTTATAAAAGGACAAGACAGAAGCTGCTTACAGTATAGTTAAATTTTTACTAAACCTGGATAAAGAATATGGGAAGGAAGAAGGGGAGAGTGCTTGTCCTGCTCCAAGGAAGAAGGCTGAGTCTAAGCATCTGATATTGTCAAAGCAAGAAATGCTTGATGATGCCTTTGTTTTAATATGCTCTGATTGATTTTCTTTTTTTTTTTCAAGGCATAGAAATAATGGTTCAGTCAAAATTACTTGTCTAGCAACTTGCCTACCATTTTCATAAAACAAAACAGGTCACTTTGCTGATGTCTATAGCTTAAATGAGTTATTTCAAGTATATGAGAAAGAAGGAATCGAATATAATCTGAAAGCAAAGGCCAAGTAGTTCTGTTAACATAGGTTTAAGCTGTAAGTTTTTTGGTAGGAGAGAACCATGCCTATCTTTTTTTAAAGAAAGCTCTGAAAATCTGGTCATCTGTTTTCTTAATAGCATAGTTTGAATTGCTTCTCCTAGAATAGAAAATAAATTGATAGATTATAAGGGGTGTTGTTTTGGTTTTTTTTTGTCTTAAGCTTATGCTTTCTGTACTTTGCAGGAACAAGGCTGTGCAAAGGCTGTTCAGTTCAGTCTGGTGAAGCCTGCTTTTCAAAATCCGATACTCCAAGCTCTGTTCCCCATCTCTGCTGTCCTCTTATTGGAAATTCATGATCTATATTCATTATTCCTCCTTTTTCTCCATCCGCCTGTGTACACTCAGACCTAGAAATCCCCTCCCTGGGATCCACTCCCCGAAATAACAGTGCATTATTGAGTTGACAGCATGTGTCTGATGCCATGTTTTTTGACAAATATAAATATGTCTCATCAGCAATTACATTCTTTCTGTAAGATGCTGATCCTCAAATTAGAGTCTAGGACACACACAGCAGACTTTTCTTTCAGTAGTAGCAGTGTGGCAAAGTGCCACACTCTCTACATTTTTTCCTCCCATTCCTGCATCAGTGGACTGTAAATTAGCATACAAACTATTTTATCAACATTTCTTATTTTCCAAAGGTGGGGGACTGTTGAACTTCCCATATTTTTGTTTGGTTTTGTGTCAATAATTAAACTGCAGGTGGGAAGGAAGTAACACTTCACCTACTGGACTGTTTCATGACCTAAGAGGTGACATGTGTTTAGTGCCCTTTATTTCTGATGAAGTCTTAAGCTGATGCCAATGAACACTCGTAAAACTAATTATAGGCACTTAACTCTGTATGATTTAAATCTCAGCAAATAGATTACAGTGGAAATACTGGACAAATATAAAAAATTTACTTGTTTTGAAAGAGGTAAACATGGAGAGGTGACCACACCTGCTTAACACACAGGTGCTGCACCAAGGACACGCTCAGAGTCTATATCAGGGACTTGCAGCACAGTGACACATTCAAGATTATTGTCTCACAAATTGCTAAAATAAACTAGCAAGGCTGTGCAGCACCATTTTATGTGAAAAAAGCATGGCATAGCTTTATGCAGATCAGTAATGGTAAGTTATCATAATCAGTTAGTAATCAGCTCAGTTCAAAACAGCAAAATGAAGAGTTTACCTTGTGTTCTGAAAATGAGAGGCTTGAAGGCTGTATAAAATTAGTTCTGGTTTTGAAACCCCCCTGGCAGTTAGTTTTTTGAGGGTAGCATGCAGAGCTGCTGTATAAAGAAACAGTCTTTTTTGGGTACATGACATCTTGAAAATCAGATTCCTTTTTTCCCCCAAGTCCTCCTTTGCTGATAGCTGAGCAGGCCACTGCAGGGTTTGGGTTTAATTCACTGGCAGCACAGCATACTTAATATTATTATGGTTCTTCTTAATGGTAGAAAGAGGTATGCAGTACCTGGGGTCCACTGAAACCACTCAAGTTCTCTGGCTGAGTTTTGCGGGTGTTTCCCAGCTAAAGGCCTTCAGCCATTACCACACAGGTTTACCTGCAAAATTCAGAATTCCTATCCTTGCAGCCTTTCTACAGGGATGTTAGGTTGCAGAAAAAATATTTACTTTCTTTCTTCCTTGTTTGAGTATATTTGTTTTCTCTCATCGTCTGCTGTGTAACTAAGGAGAGTAAATCTAATGACTAAGTAATCTCTCACATTGGATTATGTTTTAGATTTCTTATCAGATTCCATTGTGTAAGTAAAATCTGACTCATGGGAGAACACAACTGTTATCAAATGTATCTTTCTTCAAAAGTTTTGGTAAGAGATAATAATTGATAAGGTTTTCCTAGATCATAAGACATGTTTTGCTCATGCCATACTTTCCTAAAGGACGGAGATAATAGCTGGTGGGGCTTTACTTATCTCCATGTTTAATGTTTTCAATTCTTTATTTGTTTTAGAATATAAACTAAATATATGTTAGGTGGAAGAAACAGTACAAATCTTCAGAGACTTATCATATTCATGTATTAAAGTTGCATGTATATTCAATGGTGCAGCAGAAAAACTAACCCTTACAACTGTTGCAGAGTTGCCTAGAAATTGGATCTGTATGAGACTGTGTTCTGGTACCATTCCCAAGAACTTGGGCATCTAGTAATTTAAAATACTGCTTCTCAAAATCTGGATCCATTAAGTTCCATCTTATCCTGGAAGTGAAGGAATTTCCTGTGTACCCCAGAGGTCTGCTGCCATCCAGACACAGAATTACCTGTGTCTTTGACTGTGCTGAATTATCTGGTATCTGTGCTATTCCCAAACTGCAACAGGAATTGAAAAAAAAAATTCTCTGTTGGGTACTGTCTAATCCACCTTTCATGCACTCAGAACCAGTTTTTTTACATCTACCTCATCTGGACTACAGAGAGCAATAGTTTCCATTGGTGAGGTGAGAGGTTTTATAAAATGCCTCATCTGCATTCAAAGCTCTGCTGCCTATCTGGTAAAGGAAGGACTTGAAGATAGATTGTCTATAACATAAATTTGTGAGTGTTAATTGATCATTTGCTAAAAAGGATGCCTGATATGACCTCAGTTTGCTATTTGTGCTGGGGTTTTGAGCTGAACAGGCCATGCTGGGCACTTTTAACTGCAGGACAAGGCTCACAGTTGTGACTGGAAGTGGATTTAAGTGCCTACACTACTTCTAAAGGGAATTTTAAATCTATCTTCCCCTTTGGTATTTTATCTTGGCTAGGTCAGCCAGTTGATATTAAACATCTCCCTAATTGCTCAACAGGGAGCCTAAAGATGTTAGCTTGAAGCTGTGAATCCTCCTAGAATTATTCAGAAAGAATAACACTATAGCTAGGGATTACGAAAAAATTTAGCTTTAGTAAAATGCAAATGAAAAATAGAAAACATCCTATCCTTAAGAGACCACAGTATAAATTGACAAAACACAGAAAAGCTGTAAAGCTGAGGTATTTCTGTCTCTCAGGTTAGGCACTGATGTGTTGGCTTGCAGAGGTTTATAAAACAAACCCCATCTAGGATCGAACATCCTAGAGTAGAAGGCATCAGAACCAGAAGTTACAAGAGCCCAATATTTATTTCTGAGAAACGAGAGGAGCAAAACCTCTGGTTTCTTTTTTTTCCTTGAAAATGATGTCCATTTGAGAATTTTGTGCTTGTATGCAGATTTTTTCCAGGATCCATCTCTGACCAAGAGAGGATCAGCTGTGCTCTACATGCAAGAGAGACCAGAAGCTCATGGAAACACTGAGTGTGCTAGCACATAGCCAGAAAATTATATTAAGGTAAGGTGAGTACGTCAGGTACAGCGAGGGGAGGCAAAGTTTAGAATTCTGATTGCTGGGTCACACTATCTGGAAGGTACCAAGCTTCCCTAAGATTAACCACAAGGGTATCTTTCCTTTTACAAGAGCCACTGGTTGTCATCTGCCATTTTTTCGCTTTTGTAAAACAAACAAGTTTTAAATGTGACCTAGAATTGCCAAAAGTTACTTTACGTTTTTGATATATTTTGTGTCTACAAATGTGGGGTTATCTGTTAGTTCTAGATTGTGTTTTCTACAACTTTGGCTTTCTTTTGTTAGAAAAAGAAATGTCTCAACCCTTAAAACTGAGCTCAGTATTTGCATAACAAGTGTGTGAGCAAAACTAAAAAAGCTCATTCATGGCCTCAGTATGCAGTCCCCACTTCAGCCATATCATTTAACAAACATGACACTATATAAAGGGGGTTTGTGTGAACTGCTTTTTCATTTCACTTTGAAGCAGAACGGTAAGTTGAATTTCCTTTTAATAAATCACAAGGAATTTCAGCTAGAAGGCAAACCCTTTCCTTTTGATTTCTGTGGTCATATTTATATTCTAAAATTAAATTTCCCTTTATTAGTAATTTTTTTAGTTTGCTTATACGAGCAATTTTAGTAGATAAGGCAATGCCTGAAGGACACTAGATAGTAATGACTGATGAAGGTCATTAAAACTGGATTAAAACTGAAGAGCTGTGTTTTTTCCATTTTGCTATATAACTGATCAGGAGTCTGACTCTGCATCATAATCCAATTATGAGCTGGATGCAGTAGTCCATTCAAACGTAATTCCCTGAATGATCATCACCAGGCAAAGGGTACATGTTGTAATTGCATTTCCTTATCTCAAGGATGTGAGTATTCCTAGCCACCTAAGGTAGGTTTTCTGTCAGGGTCTTTAATAATCTGCTCTCTCTGAGTCACTGCCCAGTGTTTTCAGAGGTGTCTGCTGGCCGTCAATAGAGTAAAGGATGAACAACTCAAGACGCTTCAGATTCAACAAACAAAACTCAACAGCACCTTTAATACTGCACATGTGTTCTCAGGTGGATTTGGTTTTACACTCTTTAAAGTGGAAATTCTAGACCATGTGGAATAGACACTGCTATTAGTTAAACAGATTCCATATGCTGAGGAATTATGATGTAATTGAATATTCTTACACTCAAGGGTATGTCCCATCGAATTGACTTTGATGAGACATTCCCCTAGAAAAACCAGTTGGTGTTGATGCAGATTAAGAATAATCTCAAAAGTCTTCTAAACCAGAGTCAATCTGGAAGAAATAAACAATGTTTTTTCTTTTAAAAGCTCACCCCATTTAATAAATGGCACTAAACTTATATTTTGATTCTAATTGGCATATATACTTTGAAATGAATACCTTGTTATAGCTGATGGACCTAGGTGTTAATAATTTTACATCATTCAAGCCAACCAAGTTTTTATTTTAAATTTTAAATGCAGCTAGATTTAGAACATATTATGTATAAATGCTGATTTTTTTTTAAAGATGGAAATTTTTAAGAGAGAACGGTCCAGGATCCTCTCTAATTTGTGCCAATGGAAAAATGAAGTAATGGATATTAAGTTATTTGTTTTGAATGAGTCAACACATGAGAAATGGATACCCATTCAGGCATCTTAAACCTTTCTTTATATCTCCTGTTAGTTTAACTGAATGATGTCAATAACTGGATAGCTCCATGTCACAGTATTTTATAGTCCTTCAGGTTTAACAGCTGTGCAGCACACCCACTCTCTCTGCTGTAAACCCATCATGTGTAGTTTTAAAGTGCTTTTTAGTCATGATAGCTCAGCACTAAGATTATAACCCTACTTATTGTTTTATCTGTAAGGACAAAATAAGATGAATAAGCCGATTGCCAACAAGCAAAAATGCATTTTCTATAAGATTAACTCTGACATTTTCTAGCTTGTAGAATTTTGTTCAAAACAGGATAGGAATGTCAATAGAGCTGTAAAGTTTTGCCCACGTGTAAAACAGTATTAGCTTATGCCAAATAAACGTGCTTAGATAGTGCTGTGCTTTAACAAGCCCCAAAACATTACAACCACCGCTGTAACAGATTTGCCTTTCAGGTTGGTATCATGTGCATCACTGGGTGATTATAGTCCTTACAGGCAGCTAATGGCTTGAGTGTGATCAGGTACATCTGAGCCTATCATTTCTCAAGGATTAATCCAACAAATAGTCAGTGACAGGGATAATTTATCTTTGCTCCTCCCCAACATGTGGCTATCATCCTGTAGTAAGCATATCAAGTTTTATCAGTCTAGAAAGAGTTTTGTGTATAAATTACACAATGATTGCAAAAATAAATCTGGGAAATCTCTTACACCCAAACTATAGGCTTTATTTTAACAAGGAAATAATGTAAATTTCAAGAAGGCAGGAAGTGGGGGGGAGTGTGCCATTGTATAAATAATGCCTACAATTTCTTACAGAATCACTGCCTGACAAATGTTGGGGTTTTTTTTCAGCTGGCCTGAGAAATCATGTTGTCTTACTCATCCTACATACTCACAGCACTGGCTGCTTTGTTAGTGACCTGCCAGGCATGGAGTGAATATCCAGGAATTTCTGGGCTGCCTGGTGTCCCTGGAAGAGATGGGCTGAAAGGTAAGCAAACTTGCCTATTTGCAGCAGATCCTTGTCACGAAGGGTGCACGACTAGATAACACAGAAGGACACGTGCTCTCAAGGAAGCAGCTGTGTTAAGCAGAGGAAGGAAAACACACTGGAGGAAATGGACAGTTTAATTTTTTTTGCTAAAAAACTGGTCTCCTCTCTCTTCTGGGGAAAGAGGGGAATTGAACAGGTTGTCAACACTAACATATAAATATTGTATATATATATAAATGTGTCTTTGCAGTGCTTTTCCATTGATTTACCAAAGGAAATTGCTTCTTTCACAGGAGAAGCTTTTTCTTAAAGTATGAAGATAATGTTATTTCAATATTTACAAATGCAATTAGAATTCTGGCATGTTTCTCTAGTTTTCAAAGGTGATATTTGCAAAAATAGACTGGTAAGGAACACACTTTGCACTGTGTAATTTTCCTTCTATGTAGAAATGCTTTCTCCAGGTCTGCTGACAAGGCTAAAAGCACTATCAAAATTATTCCCAGACTTGCTTTATTAGGTCAAATATGGGGATTTTTAAATGGATTGCAAAGTGCAGTAAGAGTCGCAATGTTGCATCTCAGGGATGCAGCAACATTCTCTGCTTCTACATTGCTGATAGTTGTGAACAGTGGATCATGATCATGGGAGTACCTTAGTGACTCTGTTCTACGTGTAGGACCTCTGTTACCTGTGGAAAGTGGCATGAAAGAAGAATCTACCTTTACAGTGGGTTCCCATCTTTAGCAAGCAATGCTGCATGGACTGTTTCAGACTATCTGTTCAGAAACCTTCCTCTACCACTGTTTATGGCTCCCATTAAAGTAAGATAAACACAAAGCATACACCCAGCACATTAAAAAGAAAATCGTATGGTGCTGTAGAAACTGTTTCCTCCTCAGAGTATCCCTCGTGCCTGTTCCCTACCAATTAGTAGAATGAAACTAATTCTCTTTGGCAAAGCCAGTTTCACAAGTGTAACTAACAAAAGGCTTCAACCTATAAAAGCTTCACTTTCTTCTCTGCAGAGTGGAATTATCAGCATTTCAGGGGGTTGGAGGTTTTAGTTATTTTGCTTTTATATAGATTGACAACAATGTGAAAAAATACTGGGAAAATATTTCTTTTACACATGCTGATGTTAAAAAATACATTTGCAAGTTAGTCCTGGAAAATGATTGGTTTTGCCCAGGGGATTGTTCCTACCAGCAGAGCTTAGTTTTGCTTGATTGTATAACTTTTATTTTTGTCTGCATAGGTCTACCTGATTCTCTGGCCGCTGAATGCCACAATGCTGTAGCAAACTTGAAACACCGACTTTTCCGACTTGAGGCCGGTAATATTCCCCCTTGTTACTCTTTCAGCTCACAATCAATTATAAGTGCAATAAGCAAAGTTAGTTAGAGAATCACGACTTGCAGGAAAGAAACTGCATTTGAAAATGTTATTACATCTCAAAACACTGTTTTCTCGTTCAAAGAAAGGGAAGTCAGGACTCTGTTTCCCTGGAGAGAAGCAGATTCCTCTTGGTAATCATAATGCACGTTTTTTTCAAATCGGATTTATTTTTAAAAATATTCCAACTACCTGGTGTTGCTCTTTCCACATGGATTCACAGAAACTCTGTCTTGTACCACTTTTATCTATCTGTAACCAGAGCGTTAAAGGTGGTAAATTGTTTTGCACTGCAAAGAGATTCACAAAACAATTATCATTTCTCTGTTTCACTGGCTCAAATCTGAAGCAAACTGATCTTCTTTAGAAAGTACACAAAATATAACAGGGCTGATGTTCAGCAGATGTTGGTGGGACAGCCTTGTCTTGGAGACAAGGATAGGAGGTCACAAGCAGCAAAATAATATATTTAGTGAACAACTACTGAATGGGTAAAATTAAAGATCTTTATTCCTCTACATCCTTTCCTCTCAATTTTCCCCTCTGTTCCTCATAATATTTTTAGTTTCTCTTCGTCTCTTGATTCCTCTTTCTTTGCTTTTACATCAGTATGCCATAGAAAATTTACAAAGCTAACTCTTTTCTTGTTTCAGTGCTTGCTTTGAATGGGAAAATAAGGAAAGTAGGAGAGAAGATGCTTGCCAGCAATGGGAAGAAAGTTGACTTTGCATCTGCACTACAATCCTGTGAAGAGGTTGGAGGAACTCTTGCAGCCCCCAAGAACGAGGAGGAGAATAAAGCTATCATGGACGTTGTGAAACAGCATAACCAATATGCTTACTTGGGCATTAGAAAGGGGGACATTTCAGGTCAGTTTAAGTATATCAATGGCATGCCTCTGAATTATACCAACTGGCACCAACACGAGCCTGATGGCCAAGGGAAAGAGAAATGTGTGGAGATGTACACTGATGGGACCTGGAATGACAAAAAATGCAACATGTATCGTCTCACAATCTGCGAATTTTAGGGAATGGCCTTTCAGCCGCCTCAGAGCATGGAGACAATGAAATATGCTGTGTTTCAGGTTGATTAGATTTCTGCAATTTTTCTGTATCCTAAAATATAAAGTGAACCATATTATGTTTTTTTTCATCCTTAGGAAAATGTCAAATATGCTAGGTGATTAAAATGATTCAAATGTGCCTGAACTGATGTGTTTCTCTCTTTTGGAGGGTTGGGAATAGCTCAGAATTCATTTTTCATGGCAGACTCTCTCCATACCTTTGTGAAGGTTAGAGGAA
This sequence comes from Gymnorhina tibicen, assembly GCA_013399875.1. Lineage (NCBI taxonomy): Eukaryota > Metazoa > Chordata > Aves > Passeriformes > Artamidae > Gymnorhina > Gymnorhina tibicen. Next base: position 2,019,362 of record VXAZ01001324.1, on the reverse strand, counting down.
AATTCCAAGGTTGGACTTAGGATACTGGAAATGCTGAAGTTAAACTGCCCATGGGTTCATAGTTGGAAGCATTTTGAAGTGCCTAATAGGTCCTACCTTAAAAGAGATGCACAGAGGTTTGACTTCACTGGAGCAGTTATGGTTTCAGGTTTTGGACAGGGCTTTCAATTATAGAGCCCGTGTCGTATTGAACCACCCACTGATTCATCAGCATCCACATTTAACTTCTGTTTTATAAAATATTAATACTACCAATTACAATTAATTTTTCTAGTTTCAGAAGCTGCGCTCTATAAAACACGATGACAAATATTGCACTAGATTCAAGCAGAGATGTGTATAAAATGTTAAAGATTGCATTTTGTTGCTAAAACAGCACATTCCCTCAGAAAACCGTGAAATTCCAGTGTTAGAAAGCCACCTGTCTTTTCCCTAAACACTAAGCAAAGCACATCATATTTTGGGAAAGCAGCTAAGAGTGGAAGGTCAGTCAGTTCAAACACAAACATCTCTGCTGGTGTTATACCAAGCAACAGCACAGACAGACCTCAACTCAAATCTGATACGACCTAGAAGCACCTTTTCACAAAATACTTTAACTGCTACTCCATTTGGGCAGCTGGTGAGCAGGGACAGCTGAGTAGAGTGCCACGAGCAGCAAGTTCTCACATCCTTACCTTGCAGTGAGGAAGAGTGAGGAAGTCCTGGGCTTACCCATTGTCATTTTCACACTACCTGAAGGGAAAAAAAAAGGGAAATACATGCACTAGCTTTAAAATACATGCATTAAACACATCCTCCTCCCTCACGTGTGCAGGAAACCCCTGGGAAGCTGGACTTGATTCTGCTCAGTGATTTTTCCCAAACTTTCCCTGAGGAAGAGAGATGGGATCTATTCCCATTCGTTTCAAGCCCTGCCAAGTAGGAAAGGTTCAGCATCTTCACACACTTCTGGCAAGGGATGATCCATTTCCAGGTTGCATGCAGCAAACATCAGAGAGCAGACAAGGATTCTGAAATGGAAAAAGTATGCCCAGGACCATGTTGGATAGATTTCAAAGTGTGAACCTGCTTTCCAAAGCAGCTTGTTTTGAGACCTATGACCGTGATACCGTTTTAGCTAACAGTTTCAAAAGGGAAGGGAGCCATGACAACAATTCTGACTCTAAGGTTACACTGAGAAAAGTAAGTCTAAATTAATACCTTTTAGTTTTCCCAGGCTTTGCTCTGACCAGCTATGCTAAATCTGCTAGAAAGAGTTGAAGGTTTACTTAAAACTACCTCTTAAATTTCAATTATTAGTATTTTAGTAAGTAAACCTCATTAACAATTTTTGAGTCTTTTAACCATGCAGATTCTTTATTAGAGCAAGGTGACCACCTGTCACAAAAGGCATCACATTACAGAAAAAGCCTCCCGCAAAAAAATCCCTACCAACTAATCTTTTACTCCCTGAATTGAAAAAGCATATTCACTTACACAGATCTCCAACTAGTTTTGGGGCACCCTATTCCTTTAGTTAATGAAAAATTTATTTCTACCACACTGGGGTTTACAAAATGACTATAGAGATCTCTTGCTAAGATCCTTAATGTGTAAAATATTACAAATGTTTTAACACAATATAACATCTATATCTAAACAGACCTAGACTTCAAGATGCCCGGGTGTTTTTCATACAATTAAGAAAAATAAGATTTCTGTTTTCCAGTAACAAACTAGTATTTATTACATCAAAAAGCAAAACATCCAGGCTAAGTCTGAGAGTCCAATTTCTTTCAGCTTTAGCCATTATAATTGAAAAAAGGAGAAAAAAATCAAATCAAACCCATAGATCCAGTCAGAGAACTGCTAGGCAGTACTCTCCCCTCATGGCTCACATTTGATCTGTAAAGTTGCTTGATTATTCTTTGCAGTTCCACAGAGTAAAAGTATCCAGAAATTGTTATTTTTTATTTTTATATGACTTTTTTTTAGTGTTTTGGTGTATAACCCTATCAATTTATACCCTCAAATACTATTTGAAATAACAGCATTTCAGTCCATTTTTGGTGACAGATTTGAATTCTCCATTTATGTATTAATGAATTTTTTTAATGGACAGAGATGTTGGGCGCATGAAGAAACAAAATAAATTGTTTCTGTTTTCTGCTATGGTAATATAAATAATTTTGATAAAATCTTTCCTTAAAAGGGCAATGAACAGCTATAATTCCTGATGTAAAACAACCAGACCAGGAAAAATCCAGGTTAGTCTTTTTTTTAAATTTATAATAATTTGCTAAAGAAGTGCAACATAAAGGTAAGATCTTTAAATCAGAAAATTAGTTGCTCCCCAAATGCTGTAGAAGCTGATTTTAAAAATTAGGATCCTAGTATAAATAAAAAGATGGCAAAAATTCCAACCCTTTTGAGACAAATTGACCGTGTCTCACATAAGAGAAATTAAATATAGTTCTTACAGTATGTTTAACAGTGAGATTTTGGCCATAAAAATCATGGCTATTTATTTCAGAAAGAATTGTCTCTGGTCTAGAGTGGTATCCTCTTTCACAATGGTATAATTTAATTAGTTGTTTCAGCTTAGAAACAGTATTACCAATTTTGAGCACTCAAAAACCTCACAGCAGCCCCCGTCAATCCCTACCACACATGAAGAGACTGACCTTCAATTCCAGCAAACACAAACTTTTCTGTGACTTCCTGATTTTTGTAGAAATTTGATTTCAAAAACCACCAAGGCCCGTGGCTCTTGAGAAAACTGAGTTCAAATTCAACCTTTTGTGAACCTAAGTGGCAGGATGTGACACAGGCTGGCAGGGCTACCTTATCTTGTTAACTGCATGAGCTGTACCTCAGAGTACCAGATTGTAAGTGACTTTTCATTACCAGAAGTTGAAACATACTATTATAAAATCCTATTAGCCTACGGTTACACAAACATACCTGACTTTAAAACACAATAGATACAGGGTTCTTGAAAATTAGAGTAGCACTTTAAAAAACGGTGAGAGGACGAGGATTGTTTTTTTAAACCCCTGTTAGGAAACCAGGGTTTGGCAGAATTTGCCTCAAGGGTGATAACCCAGGTTTGATGCCAGGTGAAACCATCTCTGCCTTTGAGGCTCAGGAGCTGAACAGCACTATAGAGCAAGGAGGCTTGAGGAGGCTGATTATGGTAGTACTAATTATGATAGTAAAGACTTTACTGAATTTATCCTTCTTCTGCAGGTAATGGAGAACAGCTGCAGACCATACGGAATAATAGTTCATCTGGTTCATAAACAGAGATTTCAGGTTTTTTTCTCTTAGAATACTGTTTTGTTGTTAACAACTATTGAAGAAATGAGATATTGTCCTGCTTTCTATTTGCTATACAAAATCTTCTTGTGTTTTTCCCTGAGCTGCAGCAAGTGACATATCAGAGACATCCAAAGACCTCCTCTTGGATCCTTCACACATAACTTAAGTCAGTGGGGCAGGATGGCAGCAGCATTTATGTGTACTGATCACAGGTAAAATGAAGACTTCCTGCTCTAAAATTCTGCTCATAATTTAATTTAAAAAATGCATGTTGAAGTCTGCCATCTCAGGCATCCACATCTTGCTGAATAGCTTCCTGTCTTTAATGCTCAGCAAAAATAGCCTCAGCCCTCCTCTGAGAAATGCGGCCTGGTGTCTCCCCATGATCTGTGCTCTTCCTGCTATTCCCAGGCATAAGGGAGTTGCTGGGGACAACCTGATAACTATTTGGAAGAGAAAAGGGAATGTAGAAAGCACATGACAAGGTGGAAACAAGGTAGGGTGGAAACAACAGCAGAACAGAACAAAATCCATGTAAACAGAAACCATGGGTGGAGTTGGGGGCATTTAAACACAACCAGAGAATAAGAAAATAATTCTTAAGGTTATCTGAAGTGTGAATAGCACTATGGAAGAAAAAAACCTAACTTTCGGGAGACTAAGTATACCAAGGAAATGCTGTCAAACAGGTTCATGGAAGGAGCACAGACCGTTCAACTGTTCAGCTCTTTCTGTATTTCTCAGAGCAGCTAAGAAAGCAGCATTGACCAGTGTTTGTCCTTAGCAGGTTTTGCATCTACCTACACACACTGCACAACACAACCTACTCACAATATCCTTCATTTGCTTCACTGCCACTGAAACTATGAAAGCTCTTGCTGATAGATGTGGAAACAGAAGAGAAGTTACCTCGATACTGAGAAATAGTTTGTTCTTTATCAGACCTGTGTGCTTGAATCTCGCGAGACCTCTATGATATGTGGTTCAAGGAAAGATCAGAAAATAGTTTACAAGTTATAGTAGTTATATAAAATATTCTATTAGGCAATCATAAACAAGCATATGAGAAATGAAGGTGTATTTAAATATCTATTTAACTTCCTCTATATTGTTATTATGCTGATAAAAATCAAGACAAGAAAGGTTTATAGTTTATCAAATCTACATCAGTTTTTCCTAGGAGTCTATCACAAGAAAACTTCTGTCTCCCTCCTGGTTTCCCAGGCCCTGAGTCAGCACGTGAAACCCACACCTGCAGGCCAAACCTCCTCATCTTCTCACACTTGCCTAACTTGTGGTTTCTTCCAGGTGCAGTTAAGTGTTAAAGTTATTCTCACCATGGATGCAAAGGCCCAGTGTCTGCCAGTGACCTTTTCTAGGGGTCACCTAGAACCCAGGTAATGGCTTGTCTCATGTTCTCTGTTTGATTTTGGTGGGGTTTTTTTCCCAAAAATAACAAATAAAAAAACCTCTGCCAGAAGAATGTTGAAAGCATTACGTCAACCACTCAAAAGCTAAGAAACTTGAAATTTTACAAGAAACTTAAAGGTTACTCTTGCAATTTTAAAACAGCCCTCTTCTGTCAAGGTGAATACAACTGGGTACTGCCTATTTATTTTTAGCAGGACTGGTGCACTCAAGGGCACTCAATAAACAATGCTGCAGGAATTAATCTGGCATCTGTGGGCACACCACCAAGGACAAAGGTGTTGAGGCATACATCAGTTGTTGAGGTGAGTATGGAAGTGCAGGGCAGAGGTGCAGAGTGCCTGTGGAGGGGATCTAGGCTTGCTTAGATCCTGCAGCATGTCAGACTAATATGGATCCTGCTGACATTCTCCATCTAGTCTCAAAGCACTTCAAACCTCAGCTATCTTGGCTGTTGGCCTTGCTACAACGTCAGGATGCTGGCCTGACACCACAAGAATGATGCACCCATGTCTGACTTGTTTCAGCTGGGACACAGACTCAACCACCTTTCCTCAAAGTCTTCACTAGATTGAGCCAGCTGTCAGCTGAGAACAGCTGTAAAATGATTGGCAAGGCCATCCCCATTTCAGTGATGCTCCTCATTTTGGGCCCCTGTACTTACAGAACTGGTGTAGAGCCACTTTTTTCCTTCACTGAAAGGTCATTGTTGGAGAAAACTGCTCTTTATTATACGTAAACTTCCCCTGGAGTATTCTCTAGGTTATTTAATTATGTATTTCTCTAGCTGTCTCCTCCACATATGCTGGAGATGTACCATTATCTTTTGGCTTTGCTGCTACAGTTGTGAGATTCTCTTTAGTTACAGGACTTCAGTCATTATCATTACTTGGTTAAGTCCTCAATCTGTAACAAAAATGATGGTGGTGTTCCTGGTGCATATTATATTTCAGGTGAGCTTGTTTTGGCTTATCTTCTGTGACATTTGCACAGCCATTCTGCGGAAACGTTAGGTATTTCAAATACGAATTGAGAAACTTGCTCTGTTCCAGGGTGGGTGTTATAAAATGTGTGAAAGTGTTTCTACAAATTCAAAAAGTACCTTCAAATATTTCCCTCATGTTTTAAGTATGTTTACCTCTTGAAGAAAACAATCCCCCTATCATTCCAGTTAAAGTCCATTCGATTTCCAGTCATATGCAAATTCATATCATATGACATGTTCTGTGTGCTAGGTAAGAAGATGAATCTCAGGTTACATGCCCTATAAATTGAACCATTTAATGAGTCTTTCTTAATTCACACTGCAGCTGCTAGGTAAGATGAACGTCTTTGGATAGGTTGCTGCTTAAACTATGTTGAATCTATGAAACTGTATCACAAAACTTTCCAATTTAGATGTGTATATCAACACTTTTATTAACAATTTCACCTCTTTTTATAGACCGTGTCACCTGAGGTGAAGAAATGTTAAAAAATGGATGCTGCAATAGAAGAATAAGTATTAGCAATTGTTTTGCTCTTAAACCAATTGACGAAGACAGCATGTCCCACTTTGTCTTAAACTTTCTCTTGCTAAAGCAGCCATTTGTCTACTGCTCTCCTGTAAAATGAAACTATAACTTTTTGCGTGGGGAAAAATGGCATATAATGGTATCTGATGTACAGAGAAGAGCTTTGAAGGGATGTTTTGGGTTTTTGCTCTGTAGACTTTTGTAGACTTAGCAGACTGTCTTTTGGAAAAATATTTTAATTGTTTGAAATAAGATAACTTTGCAACTACATGAATCTTTACTTCAGGCAAAGCTTAACATGCGTAAGACTTCACACCCAGAAAAATTCTAAAACATTCTCTTTTTTTTCTTAAATGCAGGACTCTACACCAGAGAGTAAACCAATCTGGTTTACCTTTAGCTTTAAATGATGCTGTCTCCACAGCTGCACAAAATCTTAGCAGTAGCTTTTTTCCTGCTCCCATTCTGTGCTCAAGGTAAACCTGCAGGACTTCTTTCCGGGTTCCCTTTTTTTGGAGGTGGACGCAATGAAGCTCAGGTACCAGGTACGTGAAGTTATCTCCGTTCTTATCTGTTGTGTTCTGTTTTTATCCTTTGTAAACTCAGTGCTGTCTACCATAACCTGATGTGCGATCTACTTCAAAGAAAATAATCAGAACTTTATTAATTCCTTATATGAAGTAAGATGCTTAAATATCTATTTAATGGTGCAGTGGTTCAATTCACAGAGAAAAGTTTAGAATTTTCCATAGCACAAGAAACTCGTTGCTGAGTGCTAGGTTGGAGCTGTAAGCAAGTGCTTGAACAGCCTCAAGGATTCTGTTGAGGATTCAGTCTCTAGACACAAATCTCTTAAAAATCAACTAAACCTACTGCTCGAGTGCCAGTGTTTTGCCTGGACTGACTCAGTCACTTAGAGAGAAAACTGACTCAGTTTGCCAGTTCCAGTTTTCCATAAACATCCCTGCTCTGCAGGTGATTTCCAGCAGCTTATCCCCTATCCTTACAAAGATCAAAGTGTGAAGATATCCCCTGTTTAAAACACAGCAGTAAACTCAAACCTGTCAAACAAACATTTAAAAGTTCATATTAATTTCATATGATGAGCTCTGCTTTATTTGGAAGCCAAGACTGAAACTGTAATGCAAAGTGCATAATAGCTGGTTTTGTTCACAGATTTCACATCTCTGGATAGTACTGAAAATGGGGACACTCTCCAACAATTAGAATATCGGGTTTCCAGACTGGAAGGAGGTATTTTCTCTCTCTTTACTTTCTGCTGCTACTGGGTTAGTGGGGATAGACCAGATGGGCAAAAATGGCTTCTTAGGGAAAAAGGCAGAATCTTCTGCAGTTTTTCTTGCATTCCTTTTGTATCTTCCTCACTGGTATATCACTGAGTGAAAACTTTCACATGGGGGAGGTGGGAATTAGATTTTCATAACTGGTGGGAGACACCTGGGTAACAGCTCTGAGGTGTGAGTGCAAGCAAGGCAGGAATGTAACAAATTAAAGTGCCTGCCTATGCAGAACTGCTCCATGCACATTTTGTGCCCCAACAGACAACCATGATCAGATCAAATCTAAGATCCCACTCACTCAAGAACATTGGTATACTGCAAACCACCTCAGAGTCTTATAGAGAGTCACAAAGAAAATAACATACTTTTTCCAAATGTAGAGTCCTTCATTTCCTTTCCTCCTTCTCCAACCTCTTTTGTGATTCTCCTGCTTCATTGTCTGTGTATTTATGTGTTTCTTCCCTTTTCCCCCCTTCTCATTTTCAAATTTCTTCTGGCTTTTGGAGGTTGTAGTTTTTCCTCTTTTTTTTTTTAATCTTTGATTTCAAGTTCTCCTTTCCTTCACCTTTGCCTGGGTTTGATCTAAAGCTATGGAGCAAGCTAGTGGGAGTTAGAAGGCAGCAAAGTGAGCACGAAACAATGTACAAATGTTTAACAGCTTTTCCCTCCTCTTGCAGTCCTTCTCTTGAACAACATGATAACAGTGTCTGGAAGAAAAATATTTGCTAGCAGTGGGAAAAGAGCTGATTTTAATGCTACAGTGGAAAAATGTAAAGAGGTTGGAGGCTCTATTGCCACTCCAAGGAACACTGGCGAGAATGATGCCATTCTGTACTTTGTGAAGTATTTTAACACCTACGCCTACCTGGGGATAAAACAATCTCTTATTCCAGGCAAATTCCAGCTCCTGAATGGTGTTCCGGTGAGCTATACTAACTGGTATTCAAATGAACCTTCTGGCAAAGGGGAGGAGGAATGTGTGGAGATGTACACTGATGGCACTTGGAATGACAAAAAGTGCAACAAGAATCACCTTATTGTCTGCCAGTTTTAGTGCCTCCCTTGCTGCTCTCTGGAATATGCTTCCCTATCACTTGTCTCTTCACTTGTAGCTAGTGAACTTAGATAATGCAGCATGAAAAAATAAAATCCACTCTTTCCCAGTCTGATTTGTCTTTTATACAAATGCCAGCCATAAAGAGGAAACTGTATAATAAAAGCAGTGGCCATTTTGTTTGTTTTATTAATCATTGCCCACTGAGTGTCTTAATACCACTGCCTATGGGCTCCTAGTGCTGTTAGCCTGCTGATTAACTACAAGACCAAAAACTAGAGTTCTTGGCTGCACAGCTAAAGCGACTTGCAGACACAAGGTCTTCCAGCACCCCTTTACCCATGAGCCTCTAAGCTGTATTTTGATCCCTCGCTGTAAGTTTCCCTCACCAAAACTCCCCATACAGACACTCAGCCCATGTTACTTTGGCCACCCTCACTCCCAACAGGTGCCCTGGAAGAAGACATGAGCAGTGCTGCTGGGGTGACATAGAGCCACCCTCCTTACATTTCCCATTGGAAAACTTCAGACTCATCAGGTCTTGAACCTTCATGCACCTCAAAAGTGGTGACCAGAAGCCACTTGTTTAGCAATTCCTGACCCCTTTCCTGACTCAAAGACCAAGGTCCCCTGTCACATGGGATGTGTGTGGAAGAAAACACACAGGAGCCAAACAGGAGTTACTGTGCCTATGTGGTTTAGGGAAGATCAGCAGAGCCCCAACAAGGCCAATTTTTTTAAGCTATGTTGTCATGAGATTCAGATACAACTAATTTTGGGCACCACAGAGGTGCTTGTCAGACCCTCATTGGGATTCCCACAGGGCTAAGCTTGGTGGATGCTGAGTGACTTGTATTCATTGCAGAAGCTGCTCAGTTTTCACTATCCAGCTTAAACTAAAGGATTAAGAGAAATCCTTCTCAGCTTTCTTTCTTGAGTCTGTTCACCTGCTGAAGGTGAGAATTCCCCAGGTTTAGAGTCACAGTTGTGCAGTCTGGCTGCACACTCAGAGATGTCTGATTCGGTTTTTTCCTTTCTCCGGGGCAGTAGACTTCAACATAGCTCAGGAAATGAAGGCTCTGCATCAGCTCCATGACACGGTGCAAAGGCTGGTTGAGCATCTGAGGATGCCTCCATAAAGCCAAATGCCTATCAGTCACACTCATTCACACTTCATTAGTGCCAGCTTGGTCACAGAAACCTGAGCAAGGACACATCCAGCTCTACAGCCAGATCAGCTCCTCTCACCCTCTTCGTGACAGGGAGACAGAACAGCCAAAGTATGAAGGTAACTGGGAAGGGAAGGTGTGCTCACAGCTGGGGTGAACCCAGGGGCCAGCAAAGGGGCTGCTTGGAACCTTGTAGCTGTGCAAATCACTGTAATTCCAGAGCAGCAGCTTGCCATGCACAACATTCCTGCACTGGCTTAAATTCATTTACAGGATTATTTTGAGCACATGGTCTCACCCTCTGCTCTGTGACAAGGAATGGGTCTTTCTGGCCTCCTTTCAGCCCTCTGCTTGATGTCAGGGCCTGTGAATCACTATTGCTGTTTTTCTCTGCAAACTAAGCTGGTTGTCTTTTAGGTATTTACTTAGGAAAACTAATGCAGCAGGGCTAGTGTCAAACGAAGACACCTTTGTGCTTGAGCAGCCTGGTGCCTGCAGGTGGCCTACACCTCCACAAATAGACTCACTTATTCTCTCCAGCAGTATTCAAATCCTTCATCACAATGCATACTAAATAGGGCCCTGTTTCCAAAAGCTATACAGCTATCTCAGCACATGCAAAGATAAAACTTTTGTGAGCAAAGTCCTCAGTTTATCCGTGAGTCTGTTTGGCGTGTGAGGAGATCTACAAGCTGTTAAGTAACACCTTATTTCTGGACAGCACAGCCAAAATATAAACTACTGAATCCCATATCATGTAAGGTCTAGACAGATTGCTCTGTTAACCCAGCTGAAACTGGTGTGTAGAGGGGAAATGAGGACTCAGCAGTCCATATTGCACTGTTTCATTTTCCAACTATTCTTACTCACAAATGTTTTACGGCTCACCAGTGTCTGCCTGCGCCCATCAGCTCACCCACCCAGCCTTCAGCCTTGCGTGACCCCTGTTGTGAAATTAACTCTGCTACGAGCACAAGGAAACAGGATCACAAGCATCATCTCATATGGTAAATTTCCACTCATCATATTCCAATGAAGTTTAAGAAATTTACAACGATTAACATCAGCCTGAGAATGATGTTGGACACACAGACCACCACCGCCACCCATTTAAAGCCATAGTAAGTTTTTTATTTTATCCTGCTCATCTCCAGGGGCTTACAGAGTTATCCCAAAATTAAAGCTATTTGCAGGTGTGTGAAAGAACGCAGCTACCTTCAGTGTTAGTCTAATGATTATGTGACACAGCAGAAAAGATCCACTACACCCCCTCTCCGGGCATTTCCCCTGTGGGCTCCCAGGGAAGAGGGTAAAGGACTTTTTCTGTAACTCCACAGCTACAGCTGCCCTGTTGAGACACTGCAGCTACTCATGGTACTGTCTTCATAGGCTGAGGACATAAAACCTCAAAACAAATGTTTGTCACCCTGCCTGAAGCTGCCACCTCCAACGACCCTGCTGACAGCAGGCGGGTCTGGAAACTGCAGTCTTGGCCTGAAAAGCAGACTGGTTCAGCGTTTGGGCACCAAATTTATTTCCTAAATCTGAATGAGAGGGCCGTACAGCATCCTCTGGTTTGTAGAAAGACAGGATTCCCCAAGGCCAGCAAGCATTTATTTCAAAGCTGTTTTCTGAAACATTTATGAACTTATTTTAAAAGCTTAATTCACCCTTTCTTACCTTTAAATAGTAGTTGTGCCTTTAAAAACTGCCACTATTTGCCTTGTATTTACCAGTACTTGTGGATATTCTGGATCACACAGAGTGCTGACAAGCAAAACTGTGTGGTGTTCAGTTCTCAGTCAATGGTGCGCTCTTTCCCAGTTTCAGTTGTGGGAATAATTTTACCACCACTAGGATTAAGTAAAGTTAAAATTGTATTAATCTGAAGGGTTAGTAAAAGAATAGGATAAACAGGTTTCTTGGAAAGCAACCTAACAAGGAATTTGATTTTAGCAAGATGAAATATTAGTGTCAAGTATCAAGAGAGATTGAAGTCACTCGTCAGGTTCTGTGGGGAAAAGTGTTACTGATTCTGCCTTGTATAGTGGAACACAATTATTCTACCCGCTCGCCTGCCAAGAATTGTTCAGAAAACTGTTTTTAATTCTATAAAAATATCCATCGTGTGAAAAATCATTCTTAACAGCTGTTATTTTCTGTGAAAATACCCTAGTTCATATTTTTTCTGCTTTGTAAGAAACTGAAAAACCTATTGATAGTTGTGTGGCTTTGAGGTTTAAAGCAATGTCCTTGCAGTCTGAAGCTCTGTACAGCCCTTCAGATCTATCCATCCCAGCACAGATATTTGCACAGATTTCACTGTTCTCACCACTGGATTTTCAAGGCAGGCTGCAGTTTGGCTTTCACATCTTCTCTTGTTGAGAGACAGGGGCCGGATGCAGCAGTATGTTCAGGCAGGAGGGCCACTTCTCAGGGACTGCGTAATGGCAGCTCCACAGCAGCGTGGAGAGGAGCCAGAGCTGGCTTAGCAAAGCCTCTGAAGAGATCTCTGTGTGCTCTTCGTATAACAGGTACTGCAGCAGCCTAGCTGTGGTTTTTCAAATATTTAAATAAAGCTAAGCTGTTAAGCAGCAAGTGGGTTGTTGAATATACATAGGTGGAAGAAGGTTGGGTGTATGAACCCCTTGGATTGGCAATAAACTCAGGGGCATCAGCCTTCATACTCTGGAGGCTGCATGTGTTGTTCATAATAATCAGTCAGGATGAGCTACTTAATCAGATTACTCACTTCTGAGTAAATAAGATGACTTACAAGGAAAGCCCAAGTGGTTTTCTGGTGAAAAATGGGCCCTCATTTTTCTCTGCAAGTGGCTGTCTCCTAAAGCAGGCTGTGCACGGGTGAAGAGCCAGCTATTGTTTCGCTGATCCTGAGCAAACTGCGGTCAAGGCAGAGCAGTTCCCTCGCTCCTTCGGGAAGGCTTGTGCCACTTTAAGAACACCAGGTGGGAGGTGATAGAGGCACCACTGCGCAAACAAGTGCCTGAGCACCCTGCTGCGCTCACCTGAGCCTCACACAGCCCAGGGGACCCTGCCCTGCCCTCCCTCTCCTCCCGCAGGTGGAACAGCTGCTCTGGCACTCAGTGCTCCTGCCTGGCACCGCAGATGGGCACCCAAACAAAGCTACTCCAGCTCATGGGCAACACTTGCAAGACACCTCGAGGACACTGAGGAGGTAAGAGTGGGCAGAAAAGATCTGAACACCTAGTTTCAGGTAGTCAGGTTGAGAAAGATGAAAAAATTCAACACAAATTCAACTGCTTCAATGCCTTTCTACAAAAGTAAGGGGATAACTAAATTATTTCTAATTTGGGTAAAAGGTTGTCAGCAGGGAAGATATGAAGAATAAAGAGTTTCTATTCCCATAATTAATTTTAAGTGCAAAATAATTTGCTAAATGGTTAGAATTATGTCTGTAAGTGGGCTGCATAAGGCAATCCTTTATTCTCCTTTTACAGTCAGCACACCTCCAGCTTGTAGAAGTTTATTCAAAAGTGTTTAAGCTCTAAATATTTCAGAACAGGAAATGTCTGTGACTCAGATGTAGGTATTTCCTCACTGCTACATATTCAAGAATCAGAAATCTAACAGATGTATATGTCATAACGTGTTAACCATGAGAACACATAAAGCCATCTTATTAGACAAAATACAAAAATCTGAATTTACATGTCCAGAAAAGTGTGATTTATGCATACTTTTAATAACAGCTGGGAAACTCCTCTTGCATTTTAACTTTTATTGTAATCACCTGGTCCCTTTGGAAATGAGGTGAAACTAAAGGCATGATCAGCTTAATCACAGTTTGCTATACTATTTTTGCATATTAAATATTCTCTGTGATCATCATTTTTGTTTTAAAAATTTTCTCCCAGGTTTCATATATTTAACTTCTGTATCCAAATTTCATGTTGTTTAAGATATTTTAAGCCAAATTTGTATCCTGCAGTGACTTTACTCACAGAAAGATAAATATACACAGATTTGACTTAAAAATAATCAGACTGAAGTGCTTCATGCCTTATACAGGCTAAACTCCTTTAAAAAAACGAATACTGAAATATTTATTATTATCACTTTAGTCACTTGTTACTTGTAGAGGGAGATATTTACAACAAAAACATTCAGTGGAATTTCTGTTAACATTTTAATGATTCTGAGCATTTTCATACACTCTTGGTTTGAAAGGTTTGGCCCTCCAGAGACCAAAGCAGGTTTATTAGATCTTTCTAAGGTTTTACAACATAGTTGAAATGCAGTCTTTTCTCTGAGGTACCAAACTTGTTAATTTGATTTCTGGTTCTTACAGGAGTTTTAAGTGACACTTTTAACTTGCAGTGTAGTTACCTCTTGATCATCACCTTCTTTTCAAGTCCATCGCTGCGCCAGACATCCAGGTCTGAGAACTTTTCCTGTTCCTACCATTTGCTGCCTCAGTTTGTGACACACAGTCATGGAATTGGCAGAGGAATGAATTCAGCTCCCTGCAGTTGCACGGGGTTACAAGGCACACTAAGGACACTGCAGCAGCAGTGAACTCTTCAGAAAACCAGTCATGGGTAATTATCTTGGAGTGCTGACAGGGAGCTGGCAGTTCGGTTAGAGAACAAGCACACAGTAGCACTTGTTTCCCCCACTTGAAGGGTAAATATTTATGCCGCTGACTGGGTGGAAAATGCAGCAGAACAAGTTCATTGTTGCTGTTGGTTTACCCCTTTCAGCTTGTTCTTCTGTTAAAGTAAGTGTGTGCGTGGGAGAAGAGTGGTCACACCTCTGCAGCACGGCAAGTGTTCCACAGCTCCAGTTGTGCTAGAGCACCTGGGAGCCCATCTTTGCATCTGACTGAGCAGCTCTCAGGTGGAGATAACAAAACCCCTCCCCACATAAACAGCTATAAGCCCTGTTTATAGAAGATATTGGAAATTCAGCATGGTTCATGTAGTTTCATCTGATATAATTAATAGCAGAATTTAGTGGAATTGCTGACCTAATAAAATATCAAAAATTGTATCAAGATATCACTAATAATCAGTCTTTATTATTTCAGATATATGTTTTTGTTTTGTACTATTGATTGTGTTTTTTCTTCCCATCTGACCGCATTCATCTCCAACAAACCAGGAACTGAGCACTGTCACTTGATTTCACAAAGGCAAGCCTTTGATTGACATTAAGTGCTGTAGCTACTAATCAGAATATCTTGCTACAAACAAAAGAAAATATAAGCATTCACTGATATAAAACAGGCCTTGCAGACTTCAATCCACTCTGCCTTTTGGTGGCTTCATTTACAAATTTACTGGGCTCCGAAAGTTTTAAAACTAGTTGTTCTGTTCCCGGAGTTTAGCCAGTAGTACTAGATCTGTGGCTTTCCAAGCACAGAGAAAAAATTATTACATGATAGCCAATAATTCTGTAGTTAAGAGGCCCATAAATTATATAAATAAGTGCCAGTTCAGATACCAGGTCATCTTTTAGCCCTATGCAGTACATTTTCAAAGAAACCACAACTGAGAGCAAGTTACAGACTGGGAGGCCACCACCTCCCACAAGCATCTCACTCAGGGGAGCTTCTCAAGTTACAATAACTAAAGTTACTGCAAGCTTCAGAGGGCTGAACCTTCACACTATTTCTGTAGACTGCAAATAAGCCTCCTTTTTTTCCCGTAACAGGACTGCTACCTTCAGCATTTGTCATCATTGGACATTGAGGAAGCATAATAATAATATAATATAATCCCCCTCCCAGTTGTGATAGTGGGATAAATACATCTGGGGTTTTTGTAAGGTTTTCCCTACTGCTAGTTCCCTAAAATCAAGATATTCATCTGTAATTTGGAGGGGGCAGGGGAAGCAAGGTTAGCAGAGAAAAATATCTGACTTTTTAACCTATGTTCATTAGAGCCGGCAAAGATTACTTTCAATACAGCAGGCAGGAAATGCATTCTTCAGTAGTTTCAGATGGTGGGAAGGATTGGGGTGGATTCTTTGCAAGGCAGAGGCCCTGAGGCAGCTGTCTCAGCTGCATCCTGCCCATCTACTCCGCTGCAGCCCATGAAACAGAGTAAACTACTCTCTCCCTATAGGTGATTTTGCTTTTTTTCCTAATAATCCAAAGGTAAGGCTTCAAATCAAATAGTCAAACAGTATTTTCTGGCTTTTCCTTATTGCAGCAGGCTGTAAGGCAGCACAGAGTTTTAGCCATCAGCTAAAAACACTACAGAGCAAGTTTCCTGCTTGTACCATCCTCTGCAAGAGTTGTGTGCCATGATCTTAAAGTATTGCAATTCAAAAGTGAATCTTTGCTAAGATAAGGGGAGCAGCAAAGCAATCCACAATCTAAGATATATTTTTACAGGGCTTACTTTAGATTGTATTAAATATATGATGTTAGTAAAGAATACCAGCTTCATTTCCAGAATTATATAATAAGTTTATATTTGTTTTCTCTGGACGGTTTAAGGATGGAATTGTGGTTTTGCTGAGAAAATATTCTGTCCACTGTGCTAAGATTAGGCTGCCTTTAGCATCCAGAATGGTCTTCCATCAACTATAGTATAGAAAAAACTCCCACTTTAGTTTGTCTAGCCTTCAGGCAAATCTTAAAAGAAATGCTGGAAATGGAAGGTACAAACACAAATCACACCTCTGATAGGCCTCCTTTTTCTCCTCTCCCCAAATGTCATCTTTATTGTATACTTCTCTGAGAAGTCATTTATTGCATTTCATTCATTGTGTTCAGCTCAAATCCTTGCAGACGCCTTTACTCATCTACCCATTTGTTAAATTTAGGGATAGATCTAGAACATCCTTCATTATAAAATATTTTTTAGTTTAGAGACCAGATTTGACATGCTTACACATTCACTGATGAGAGTTTTAGTTGAGATGAAGAACTCTCAAAGCTCCAGTGACAGTGTGTATTTATTCTGAAAGACTTTGTATTTCCAGAGCTGTGTTTTAGTTGACCAGTATTTTGATTCATTTATACCCTCCAGTAACCAAATACTGTCCCGCTGTGAGAAACACCTCACTAATAGAGCAGTCCCAGACCTTTTATAGTTGTGCTGAAGGGAACAGGCTGGCTGAGACAGAACTGCAACATTCAGAAGGGCTCCAAGTCATGGCCTGAGGCCTCTGCTGATTGCACAGCACCAAAATATAAACTAAATAAATAGTGAAGCTGAACAGCTTCACTAGGCAGTGCACCTGTGTTCTCTTTGGGATGAGTTCTGCTGCCATGCATGTGCCTTATTTCCGATTATCTCACTGAAAATTATGTTCTATAGCAATACTGACTTATGACACAACCCCTTGCCACATGGGCATAGTCAAGAAGAGTTGTTGTGTTCAGCCCCCCAAAGACCAAAGCACACTGCATGTTGAGCCCTGGGGCTGCGCAGCACTCACTCAGACTGAGAAAAACCTTAGGACATGAGAACACAAAGGCAGGAAAAGTATAGCATAGGTTAATGAAGAACAAATACACACTTTGGAGACATTATGTAACACCTAGTATCGCTTCCTAGCCAGCAGCAGCTTTTCTGGCTAAAGCCAATGTAGCCAGCATCTCCAAAAGGTGAGCAAGGCCCTTGGCAAATGAACTGCTGCTCTTTACAGCCTTGAACTACACATCTTTGAACCCTCAGAGCTGTCTCCACACTACCACAGACCTTCCCATCACTTCCCAATTGCTTTTGCAATATCATCCTCACCAAGGGCCAAGGCAGCCAAACCCAGCAGTGCTTCCCCCACAGGCCCATGTTGTTTTGTCCAACCCTTGTTTCACTGCCAGTGGTACAGGAGTCAGGACAGAAATTCCTTACCCAAGCACAGCAATATGTTAGGTCATCTCCACCAAGGGATGAGGGAGAGGGATGCCTGTCTGTGAGCTCAAACACACCTCACCTTTCCCACCTCAAACCCACAGCATGTGCTTTCTCAGCACAGGAAAAGAACAGAGCTTTCCTTCACCCTCAGCATCTTGGAATCTCTTTTTTTTACACGGCATGGTATATAGTCCAGCTGAAAATCACTGGAAGTTTGTTTTGTGCAAATTTAACCTTCCCTCACAGCCAGAGTTTAAGGAAAGGGGCAGTGCTCTGCTTTTACCCTCCCAGATCTGGCTGCTAGAAGAGCAGTGGAGGTTCTCACTGGATTTTTTTTTCCCCAGAGCCAAACACTGGTGAGGAATCAATAGAGCATAGAATGGGGACAGGGATTTCCCATGCAAACTGTGACCGAATTTTCTAAAAAGGGAATTGCAACAAACTGAGACAGGAACGAGGAAGGGAATGAAATAACAGCAAGATTTGGAACAAAAGCTGGAAAATGAAGCAAAAGTAGCAACAGCAAGAGCTTAACAGAAGATGCTAGGAAGAGAAAAAGGCAGGAAAAAGGGATCACAAAGCAAGTCAGAAACTGAGATATTTAAAGGAGCTAACTGACAAAGACATTCAAATTAGCAGACAGGAGGCCCACCTGTGGCATTCCCTCTGCAGCAGCTGTAGGCAGCAGTGAAGCAGCACAAGGAAGCTCCCTGAGCAAAAAAATCCCTCTCCCATAGCCTCTTCCAGGTTAAAAACAGCCTCACACCTATCTTCACACACTAGTGAGTGGTAAGAGAAGAACAGTGCCAAGAGCTGCCACAGGAACAGTCAATATCACACAGCCTGATGGGCCCCCCAGCACAGCCCACGTCAGCAGGTCAGAGCAGATAAATACACCCAAAACCAAGCAGCTGTTTTGTAGTTTGGGTGAAAACAGACACGGGGCACAGCCCACTTCGAGGAACGAACCTGGTGGGCAACATACCTGCCACAGGTATGTGGCTTCACTGGTAAGGAGGCAGCAGATGTGAGAGCACTCCAGGGCCCGAGCTACAGGAGCTCCACCTGCATCCTCTGTACTTTTCCAGTGCTTGTAAGATTTGAGATTAATCTAACAAGAAAATGCCACAGCAGCCAAGCAGAACTCCATTAGGAGCCTGCTAATGGATAGCTAGGTTTCATTAAGGGGTATCATAGCCTAAATGTTCCAAGATTTGTTACCAGACTTATAGTGAATCTCCTCACAACCCACAGCAAAAAAAAAAAAAAAAAGCTGGAAATTATTCAAATTTTCTACTCTCCTTAAATGTACATATTCTATTAACCGTGTTTCCATCTTCACCTTTACATAAAGATCAGGATTCAGTAACAAAAACCCAGTAAACCCCACACTCAGACAAACCTGAGACGCCCTCCGGTGAGATGCAGGCCCAATTCCCCCACCGTAGGCAGCACTGCAGCCCCTCAGGAAACCTCGTCTCTACTGACACAAGCAGTTGTAGAGGAAAAAACCCCTCCAGCCCCTGGAACCTCCTTTTAATCACTCACTGTACAGCTTTCAGGTGTGTGGGTCCTGGTAAAGGACTCACAGTCCTTATGGCTTTCAGGTGTGTGGGTCCTGTGGCAGCAATTGCATTGAACACTGCATTCCCTAGGACACACCTGTTAGCACTTAACAAAATCAACACGATTTAACTCCTTCCTAAGCACCCTGCTCCTTCTAAAGCTTTATACACGGAAAAAGATAAAAACATGCATTCTGATGGCAGTTCAATTTCCAATTCTCCTTTCTGTCATAGTTTTTTATTTTCAGGCTTAGCTTTGATACACGTCAGTGTAGCAACCATTTTGTGTAATGATGCTCTAAGTGGGAGAGGAGTGCCTTACAAAAATCAAAATTTTGAAGAAAAAGGCTTACCCAAGGGTCAGGAACAGTGCTTCAGGGTGGACATGGTGTCTTACACCAGCATCAGCAACTGCAGCTGAGCCAGAGGGGAAAGGCAGGCTGAGACTCCTGAGAGGACAGAGAGAGAGAAAGCAGGAGCTCTTCTGGGGTCTGCGGCCCAGGGAATGGGTTTGTTCTTAAGGCTGAGAAAAGAATAGGCCAAAGAGGCTGACACCCCTGTGCTGGCTAAAACAAACACATCTATTCAGACATAATTCCTATTTACAAGTAAATAAATAATGCAGCATATTTTTTGCTTTACAGCTTCAGACTCATGACATGGAGGAAGTCACGGTGGAAACAATCCTGGCCCCATGGGAAATACTGCTGGTCATTTTTGCTGCAGTGCTGGTAATGAGTTTCCTGATGCTGCTGCCCCCCGCTGCGGTGGTGATCTGGAGAATGAAGCGTGTGCCGCAGATCTCGCTGCACGGCTCGGTGTGAGCCAGCCCTGCTGCGCCACCAGTGCCCTGGGAGGATGGTTCACAGCAATAACTTCTCTCAGGATCACTCTCACCACCTGTGATCCACCCAAAAGCACTGGGTTTACCAGTCTGTTTCTGCTAACTCCTGTGAAAAGAGGATGTGTGTGATTTTGTCGTCACGAACTGCAGTTCTCGGCACTTTGCCTTCCATTTTTCGGCTGGGTTGTAATTACTGTTGTTGGCTCAGTTCCTAGACTGAGTTCTTCTCTTGTGTTATAATGGACTGAAAGAGAAGCAAGGGTAATGCAGCATTGTATTCCCTTAATTAATATCAGGAAAGCCTCCCTCTCTACTGTTACACTGTAAATATTACCAAAGCCTTTAGGTGACGGGCAGTTATGCAGGTGGACTTATCAAAAGCATGCAGGATACTCTGGGGAGGCAGTAGTTTAGTCTGATTGTATTGCAAAACCTAAAAATAAAATAAATATCAGAGAATGGAACAATAAATAAGCCTCCTCTGTGTCTATTGTCTGATCTGAAAACTTAGTGGCTTAAAATGTTCTTCAATTCTTTCCTTCGATATGATTTGATTTCTTCTATACAAATTTTCCTCTCTCCTCAGCCCCCTGGTACCAGAACACAAAGCCCCCCCATCCCAGGGCTAGAGCAGGAGCACAAGGGATGCTCCAATACTCAGACACTTGTTGGCTAGACACCAACAAGAAGTTAATGCAAACACACAGCAACCATTTATCTGAATTAAATTATGCAAATGTACTCTGGGAAATAATATGATTAAATTTGTTTTAGTTTTTAACTGTGTCATATGGGCTTATCGAGTCAACTTCCCTTTCTCATGTATAAATAATAACTCAGGTGGTGGGAATAGAACAAAACTTCTTCTCTGCAAGTTTTTCAAAAACACTTTGGCAACCCAATCTCCATCTTAATATCAGGTTCATGACAGATAATTAAAGCTTTCCAGCCTAATTCTTCCACGTTGTGTGACACTCCCTATGAGAGTTTCTGACACACAGATTAAACAGTTTCTGTTAGTTTACAAGAGCAATGGGTTTGATTCCCTCATGAAATACACGTGACTTTTCTTTTGCTGGTTGGTTTGGAAAGTCACTGGTATAGATTAACACAAGTGAGAGAAAAAATGGGGTTTAGCATCAGTAGAAAAATTATACTGGAAAGTACCCCAGATATTTCATCTGAGCATCAACTGATAATGAATTGGCTGGAAAGACTTAAAAATGTTATAATTTCATTTGCTAGAGATAATTTGTTTGCCAGAAATAAATAAATAAATAAATTTTAAAACCCCAAAAACCCAGTTATTCAAAACTCATTGTTTGTCTTTCAGGCTACAGCACTTTTGTCTCCAACACAATGACTTAAGTTGTTGCCACATGGACGATAAGCAGCCAAAGCAGCCAACTCATCCCTTTTCTGGTGTAATTGTCTGCTCCACTCATTGTCATATGACTGTCTGCCTCCGGGCCCTAAAGAAACTATGGGGTTTTTTGCTTGTAATGACTGGATTCTGAGCCTGAAATATAAGTATGTAAATATATCTATTTGAATAATTTATCTGATTAATGATGTAAAGGTCAATTATACATCATGTACCACAGAACTATGCCGTCTGTGTCTGAGAGATCGACAGAAACAGGGAAAAGGTAAAAAAGAGAAAGGAAACACAAACAGATGAGCTGTCTGTCTTCAGATGTACAGCTTCAGTGTTTGCTCAACAGAAGAAAATTAAAGTATTACCCCAAGCACAGATTCCACTGAAAACCAAGCAAACAGTAACTAAGCTTCTTGTTTATATTTCATAATAGTTCACATGCACATTGTTTGGTAGCTACAGCTCCACAAATAAGCTGGATCACCAGTGCTAAGCTGTCTTTGATCTTCACTTTCACTTAGTGCCAGGTGGACAGTGGGCAGGTTTTCTGCTGCTGTTCTAAGCCCCAGTCAAGCAAGTACGTGAATAAAGAATTATACCCCTACAGCCAGGAACTGTTGTCACTTACATGGTTTTAATGGTCATCAGAGCAATAATAGTGATTAATTCACAACTGTAAAAGCAAGTAGAAGTATGGCCCTTTCTCAGTACAGATGACCTCTGACATGGGACAATTTCTGATAGCGATTAATATTATCACTACCTTCAGAGATCCTGAAGAAGTTAAGCCAAAAGGAAGGCATCCATTAAACAACTGTAGTTCTTATTTAGTTCCAGCTGGACAAATTTAGGCTATAAAAGTGATCTTCTCACTTTGAAACCCTTCTGCCATGAGCTGTGTGATTAGATTTAGCCTGTATATCCGTACCCCAAAGCTGTGGCTATGACTGCAATCTCCAGTCCTTTAACCAAATAAAAGCTGTGTGTTTATACGTGCTAGCAGTGATTTCACTGCTCTGCTGCTGCTGTCCAAGTGCAGGCAGCTGGCTGGGCTGTGCCCAGGCTGGTCGGTGCTAGTAACCACAGGTGATGCAATCAGCCCCCTCGTCCCGACTGGAGCCGTCGATGCCTTGCTCGGCGAGCTCTTTGAGGAAGATGTTCAGCTGCTCTGCCTGAGTTCCAGGGAAGGCAAGTGTGTGCACACAGGTGCTGTTGCTGGGGAAATAGGCAGATTTAGCTCCACTGATGGCCGTCTCAGAGGCTGGGAAAGATCAGAGACGACAATAAATAAATAAAGCAATTGAATTACTTAGCTTAGCTTTGTCCTGATCTTTAAACAAGTACCAGCATTCCCATTTTCTAGACTAAAGTCTCCAACTTGGAATAAAAGTGCCTAGATGATTGCTTTCTTTTGGAAAACAACTGCTTTAGCAACTAGGCACTGTCAACAGTAAAATATTTTCCATTAAGCACAGGAGAGGTAGGATGGCCCTTTTGTGTATCTATATGAACATTTATTTTTAAGTTAAGGCAATAACAACAGGGTCATACAGCCTGCTTTGGGTCACAGATTGAGCAATGGATACAACAGGAGCAGTCTTAGAGTCCTTGGGCTGCCATAAAGACGGCAGCTTTGCTGGCTGGGGGCGTGCTGGTGGGCTTTATTGTGTGTGCATACAGCTGTTGGCCAGCTTTGCTGAGATTCTTCAAGTATTGTTGCAAGTAAACAGTTTTATGTCCTATTGCTCTCTATCCAGTGGGTCACACAACCCTTGTGCATGGGGTTTGTGTTAAGGTGATATCAATTTACTGGGTTTTTTTAAAAAAAGGTGCATCTTCCCACAAACATTTGCATACATATCATATTTGGTACCCCAAGAGAAACAGCAGTGCTCAGGCCTTCATGAGAGTATTAAAGCTAACGTGTTTTTGTACTCATCAGTTGCCAGCCCAGCACTGGCTCTCACAGTGTCACATGTGACAAGGGTGTCACACATGACAAGGTTGTCACACACACGACAAGAAAAGAGAAACTTTTCTTTCATCTTATTTTTTTAAACAAAAGAGAGGAAGCCTCACATCCTCATGAACAGATATGTCTGAGAAGTACTCACGGCTGCAAACAGCCAGTGCCTTTCCCCCGACAAGCTGCGTGGTCCAGGAAAACCCAGTGGCATTGCCACACACTTCATACAGCCTGCTGCTTCTGAGGAACTGGAAGTCATAACCCTTGGGAAACGGTGGGGAGAAAATAAACAGACACTGTCTTAGGGTACGTCGTGGTAACTGCAAGGGGAAGAAATATTCGGCCAGTGCAGGTAAATATAAACAGTACAAACTCTCCCAGCCCTGAGGGATGTAAAAAATGTATAGCAAGCAAAGTTAGGCTTTACCCAATAAGCAGTAGTAAATTAAGGAATGGATTCAGCAATATAGCAGCAGTTAGGCAGGGGTGTTACCTTGTTGCACATGGGTTTGCAGTACTGAGCGCTGTCAATGGTCACACACACCAGCCCCCCGTTTCTTGGGGCCACTGGGCGTGGGCATGGAAGTAGCTGCTTGCAAACTTTTGGGTGGATGAAAAAAGAAAAAATAAAAAAAGAGAGCAACAAAACAATGTATCAGAGTGAAAGTGGGTATGAAATCTCCCCTTCCCAAGCAAACTCATTCACCCCTCTCCACTAGCTGGCTTCACCAAAAGCAAGCATTTTTACTTGTTTAAAATCTTTTTTTCCCCTTTTTTGTGACTGTGCTGCTGCTCAGCACTGGTGCCTGGGCTGCAGGGACAGCGGGGACCCCCCTGTTTTTGATGCTGTGCCTCCCAAGTCCCTGCCAACCCAGTGCTTTCTGTTGCTGAGATGTCTTTTATCTT
>VXAZ01001324.1:1906613-1994964 GCA_013399875.1 Gymnorhina tibicen | reverse complement strand
CCCCCCCCACCCCGCAAAGAAATGCAGACACTTGGTTCACTCTGTAGGTAGAAAAAATTTCCTTAGTGCTTCTCCACTGCTGCTTTGCTCAACACCCGGCAAAGGTGAGCATTGGCTCAGGAGGGGCCTCACATTGCTCCTGAGCAGGGCGCAGAAGATCAAGCGTTTGCTGCAGTGTCCACACCAGGGAATTGATGGAAGCTTTTTCACCCTTGGCAATCATGTCAGGCAAGCATTCTGAATATTTCTATGGAGTTCGGGAAGAAAAAGTCTGAGTTGAAAAGAAAAGACTTTGGAGTCTTAGAATTAATCTGTCTGTGAAAATATGTAAATAAAGAAGCTCATGTATTTTTAAGTAGCTATTGTTATTTATCTAGCTATACTGCTTATGTTCAAGCCCCTTTATATATCTGGAGCAGAGAAAAACTGAAAAAAAGATCTACAAGGACAGTTTTTAGACTAGCAGTAGCAAAGCTGTGGTAAGTCAGATGACACTAATGTTTTTCTGCTCTTGCGTGTGGCTCCCCTACCAGCATGTACTTTGTACATGGCCAAAGCAAGCCACGAGTTGTGTTTGCCCAGGCAGTGCAGGCAGACATGGCAGGAGCCCACCAGCACAGGGGTGGGTGCAGAACAGACCCTGGATCAGCCAGCCTCTTACCTTGAGACTCTGGTTCACATCATCTATGGTTGCAGTGCTGCATTCGCTTAGACCGGCAAAAGCTCCGATTTCAGTAAAATCTAAAAGACAAGCAGAAGCAGGTACTCAGTTAGGTCACAGACCCTCCTGACATTTAAACAAACCCCAAATACCATGGAACAGCACTTGTTTAGAGGAACTGTGCTTCTATCCTGCAGTCCTAGTGCTAGCTTGTATACCTGTGGTGATCAGGGCTCAAATGTGAATAATCTGTACAAATATTGGTTTATTTGAAACAGCAGACTGAGCACCTGTTTGGGGCCACTTGGGGCTGGGTTCCCAAGCCTTCATTTCTCTAACACAGCCCTATTTAAATAATTGTTAGTCCTACCCAAGAATATCTTACCTGCAAGAAGAACTGCTAAACTTAAAACAAACAGTGTTTTCCAGGGGAGGCAGGAGCTGAACATTTCTTTCTGCAGGAGACCGAGGGCTAACTGCTTGTTGCTTGCGGTGCCTGAGAGCAGAAGCACTGGAGTCAGGCACAGAGCTGTGTGCCTGTGGGTCACTGGTTGTTTACAGAGTGCCTCACTCCACGGCAGTGCTGTGATCAGGGATTAGGGGGAGGCACACATTGCCCCACTTGCTGGAAAGCCCAGGGAGAACTTGCCAGAATAGTTTAGGGGAGGGCAAGGGCATGTTCTCGTCAGGGCAATGAGGCAGACTGGCTCTGCTGCTGCCAGCTCCACCAGGAAATGGTCAGATTAACTGGTTTACTGCAAACATGTTTAGTGTATGCACATTCTTGCATGCTCTGTCTCTTTCACCACCTTCCCATCTGTCTGTGTTTGTCTCTCTCACACACACACATATCTATACACTTTCATAAAAAAGATATAATAATACCTTAACTTGTATGTCGTGCTCCAAGAGAAAGCTCAGAATATCAAATGCTGACTGATTTGAACCAAGGGGATATGGTCTGTATCCTGTAGTATCCAGAGTTTAGCTACTTTCTTTTTTTTTAAAGGGAGCCATGAACCTCATGTGCTTAAATCCATTTATAGGAAGAGCTGAATAGGTGGCAAAATTGCCACAAAAGTTCAGCCATTTCTGCCCCACACATTTACTGGCAGATTAATCCAATTATCCAGCTAATGTGCCAGGGTTGTGCCTGACCCCTATGCAGGGTTCAGTCACAGCTTTTCCCCTGAAATACTGTCACACAGCTCCACGCACTGCCAAGCCTCGGGCCAGCCTCACCTGCCCACCAACCATGTGGAAACACACACACACCCCTCCTCTCCAACAAACCTCTGACGGTTGTTACTGTCACCACCTGAGCAGAACTGTTCCTTTTGTCTGCAGGTGCTTCTTTTTGTTGAGACGGGGACTTTCTGCTTCCATGCTATGTTATGAAACACATTTATTTATTTCTCTGGTTTCTTTTTATTAGTTTTCCATTCACTTGCTTCTGCTGGTTGTAGCATCTGGAGCTCCCGCAGAAATTAAGCCAAAAGGAAAGCACCCAGTGCATTGACAAAGAAATGTCTTCTTGTGCTATCTCAGGGACGTCTTGATAAACAGGTATGTGTAGGACTGTAATGCTTCCATGAAAGAGTTCTGTGTCAGCGTGAATGGTGACCTCCTTATTATTAGCAAAATGCCTTTGTATACATTACTGACAGCTAAAAGATCATAAGCAAAACAAGTCTTTAATAACTAAGGTCAAGGTTAATGTCTCTAGGCAGACCAATAGGACCTGGCTCCAAACAGTTTACATTTCTGAGGCTGACACACACATATTCCATATTCCTTGGAAGGTAAGAAATATGCAGCTAGGAAAAGAGTCTCTGGGAAATCTTTGCCAAATCATTCTTTAAGATGCAGGTTTTCTTTAAGATATTTTCCTACCAAAATGTAACCAGGTGGGTACCCAAGGAGGCCCCCTGATTAATGTGGTAAGTCCTTGGGAGATCGGGAACTACACATAAACCTGCAACTTGTTTATCTTAACGTATACAAAACATAGAGCACATTAGCATAATTAATAAAGTGGAGAGACCTCTGGCTTAACTGGGTAGAAATTGTGTTTATGGCATACTTCAAAGGAATAAATGTCAGCTTTTCCTTTAATGTTCATCACAGGCACTCTCTCTCCACCGCCACATCTGTTCGGGAGGCACTGTACGAAGACATTTATTTAGGAGTTAAACACGGGGTGGCAGCACTTCTCCAGCGTAGATTTATCAGCGTGCTGGCTAAACCACGGAGCATTAAGTCCATCTTGGGGGCCGTACACAGGCAACCCTTGCATTGCAGGATTAAGTTGCTGCCTACTGACAAACAGTGCAGATCACAGAAGACAAACGTGGTCTCACACCCTCCTAATTTAAACAAACCCGTGCCTAGCCCACAGGCATTTGCAAAGAGTAGTTTGCCACTGCCGAGGACGGTACGGCACACGGGCACAGACAGAGATGTCCTTGTCCTCAGCCTTGGCCGTGTCCCTCCCAGCTGCAGCAGCGACCCTGCCTGCGGGAGGGGAGGCGGGCGCTGGCCGCAGCAGGAATAACGGGACACCGGGAGCAGCCCTGGAGCCGAGTGCTGGCACAGCCCCGCTCCGCAGCTGGGCACACGCCCTGAGCCGGGGCCAGCTCTCCAGGGGGAGGCTGCTCACGGGGCACTGGGCCACATGTAACCTCATGCTGTGTGTGTTTGGTGAAGTTTTGCACTTATTTCTCTGAGCTATATTTTATTCCCAGGTTATATCCAACATAGAAAGCCATGCAATAAACCTGATGCTTGGGAGGAAAAATCATGAAAAAATACTGTATAGCACAAACTGAAGAGTTACAAATAAAAATCTAATACTTTTTCACTGAGTTTCCATTAATCACAAGGACTAAAGAGTGATCATACATGTATTAACAGGGAAATTCATATAACAATTCCAAAATCTAACAAAATTCAATTATGTTGGTAAATTAAATTCCTGCAAGAGTAGAAGCAGCTGAGTTGAGATGGACCATTATACAGCAACATTAAAAAAACCATAGAAAAAGAGACACCTTTACATACACGGTAGGAAAAAGCTTTTTATTCTATGATTGTTGTTTCATAGGAGAACACTTATGTTTCAAACCACGGGTAATTGAAACATGACAGTAACAGCACATATGCAGTGAAGGTGATTTAAATATTACATACATGTTAACAGCTTTTATAAAAGAGGCCAAGATACAGTTATGTATGATATTCAGCCTCCTCCCATCAAAGCAGCCCCCAGCCGTATGCAATGCTAACTCCAGTAAGGAAATTGGACCCCAGAATTGCCCATTGTCTAATTAGAAGCAACAGATCTGCTGATCCTTAGTCAGAGTTGGGAAAGTCGTCTCCACCTTTGCCCATCAAAGGTTTGAGGTTCAGCTACTGGTTTGAGTACCTGAGTCACGCTTCGTCTTTATCGAAAGAACCAACAGAGCAGCAGTTAAAAGTAAATTGTATTTTGTTGTCTTATGCTGATTAAAAAAACAGACTCTGTCCATTATATCTTAGATAATGAAAGACACTGAGGGTTAAAAAAAAATCACTTTCCAAGAAAATAACCTTTTCTTTCTTTCCATTTAAAATCTAAAATTCCTTATGTTGAATATAAAGCTGTCAAATTTGATTTTCAGAAGCATCCTCATCATTAGTGGTCTTCCTTTCTGTTTCTGAAAGGTGACATGTCACTAATGTCAAAACACAAGTTTTTTAGGCACTTCCCATGAGAATTCTTTTCTTCCAAAGTGACCGTAACATGCAGTCTTCTGGTAAATGGGCTTTTTCAGATCCAAATCCCTGTGTGTATAATAAAAAGAAGGAAAAAATTTTCATATTAAGATACTTCATGATAACTACTATTAAAATCCTGATATTGGTATCCATCCCACACCCTTAGGCAAGCAAGCATATTCTGGACATGCAAGCATACCAATGAACATGTCCAGTGGAGACAACTAAAGTCATAACACTACTTAAATGTCTTTAATGTACTTTAGGGCTATAAGGAAAGGCCTTATTATTGAGAATTATTAATTGTCATGGAAAAGATTAAATAACCTTCAATTCCTTTTGTAAACCAGAAGATACCTTTTCCTCAGAGCAAAGTAACTTAAAGTTCTTGGACTACCAAAGTTGTTTTATTTGACTTCCATATACTACAGAAGGGCAAACCTTCAGTAACAGCTGAAGACTTTAGAAGAAATCATTTCTTGGATGTGACTACTGGGATATTTTCTTTTCTGTGTGTCTCTTTACCTGACAATGACTCCAGGCCGAAGATCAAAGTTTTTGTGCACAATGTCCAGCAGCTCTTTCTCTGTTTTTTGGGAAGTTCCATAAGTGAACAGTGAAATGGACAGTGGATGAGCAACCCCAATGGCATAAGAAACCTGTGGGAAAAAAGGCACCTTAGTCAGCCAATAAGCACAGCACCAGCTGGACCAGAAGAAAGCATTCATTTATGAATCATCTTATGAAAACTAAGGCCTCTCCTTCACTTCTCATATTTGCACAATCTGTATTTGTAGAAAAAAAGAAGAGAAAACTTTGAAAATGCTGAGGCCTCTGGATTGCTTTGTCCCCCATTATCCAGTCACCCCATGCTCATTTCCACAACAGTAAGTGTCAGAGGGTTGAGGACTCAACAAATACCCAGAAAAATAGCCAATAAAATGAAAGCTAAATGAAAAGTTCCGGTTTCAAGAAGCCAACAGGCTATTAGTGACATTACAGGAGGCTTAAACCAAGCACATCAAGTCTTCCTTTCCTCAAAAAAACCATCACCGAGACCACTTCTACTACGGTGTCTTATATGATAGGTAATTGAAGAAAACCTGAAAAAGGAAAATCTTTCTGAGAAAAGCAGCATCCTTAGCAAACCATACCTGAACCAGAACACGGCGACAGAGCCCAGCTTTCACCAGAGACTTGGCCACCCAGCGGGCTGCGTACGCGGCCGACCTGT
Organism: Gymnorhina tibicen; assembly: GCA_013399875.1. NCBI lineage: Eukaryota > Metazoa > Chordata > Aves > Passeriformes > Artamidae > Gymnorhina > Gymnorhina tibicen. The sequence goes on along the minus strand of VXAZ01001324.1, from coordinate 1,989,313 downwards.
CCACCTTGGTGTAGTCTTTGCCAGAGAAGGCCCCGCCGCCGTGCGCTCCCCAGCCGCCGTAGGTGTCGACGATGATCTTCCGCCCGGTGACACCAGCATCACCCTGACCCAGGGACAGAAGTTGTCCATTATACATCCATTTCATCGTCAGTCTCAAACGAGGCTGTGCATTCCTTCAGAAGGCTGCAGCAACGGGTAGGTTCACCACACAGGGGTAGCTGAAGGAATGAACTTGTCTCACCAAGGTACAACAGTGGCTGTAATTGTTCTTTAAAGCCAAATTCTCAAGACAGGCCACGCACAAATTTGTTTGGTCAATCAAGCAAACAGGTTTACACCCTGATAGCTAGAGCATGCGTTTCCTGTTTTAAAATAAAAATCCCTGGCAATATGGAAACTTTTGTTTAGAAAGGACCTGCTAAATATCCAAACCAATTACAGAATATTGCTAAAAAGCTACGTGCCACATAGGCACCATTGAGAGATTTCACACTGTTTAAAATACGAAAAAAACCCCAACCCAGGCTTTCATATCTTTTAGTCAAAATCACAAATAGCGTGAATATTAAACAGTGGATTCTTTCTTTATTTACAGTCAAAGGTATGTCAGTGGTACCTTACTCATCATTACATGGACACTGACACCCAGCACTTCCAGCGCAGAATCAGAGATTGTCATATATGTCCTAAAAACCGCATTTCCAACCCCAAAATATTTCTAGTCTAATTTAAACTGTACACAACAGGTATGGAGTACTAGGCAGTTACAGGTAATTGAGAAAGGATTACTTCTTTCTAAGAACAGATATTTATAGATGAATATTCTAAAATATTAAATAAGGAAGTACAGATAAAATTCAAGTTGCCTACAGTCATCCTGACTGCTCCTCACAAATACTTAATATTTTCATTTGATCAGTGTTAGGTGATCAGCACCGAACTAATTGTCTGACCCCTGCAATTTACTAAATCCTTAAGCTTTCTGGTGTGAATGGAAACACATTCAAATTTTAAATTCAGCTGCCACCTGTGCAGGCAGATTTGAAATTCTTTGCCTCAGAACATCATGTCACTAAAATTCAACTGCTGGAATGTTTGCACGGCAAACACAAGTGGGGAGTCAAAGTTTTTCTTAGAAAGACTGTGCATATACACAGAAGTAAACCTTTGGCACTGTTTGTTCCATCCTGCTAAGGAAGCAGTGAGATGTAAATCTGAATTTTAGATAGCTGAGCGTGTCTTAAAGGAATCCTGTCCTTGGGTTTTTCTGCTTGACTCAAGCATTAATTTTTCGTGGTGCAGACAGCTGCGATGAGAACACCTTGTGTGCTACCATGACTTGGCTGCAGAACTGAGTGAGAGGAAGAGGAATAAATGGGCATGTGAAAGGCAAGAGAAACACCCCTGTTTCAAAGGTGCTGAACAAGTACAAACGCACTTGTAAGAGTGTGGAAGTCATCATTGTGATGAGCTGTAATGTCTGTCCTCATCACACCAGCAGCTATTGCTGGTAGGAAAATGATGACAGCAACAAACCTACTCATTTTGCCACAGCCGGAATTCGAGGTCCCACCACATTCAAAAACACAAGGTGAAAATCCCAAGTGAAATATATGTATCTTCCTTAGGTGAACTGAGCTGGAGGTAAAACAGCCTCCTGTAGCTAGCTTTGTTAAAAATAAGACTGAGTAACACTCTTCTGAAAAATAAGCAGAAAACTAAAGCTGTTAAAGTCAAGAAGAGAAATAGTTATTTTCTGGTTGCCTCAATGCCATTGTAAATTGCACAAGTGATGATAGCAGTTGTAAGGTCATGGACACATAGGCAGATTGACCCATACTGAGTAAACTTAGCCCAGGTTTAAAAAGCTGTAAAGGGACACTGTGACTTGCCTCAGTTTGTATGTGCAAACATATGCAACAGAGCTCCAGCACCAAAGCAGAAAGGGTATTCCTGGCTGGCTTATCACATGTAACTATAGTACATTTTCAAATGGATGCAGTTCTGAAAGATTTACATTTTTAACGGGTGCAGTTCACTGCACATGTAAAAATTTTCATGCGTAGCCTTCTTTTTGTATGTGGCTATGATTGCTGCCTTGGTTCATTCATTCTAAGTTACAGCTCAGGTTTGACTCTCCTTTTGTGCATAGTCTAGGATGTCAATGATACACAAAATTACAGTGATACAACCCATTCAACTGCACAAAAATACATTTTTTGTAGAATCATTATTATAATGATGAATCTCAACACCTTCCTACCTATTACATGGCACTAATGTAAAAAAGACAGAGTGCCTTAGATATAATTCTAGAAAATTCCAGTAAGTGAATGAATTTGAAAAACAAAGGAAAAACTGTCTACTTGGATTTGTTGTAAAATTGAACCTAATTTAAGGAAGCAGCTTAGAAATTTTGTTGTGATAGTTCTGAAGGTATCTGAAGACTAAAACATTGTTAATGGTAAATTGGTTTTCAAAAACTGGATTTCAGAACTGCTGATCCTACAGAGAGTGGAAGTTCTGCCTGACCTCTGTGATTGCAGGATGAAATTATAAATCCCAGCTCCTGCATTGCCTAGAAGTAAAAGGAACATTTATTCTCTCACCAGAAGAAGCCTACTGGGGCTGACTTTCAGGACCAATGAACACCTTCATCTCTTACTGGTGTCAGGCAGAACAGTGAGAGCTATGCAGATCTGAAAACCAGGTTCACTGTAAGAGAAGTAAAGCTTCTCTTGTCCATCTCTCTGTACGAAGTGCTTCCCATGAGAAAGGACTGCAGGTCTCACTCAGTGCTGGTTCCCAGGGGGTTTGAGGAAACCCAGAATTGAGCTGTACACTCTATATGCAAGGGAAGACTGGATGTAGACTTGCCTGCCTGGTCACAACACCAGTATCACCATGCCCTCAAAGGTCACTTTGGCATGGGACACGTGAAACCCTGGGCCCTTCTCCCACATCCAGCTGCATGAAAAATCTTCCACTGGGCAGCTTGCTCCTTACACCCTGGGGCAGAGATGCCAAAACCTGAGCATTGAAGACACACACACAGTGAAAGGCAAGCTCGTAAGACCACCAAAATAATACAGCACAAACCTGAGGCCCTCCAATAACAAAACGTCCACTAGGCTGAAGGTGATAAACAGTTTTGTCATCCAAGTATTCTGCAGGGACAACAACTTGGATCACACGTTCCTTCAGGGTCCTGCGCATGTTCTCCAGAGAAATGGTCTCATCGTGCTGCACGGAGATCACAATGGTGTGAACCCGCACGGGGATCACTGCGCCGTTCTTCTGCATGTACTGAACCGTCACCTGAGGGGCACAGGGACAACAGGGGAAAAACAACAAAGTTGCTATAAAATGTGTTACTGGTATTCATCAAATGCCACCTAGGCTATTCCAAAAGCAAAACTGCAGCGAAATGTCAGTGCTGACATTAGAGTGATCACTGCTCACACTGATGCCAGGGTATGAGAAATGAAGCCTATTTCCTCACTGCATTTTTGCTATGCTAAAGACAAAAAGAAAAAAAAAAGGAAAAAAAAATAGAAAAACAACTCAATATGGACAACATGATTCTCTGTGAAATCATCCAAAATATATCTTTCAGGTGGGATTTCCTTCAAAACTCCCAAGCGTAAGAAATTTATGTTCTCATCTTGCATCTTGAAAATGTCAGCCTGAACCACTAAATACAAATAAATCCTTTGGATGTCCTGTCACTTTTCCAATGAGCACAAACCACACACCCACAGTTCTGAAGGGTTAAATGTCTCTTCACTGGTGGGTGGTAAAGTGCTCTGATACAAGTTAACCATTTTCCAACAGTCAAGGAGACAACGTCACAAGCAGTGGAAAAGCTTTACCTGCTACTTGTAGGTTATCCTGATAGGCTGAAACACATCAATTGCTGTCTTCAAAAATATTCAATATTTCTGGAAAGAAAAAGTGTTGGTTTTCAACTCTCTGGACAATCCCTTGCAGTATTTACCTGTGTCTTGGAGTCGGGCCTCAGCCAAGGGAGTTCTCCGCTACGCCTCAGCTCTGCTAACCTGGCGTTCAGTTTATGAGCAAGAATAATTGTCAGGGGCATGCATTCTTCTGTCTCATCTGTTGCATAACCAAACATCAAACCCTGCAGGAGGAGAGAACATACTTCAATCACTGCTAAAGGCACCACAAAGGCAATGAGATTTCATCTGAAGAAAAGAGTCAGTAGTATCCTCAGGTTTACTTTCTACTGTTTTACATCACAGTGCAAGGAGCCAAAACTCAGATCACGCTCCAACATGTTACAGTGTAAGTAGAAACAAACCATGCTCCTAGAATTTTTTCACTAGCCTGAAGGCCTACACGTTGAGCTGGAAACCTGGACAAAAATGAAGATGTTTCTGTGAAAAAACCAAACAGGTTCTTTCACAGGAAAAAAAAAATCTGCTGGAGAAAATATTTCAGGACTATTCTGTCATAGGAAAGATGTTTTTGGTAGCCTGGAACTGTTCCAGAGGCTTTTATGTATGAATACAGACACACTTACACTGCAGCTCACATCTGAAATTTCAGTGGAATGGGATGTGAGCGCTCCATGAAGGACATACCCTTCAACAGTTTAAGGCACCTGCCTCAAATTTTTCAATGCCACATGCTTAAAGTCACAGCTTCTACTGTTATATATTATATTTGTATTTATACTGTTATATATTACTTTCATAATTCATTCTTGTTCCCTGCATCAGATTACCATTTGCTAAACAGAGTTAGCAGCACTTTCATTCTCCTCATCCAGTGTATGTTGTGGGAAAAAAAAAAAAAAGAAAAAAGACAGGAAGGTACTTTGATCAAATGGAAAGTGAGGCCATCAAAGAGCCAAAAAGAAAGTCAGATCTCTTTTCATCTTATGTAGTATTATGCCCCCCTGAGAGCAGAAAAGCATTTCAATTTAGCCCTCAAGGGATTTTTTGAACAATATTAGCTTGGCTCCTGGACTCTGATACCCACACTTATAGTTCTCAACAGCAGTGCTATAAACTAGATATTACTTTTAATGATAACTAGTAAATGTTAAATTCACTCATATGGCATCAGCCACATTATGGAGTTTTTATGTTAGTATCTTTCCCTTGGGAACACACCATAAATGTCTACATGAGTTCTCTAGCTCAGAACAATGCAGTTTGGACAGCCTTAATTACATGGAACACCCATTACAAGAGCTGCCTCCGGGAATAAGTGAGAATTAAAAGTACTCTGGTATTTATTGTATTAATGCTGAGGGCAGGTGAAACATCACCTAATTTTTTGCTGTACAAAATCTCAACTGCTCTGTGAACGTGAAAAGATCCTTTGTTTATTCCATGTTACATGGCAAGTCTGGCTGCAAGATGAAGGGTCTGATGATCCTAAAGCTACACAACAAAACCATGAAATACGTAAGCAAAAATCCTTTGCTAAGTTCTAAAGAGAACCTCCTCAGCTACTGCAAACTGCCAGAGCTCTTCTGATTTGCCTGGAGTGCTAAAACAACACCAGGCAAAAGAACTTCCAACTGTTTTAGTAAAATTATGGGTTTTATTCTGGGGTAAAGAGAAGTATGGAAATATTTTGACGTGGGTTTTGACATACAAAATAGGGCAATAAGATGGAGTAAACTTTTTCCATTAAAACAGCTTTGGTGTTTTAGATGTGATGCTATGTCTACCTGATCTCCAGCACCAACATCCTCTTCATTCCTGTGTAGATGAACACCTTGGGCAATATCAGGTGACTGCTGTTCCAGGGCCACTAAAACATTACAAGTCTTGTAGTCAAAGCCTATTTGGAAAAAAGAGTAGCAGTGAATTAGCTTTTTCTGTCACAATTAAGGAAAGTAACATGAAACCATAGGACAAAATTTTTATTCTGAAGGATACCACATTCAGAACTCAAAACCCAATTGCTATTTTTACTAAAATTTTTGTCAATACCACCCTTGAAAACTTTTTTAGGATGGGGTGGGATATATAGGGTTGCCTTTCTTGCTTGATACTGCTTATTTTTTCTCGTACTGGCTCCCTGTGGCAAGCAAATTCAGATTATGAATTGTCAGCTGCAGAAAAGTAGTCAAAAAGGTAAATAATGAGCCTCTCCCAAATGAATAGTAATAAAGTCCTCTACATAAATTCCCAGAAGCTGAGATTTTCATCAGCTGAAGGGTCTGCTCTCTGATACACTATTTGTAATACATGCAAAGCAGTGTCCATACTTAAATCTCTCATGGGACTTTGCATGAACCACAAACAGAAAAACACCAGATTCAGGTCTCACAACAAATCTGGAAATGGGAATTTGCATGACTTCCAAAGACCAAAAGTAAGGTTTTAAAAAGAAATTGAAAGACTTACACAAGATTGGGGCAAAAATTTCCCACCTGTTCCTAGGTATATTAATAGTAACTTGCTTCTCTCCAAATCCAACCTTTCCTAGAACTGTAACTACTGACAGCTGCTGACCAAACTCATGTTTGGCCAGTACAACATATATACACGTCCATATGCATATGATCCACTTGAATGCTCTTCACTCCCTTTTCAGTAGGCTATGTAGAGAAGAAAATTATATTTCTGTATGTAATTGTTTGGTTTAGGGTTTTTTTTTACTTCTAAAAGTTGTTTTTTACTGGGTCACTGAATCTCCCCTCATCATTGTTGGCAGTTGGATGAAAAGGAGATTTAAGACCTACTAGATTTGCTTGTGTTTCCCGAAAGCACTGCTGTTTCATGATGGTGGAGGCAACCTGCAGCTGAGCTGCTGTAATATTCTCCCACCACAATCTCCTGCAAATTCAATTGCAATTAAAGGACTGCAGTAAACAACTTGTAAATCAAAAGCTCTTAAAAGATACACATCACTGTACCAGAATACTTCTACTGTATAAACAGATACATGCAAATCAGAAAGTGAAATGTGTCCGGTACACAGAGAATTTTGTCTTTTTTATCATTTGCACATCTCACAACCTAGGTCTGGACCACACACTGCTCAGTGCAAAAGGAGTTATTCAGAGCTAACAGAGCACCCTGCAGTGACAACCACCTTTACACCTGGGAACTCTAGATGCTACTGCAGTACAAAAATACAAAGGTACAATGAAATGAACTAGGTCTGTTCTCTCTCTTTGGCACCAAGATACAACAACCAGCTTGCCAAATTAAAAACCAAGAGTCAAGTTCTTGCAAGTTTGCAGGAGTGGTAGGTTCTATGGTTCAAGTTGCAGTTAACTATTGTGGCCTAATACCACAGTTCAAAGTATAGTCTGCCTACTCACAATTAAGTTTTAACTAATAAAAGGTTTTTACTTACTGGGGTAAAGCCAGAAAGTGTATCATGTAGCACCATGTAAGCAGCTTTCACACAGCACATTCAGTTTGTATCAGGCTTGCTAAAGCCCCTGTATGGGACTGGTGACAGACCTGTTTTGCAGTTGCCTATTGCTTGCTCTTCCATGATTTCATGAGTTTTTCCACCAACCTTTAGCTGAATCATCATAGCCAATATGTCTAATTGCATCTCGGACAACTCGCTGATAATCCACAATAGCACGAGAAGTGATCTCCCCACAGAGCAACACCATTCCTGTCTTACATACTGTCTCTGAAAAGAGAGGTGAAAATAGGATTACAATAGCAGAATAAGCCAGCCCACTGTGATGATGCTGATTTTGAGAGATCTATTGAATGTATACAGTGTAAATCCTTTCTATCCATATTTTTAGCATTATAGTTCCATCTATAACAAATTCTTTTCATATTCACCGCCTGTCTGAAAGCAAGGAAAAAACTAATGTGTCCAATTTACAAATGGGAAAGTCAAAACACTGAGCATGATTCAGTGATATGCAAATCTGTTTCTTCTGGGACAATTCAATCCACACACAAAACCAATGGCTCTACACTTCTACAGCCTGCTTAGGCCTCGGTCTTTACAAAAACTTTTTATTGTTTCTTCTCATCTCTCCTTCTCCTGGAGACTGAAATTATGATGTCATTTTTTGAGACTGAAATGAGCTAGGTCTTTGCAAACATCCCAAAAAAAGAATGTGACTGTGTGATGACTTAAAGCAAATCAGCAAACAACTTACCACAAGCAACCTTGGCATTTGGGTCCTGTTTGAGATGGGCGTCTAGTACAGCATCACTGATTTGATCACAGATTTTATCTGCAAGACATCAAAGCTATGAATCAAAACCGCAGCACTGAATATAAAACATGGACTGCTTGCATCACTTTCAGTAGGTATTTCAGAAAGGAATTCTTTTATTGCTTACTAGTGGCATGTTTAGGGTAGCTAAACAGAAAGACATATTAAACATTCTTCCAGCAAACTCAGCCGACACAGTGGGCAATTTACCTACTGGTGTAAACTAACTCCAACTTTACCTGCAGTTTTCTACACTTAGGTGTGAAACAAGAGTGTAACACACAGAATAACCTGAGAGGTTAAGAGGTTTTACTCCCAGCCTTCTCCTTCTCTAGCACCACCAGCACTGCAAACCAGTGGTGTTCTAATGGAACGGTGATGTTTCACCACCAACTTCCATCGCTGCAACAGAAAGTTACAATGTACCCGACCAACACAGGTGGTAAAGCCTGAGAAAGTGTTTAGATTAACAGACATAATGCACAGCTCAGTGGAGGGCTGAGTTTTGGGTTGCTTTTTGTCACTGATTCCTACCATCCAGCCATATCACCTCCTAATAATCCCTGCAACCCGCCTAAGGTAGCACAGGGAATAAACACACAGAAGCAAGAAGGGGTCACCAATTGAAGTTTGCCTGAGGTAAATCTTTAGTTACATGCCAAATACAAAGGTTTCAGCTCAAGTTTGTCATAATAATCTTTTATCTTTTTCTTTCTTTATTTTCTAATCTTTAAAACAAATACTGACTCTTAATCAAATAATCTAGCTAATCTAATGGACACAAAAGGGCAGTACCCATAGCAATGTCTTTCACATGAAAATGGTAAATTTTCTTATATAATTTAATTTCATTGTTCATAAAAAAAAAGGTCTAGTATTGCTCTTAGATTTTGACATAACAAGCTGTGTGGCAAAATAAATTAATCTCCTGCCTTGCTGTGTGCAACACAATCTCTTGGAAAGCAATGTTTTTTTAAGAGTCTGTCATAAGAGGCTTTTAATACACTTAAGCTCAAATCAAAATAAATAACTCACTTGTTTTCATGAAGAAGGTGTACATTTAGCTAAGAGGGACAAATCAAAGAGTGGAGAACTAATGTGATTCTGACAGTCTTATCTCCCATATTCACTCCCATCTCACTACTTCAACACAAAAAGAATGACACAAAAGACAATTAGTAAACGTAGGCTGCGTTGGAACTTTCAGCCTTACAAGAACTGTACATGGATTACTAAATTTGGGACAATTAGTACCAAACAGGAATCAGACACTGTTTTTGCAATTTAATTAGATGTCCAACTGAACCTTGTTTAGCAAACCTGAGTACAAAGGTGGCAGGAGTGATTAAAATGTATCTCTGATTGCTCTCTTCAAAGTTTTCATTTTTATAAGGCTTAAGCATAAAGGCAAAAAAAGATTGATGACAACATGAAATTTTTGATTACCTGGATGAGACAACAGGGCAACTGGGGTTAGCATGGCTTTCTTAGTGCAGGTCCAATACCCAGTAGCAAACTCTAGTAACTGGGACTGCTTTACAGTCTTTTTTTCACTGCTCAGAACAACCTTTATTGCTGTCCTTGCTCCTCATGAAGCATGTCTCACCTGCATTAGATGCCACGGTCCCACATGTCTAAGTTCCCTGTATGGCACACACAGGGACATTATATGCATTCTTTCCAAAACACTCAAGAAGGGTGTTAAGAAGCTGTGGGAAGGTTCAGGACAGAGTGAGAATAATGCCCTAAATCAGAAAAGTCTATCTTACCGGATTAAATCAATCAAACTCAATCTAGTTCTGAAAGGCTGAAGGAAAGGCAACCTACCAGAGGAAACCCCTACAGGCACTGGGATTGCAGTCCCTAAGAACCTAAAAGTACTGTGCTGAGAGAAGACGGGTTTCTTTTTGGTGAGAAATAATATAACTACAGCTGATAAATGAAAGCTAAAAAGAGACAAAGATTCAAAAAGGAAAATCTTAAAAGGGTGAGAGCCATGGAAACCATTCATCTAGAGGTATGCAGGATTCCTTGTCCTTCAAACTCTACATGAAAATTGGATATCTTTTTAAAAGGTGTGAATGAAAATCAACTGCCATTTACTAGCTTGTTTGAAGAATTCTTGCATGAAATATTACTACCTATGTCTGAGGGTCTGACCAGATTATGTTTTGGAGATCCCTTCTGATCTTTAAAATCTATGTGAGACTCTAATAAGTTAAAATAATAGATTAGAATAATTTAATCTATTATACCCGGAGCATACATTAAAATAGTCTGAGGCAAATCAGTGTGATAGTTCATGTCATATCTGATTGCTGGTGCAACAACAAGCAGTTCTAGTGCAACTAGATCCAAATCCAGATAGACATATCTATCAAGACTAGAAAGAGAAATCCAGCTGGATGATTGGCTGATTGATACATTAAATTAAAGGCATGTCTATTAGTAAAGGTCTCTGGTGTAAAATAAAACCAGGCATTCTATTTTTAGCAATGCTTAGCAGGCTTTGTGCACCCTTCATTCTGTTATTTAAATTTCTCATCTCAACTGTCCCATTTCTCTTATTATCTGCTAAGTGTGAGAGGCTAAGTTTGTCCATTATTTTCTTCCTTTTTATTTTCCCTTCTTTTTTGGAAACAGGGAAAGCATAATGGAACACCTCTGGTGAGACATTATAATCTTAAAAAAACATTCAATAGGTCAGAATTCAGTTCATGCATACCTTCATGTAGTGAGTTACTAACCAATGGAATGAGTAGTGCAAAAGCGGTATCTAAAATGACTGAGCAGGAAAGTATCAGACAGCCATGAGTCTTTTCATGAAATCCAATCATCCCACAGGCCCAGCCTTATGGCAGAGATGCCAATTAGCCAGGAAACAGCTCTTGCTAACTATAAAATGAGTCTACGGAGGCTGATGACAAACCCCACTCAAAACCCAAGTTGTAACCCTAGGAAGCAAAGGAGGTGTTCAACAACAAAAGCAATCTCCAATAATTAGAAGGAGCTTCACAGTTTTCCAGATAGTTAAGACATAAGTTTGCTAAGTGAATCTAGAGTCTAGCAAAAGTTCTCAGAGCCTTCAAAGGAATTTAGTTTCGCAGACTCACCACACACAGAAAAAAAACTATGAACAGCAGTAAAACCTGAAAATTTAATTCAAAAAAACTCCACAAAGCACAACAAAGAGGTACAGCCACACTTCTGGCTTTGGTGGTGTAGTAAATACAATAAACACTGAACATTTGAAATGGCAAGGTTGGTTTTCTTCAAAACCCATGATCATCAAAATTGATGATATGTTATTTATATCAACAGAAATTAAACTAGAATGTGAGTTTTAACATTCAAGATATGATGAACTGAGCACTTCTCAGTTTTCTGTTAAAGAAAAATTAAAACAGGGAAGAAATGCAGATACTTATCATAAGCATTTCATCAAAAAATCCTCTTTCCAAAAAGAGTTTCACTAGAAAGACTTCAAATACCTGAATTGTGCTGTACATTTTTTCCTATTTAAAAGAACTCTTGAGGAGTTCTAGTTGATAACTGCAGTGGTAACACAAAATTAGCAGTGTTCAAATGTCTTGTACTTCTGTTCTCCTTGGTCAATGCACAGTTTACTGAAGTATATGCATATCATTAAGTATATATAATCTTAGATACAAGATACACAAGCATCAGCTTGCTGGACAGATCTGCATTTTCTGGTTTAGTTTTTTTTTCTTTCGTGATTTTTTTTCCCTGTGAATGTCCACAAGATAAACATATGCTTTTAACACAGTTGAAAGTCTGAGGGTGCTTTTAGAAGATGGTTGGTCCTATATTTTTAAAGAGATTCCTTGATACTTTCTGGAAATCTGAACGGCAGTTCCACCTGGAGCCACACCAGACAGGGGAAGGAATTACTCCTTGGTCGTTTGACATCTGTAAGACATTGTGGGGCACAGAAACACACGATGCATTTCAAAGCACCATGAAACCTGTGCAGCAGGACAGACACTACGGACTAAGGTAAATGGAGCAGCTACCAAAAAAAAGAAAAAAAGTTCTCTTTTTCATGTTGCTGTCTGTGTGCTTTTATTAGGACATTGAAAGGAAGAAGTCATGTGTAAGTCTTGAGAGTTTGGAATTTACACCATTAAGTGACTAAATGATTAAAGACCTGAAAGGAATTCCCAAATGTTGCACCCAAGGGATTTTGAAGAATCTGGAATAAAAAGATGGCATAAACAGTCTGCTATAATGTCTTTGGGGAGCATAGGTAATACCTGTATGTTAATTACTGACAGCTATTATTTGCTTCTATGGAATCTGGCCTTTCAGTGACACCCAGCTCTAGGCATTGCACAGACATAAGGCAGCTCTCCGTACACTCAAATAAATAAGCATGTAATTTCTCCTGCTTTGTGCATTAAGAAGGTTTCCATTAAAGCATTCAATACTCAGCTAATATAATCAGAACAATTCAAATTTCCACCAGACAAAGATCTGGTTCAGGATCTTTACTTCACATAATGCCCTCTAGCAAAATTATACTATCACATACGGAAGAGAAATAATCAAGAACACGCAAATTATCCATTTTGTATAAACAGAGGAAATCAAAACTCACAATAAAATTCTATTGCTACAGATAACATCAGAAGCCCAACTACAGCCTCAGGCACTGGCCCTCATTTTAAGAAATAGCCAAGATTTTCCTGGGTGATAGAATCCTAATGGCATGTCTACACCTCTTGTGCAAAACCATAGAGGGGAAAAGGGAGGGTTGGCCAGGATGTAGGGGTGATCAATTTGCTGTCAGGAGCCAGAGCTAGTACTGAGATGATTAAGATCCATTGCTGGTGCTCAGGAACAAGAATTTGCAGGACAGCCCAGAGTTACTTACTGCCAGCCTGTCCTCCTTTCATCTGGAAAATCTCTATCTTCCCTTTGCCATAGGCATTTGGGTTTTCAGTACCCTACATTAAAATCTAGGCTGTTTAAGAAAGTATAAGAATCACAGCCTTGAAAACATCCAGGTAAATTTCAGTTTTCCACTCACTCTAAAATACACGTCCCAGGCTGGTACTTAGCATCTCATAGTACCCAGAGACCCGGCAACCTCTGCCAGGCAAGAGAAGCTGCAGACACATCCAAGCGGTAACCGTGTTTCTCAAGGGCCAGCCTAGTACTTCAGCACAGCAGAAAAATAATATTCATGGGGCTTAAAAGAAAGCTAATGAGGGCCAATAGAGGGTTTGGAAATAAAGAAGGGAATGTGAATAAGGACTAAAAAATTGGCCAAATTCTAAATCAAGAAACAAGATAAAGAGAGAACTGGTAAAGGAAAGAAACCAAGGGACAAAGCTAAATCTGGGGACTCAGCTGAACTCCCTCTGCTCTGAGACTTCCCTATTGTTGCCCTGAGATGATTAAAAAATAATGATTAGAGTAGCATAAATTGTGACCAGTTGTCTTTGGACATAACATCATTCATGTAAAATTACCACACTGTTATTACATTATTTTCCCCATGAAACTACATAGCTCTGCAGACACTGGATGTAATTATATATAAATTCAACATGGGACATGTGTTCCAAGGACAAACAAAACATGGCTGTCATTTTCTGACTGTGTTACATCAGAAAGAACCCCAACTGGTTTAACCTGATGTAGTTGCCCTCACATTGATGGAGATGTACTCAATTGCATCAGCCATGGATTTGATCTGCACTAATGAGTTAATATAGAAGAGTATCGGAACTGTAGAAGTTCTCATTGCTGACCTTTTTATCCTCTGCTATAAAATCATTCCACTCATTTATGATTTACTCACATAACATGAATACAGACCTGAAAAGCCTTATTACAGCAAAAAGTACAGGCCACCAAATAGGCTTCTAAAACAAATACACTTTTCAGGACATCAAACAGCCCATTGTCTCCTGGCCTCATTTGAGGGAACAGTTGCTGTTGACATAAGGTATATGTTTATGGTGGATGAATATTTGTTTTCAATAAAATTGAACTAATCTCTGCTGACCATACATAAAGTTTAGCAAGTAACTGTCTACTATTTGCTTATGCAATTCCATATATTGCATCAGATGATGGAAAGGGGCGGGAGGTGGGGGGCAAACCGGTGACTTTGCCATCTACAGCTGCTGGGACCACTAAAAAAAGGCTCTGAAATAGGCTACTTAGGGATATTCCTGTCATGGGGGACAGTCTTAGAGCACTCCATATGTGCAGGACAGTTTCACAAGGCCCATAAAGATATGGAACTTGAGAAGCAAGCTATGCATTCTTATCCATATGTGAAACTTGAGTCTGTCAGAGATACAGTAGTGTCTCCACAGGAACACTGAAAGAAATTTAGATGAAAAGGAAGGAGCAGCAACCATAAACCTCACTGCCTTCCTGAACTGAACACACACCCTGCAAAAGCACATGAACTCTTGTTGAAAGCACTCTAGTTACAGCAGTTTTATAACCTGTATGGACAAAGTCCAGTAGAAATAAAGTAGAAAAAGCACCCTGTTACAAATAATTTCTCCAGTATGATTAACAGCAGGTGAATGCTTCTTTTAAAACACCTCAAATTAAAATATTATACTTTTTACACTTTTACCAGAGCTGGCTTCTTACCTGGATGTCCTTCTCCCACGGACTCCGATGTGAACATGAAAGCCCCTTCATCATCCAGTGTGTAATCACATAAACCATCCACTGGCCCATTCATGGTTGTGATGCTTTTCCTGATGGATTATTATAAACAGTGGTTGAAGAGCTCTACCTCTGCTGCCTTCTGATTAAGAAGGCTCTTTATCAGCAGGACTATCGCTGTCTTCACTTATTACCTCTCCGGCTACCTTGAATTTCAGTGTGTGAAAGCAGCATGTGCCTGCATCCGTGCCTGCAAGCAAGGAGTATGCATGTGCCTGGAGTCTGTATCCCTACCTAGCCTGATCTGTCAGTCCCTGAGCTGCTCCTATATATGGAAAAGTGAAAGTGCCCAGATAATCATGTGAGGAAAATGGAAGAGCCCATTTCTTGGCAGGGGAGTTAGTTAACTTTAGGATACTTCACTAATTAACTCAGTTCTTGGAAACACTCTGGATTCAACCTGTGCAAGGCTGGTTGCCTTACCAGCTCCACTGAGCATGAAGTAACGCAGGAGTGCTGGTGACAGTTCAGGTCAGCTACTTTTCTCTTTGGCTCTCCCCTGATCCTGGGATCTATGGTGTACTTCCAACTCTGTGTTGAGGTTTTGCAGGGATAGATACAAAATGTGTAAATGCTCGTCTTTCCTAAGGAAAGACTGGAAGAAGTTTGCTCTGCACCATATAACCATATTTTCCTTTTACTTTTTCATCTCTAAAAAAGTAGAATTCCATGGTGAATTTTTTTTTTCATTTTCATTCATTTTTCATGCACGTTTGAGAGACGAAACATCTGATAAGATCTAGCATCAGGGCTGCTTCACAGTCTGCTACACAGAGCTCACCCTTCAGCCTTTGCTTTTCTTTTCCCCTGTCTTCTCTTCTATTAATTCAGGTCCATTTCAATTATATTTTTGTATCATATTCTCATGTTATATTCCAGGACCCTTAGAAATACAATAACTGCCACATCTGAGTACTCAGTGATCAGTTCTGCTGCGGAAGATTTCTTCTAGTCAGATGGCTCGTGTCTGGAATATGCTGATGGTATGCCAGGTACGAAGGCAGAGGGCATTTTGTGGGTATTTGTGTCTTTAAGTGAGTATATAAAAAAAACAAGTAAACATACCCAAGATCCACAAAATGCCTACCACTACTGCGCCATTATAAATAGGTGTAATTATCTTTCATTCCTTTACAGAAACCATTATAGTCTCAATCTCTGACCAAAGCTCTACCAAAATAATGAAATCCTTATCACTCTTCACTTTAAAAACTGACTTAGTTTACTTCAAATCCTTAGCCAGTATTATTATTATTACAAGATCCCCAAGATGGTTCCTTGGATTCAAATTTCTGCATTGCTACGCATTTATGTAAGAATTCATTAGAATTTTCACTTTCTGCCTACATTCCTGAAAACAATAACCAATGCCTGTGAATGTTCACCAGTAATCTGCTGCAGCACTGGCCCCTCCCTAATTATCAACGACATGGAACTGTTCATTTCAAATACTTTTTCTTGGTTTTCTGTTGTACAGAATTCATCCCATGGAATGATGAGAACTGGTTGCGCTTTTAAAAAATGCACAGATTCACACATCAGATACACATTATGAGGCACAGCTTTCTCTGGAGTAAACTGTGATCATCCCACTGACAGGAAGATACTATCCCAGCCTGAATAAATTACACATTAACACCACTCAGAAAAACAGAATTTGTACAAAAAAAAAATAAGACCAATGAGTAACTAACTATATTAAGCCTAGTTAATCTGTAACATTCAAAAATTATATTAACTTGTAAAGTAAAATAACACCAGTGGTAAGTGCTCATTCTTAAATGCAAATGCTTTCTTTCTCCTTATGGAGGCACCAAAAGACACAATGGGAATGGATGAAACAACTCTGACAAAAACATTTTTTGTATGTATTAAGAGTTTTCTTTCTAATTCTACAAACAATCATCCAACAAAAGCAGACAAGACTGAATATCATCAGCCTGTGAGAATATCATCCACTCTCTCTTGCTTCTGGTTTTGCTTTTTCTTGGTTTTCAATGACACTTAAGGAGAGAAATTATAGTTTGGGAATCAGCATTCATGGGTTTAAGGCAACACTTAAGCAGAATGCAGGCCTCTCACACAATCCTCTTATCACATATAAAAATAAAAATCTACAAGCTCTTAAAATGCTGAAGAGCACAAGTATTTGACATACATGAGAAATGAGTTTGCAGGACCATTGTTTACTTTGCTTTCACAGTTCTTTTTGGACTTGCTTCTGTCTGGTTAAATGCATTGGTCCTTGAGACCTTTGGAGGGTCATCCTTCATTGGAAGGCCTCTCTCTTGCTAGTACTCTAGAAATGTGTTCCAGCTGCATTTCACATTAACTTGTGTAAAACCTCCAATTTGAACTTCTTCCAGCTGTGCTTTTACTATCAAGTGCAACACATTTGCTTTATGGCCATGAAGCACCTCAGCACGTTCTCTTCTAGGACATCTGTGACCAATGCTAAAGCACTGTAGGGTTATGTAATATTTAACTTGGCTTCCCAAACAATTTGACTTCTTAAATATTTGCAGAAAGGTAAGATAGTGTTTTACCATCATGTCTTTTTGGCATAGCACTTCTGTCTATGAAAAGAAAAAAATGATGATATTAAAAGAATGATTGATATCACATTTTTCCCTATTTCAGTTTATTGATAATGACTATGACTCAGTGTAACAGGATTCCAAATTTTCTATTAACTTTATTGCCATACTCACCTGGACTGAGCCCTAACAAAGTTTCTCTGTGAATCACTTTATCATTCATATATTGCCCATTATTGTATTATCTTTTTACCATATTCTATGATCTTTACTCAAAAGATACCTACTGATAAAATCTTTCAAATTAGTATGACTCCTATGCTTTGAAATGAGGCTAAAGACAGGGAAAAACATGACTGGAAAACAACACTGTCCCTCTGTATTTATCTGTCTTGTCTATAATGTCAATTGAAACCGCTGGAACAGCAATGTGGATCTTTCTATTGACTGTAAGAGTCTTCGTATTTGGCACCAGCCTGTGACTTTGCTGCTTTTACTCACAGCTGTTCTGCAAGACCACCCCTCTCCTAGTTCATATAACAAACGCCTGCCAAAAGGCATGGGTTTGCTGCAGCCTTGAGAAAGCCCTGAAAATAAGTGAACAAGACTTCACTGACAAAAAGTTTTATGAATGATTGCTATTGATGGTACTGATTCTCTGGAAAGATTTGACTGATAAATGATCTTGACTCTAGACCTCTCATTCTCATCAGATTGTTTTACTTGCTAATTTTCTCCTTTTATATACTTATTTGCCTTTCTCCCCTTCCCTCATTTTGTCTTGCTTATATCCATTTGGTTAAAACACATTTCCCTTTCTTCTTGGTATTTTTTTTTCCTTTTACTTGCTCCTTTCCATCTCCCTACCTGTCACTACTGATATCCCATTCGTGTTATAAACCACTGAAAAGAGAGCCTACGTGGGTGAATGATATCCGTAGAAGTGAGAAAACAAGTTTGAGCTCATAAATTACAGACAAAACACTATGACAGCAGAAGGGGAAAGAAGAAAGCAGGTATCTCTAAGACTTGGGCATACTCACTTCAGCTGCAGAAGAATCACGTTTTCCGTGGAAGCAGTACAGCCTCCTTCACTCATACTGTTTCACTACCATGGTAACTTTTAGGTGACTTCTTTTGAGTGAGGAGTAAATTGTATCAAGGACTCAGAAGAAATTCTGCATTACTAGAATCAGTTCTGGGAAGACCATTTCTTAAGCTGTGTAATTTGTCTCTTTTATCACAGCTTTCAAATGCTGAAGGTAATGACTTGATGTGTAGAGATCACACACTTTTACTACAGTAACTTAAAATTACAATTCCACTACATTAAAGAACCCAAACAAGCTCAAGTGTAGCAATACACAGCAATACTTCATGGATACAAATAACATGTAGGAAAGTGTTTTCTTAAATGCTCCTGTTTTGTTCTCTCAGCTTTATCTTAAGATATTATTTTATCAAGTTAACTGTTTAACAGGCTAACAGTTTAAATTTCTTACTTTGCTATTTTTTGCTCACTTCATGTAAGGAATTTACTCCTAATTAATGCCTGTGGAAACAATTTTCCAGGTGTTTAAAAAAAATACTTTAATACCAGCTTCATTTTTGCTGTTTACTATTAGTAGTTTGCATGATACAAATAATGTGTTTTCAAGGAGTTACTGCAGTCCATCTTTTGCTCCTATTGGAAATAAGCAATGAACTATGCAAGACTCACAGGGATATCCTTGAGGGCTTTTTGGCTGGTTTGTGAAAAGCCTTGACTTAGCCCAGACATTTTGGTTAGGGGGAGGTAGTGGTTTTGTTTTCAGAGTTAACATAAGGAAGATTTGTTAAGATGTGTTTTTTTCCTTTGCTTGAAGAATGACAAACCCGATCAAAGCAATAGAGTTTGAACACCGGGAATTCAAGACTCACTTTGCACCTGCTTCAAAACTCTCACCTCTATTGTTATCTAAAAATTAGGGTGGCTCAAGGCCTCTCAAATGTGCAGGTGTAGATTTCACTGGCCCATAAACATTCATAAATAAATATTGCAGAGCAGAAAAAAAGTTGTGATTGCAGAAGGAAAGAAGGTAGTGTGTGCCCTGAGATGGGTGTTTAACACCCAGCATTTTTTCTTTCATATCACCTTTCACCTTCTCTGGACCTCCTGCTCATGAGCATAAGCAATTCAGCTCTTTCATTCTGGAGGGTTTTTATGACTTTTTGAGTAAATACCAATTCCAGTCAGAGCAATTTCTTGGTGTACATTCTATGTAACTCATTCCACAGTAACTTCAGCTTCAGAGAGATCATCTGCTGCATCTCCCATGTGCCATCCCTGCCAGTTCCTAAGAAGTCTTTCCAGGTTCTTCCATTACTAATGTCAGAGAAAACAATTAATTTTGCTTCTCTCCCCTGTGCTTATCCTTTTTGCATCTGTTTGACCTCAAATCCTCTATTCCAACACCTCACTGAATCACAGTGTTTGAGGCTGGACAGTCTCTACTCCAAGCTTTTGCTCAAAGCAAGACCAGCTTGAACAGGTTGCTCATGGCCATGTGATAATGTAATATGAGCCAGGCCTTTATACATGAAGTAGCAGCTTTTAGTTTCTTAGGAAATAATTAAAGCTTACAGTGGGGCTAAACTGGCTTTCATTAAAATGTATCTTGGTGTTAATTTCACTGGGAGCATTCTTTCTTTAGAACTAAGCAGAAATGAATACAAATTAATTTTCTGTTTATTCATCTAATAAAAGTACTAATAGTTCATATCTCAGCCCTGAGATAATGATAAATTAAGAAGTCTGTTTTCTTATCAGTCTTCATAAATAAGCCTTGTTGTACCAGAAATGGTGCAAAAATAGCAAGATTAGTTAAAGTTTAAAGTTTTCTGTTTACTGATTTGTTACTATTGCTTCATTTAAACAGCATTAAACCATACTGGTACATAATTACTTCTGCCTTTAGTCACTGGCAGTTTTCCTGTCTAAGTTATAAGCTCTGTAGAGCACTGCACAAGCATTTGTTTGTGTTACATGCTTATGTGAAGGCCTGTTATGACAGAATCACAAGTTCCTTGTATCCTTCACAAATGATGAGAGGGTGAAAGGGAAACAATAGAGACCTGTTCCATATTCACCTCACACAATTGAAAGTTTCAGTTTGCAAATGTAGTAATGTACAACATACAGATTTAGTGATTTCTACAACATACAGATTTAGCATTTTGCTCATAAACTATTATAGTAAATTTAATAAATTAACCCATTCATTGTTAAAGTTATGCCTTGGACAGGTATGAAAAAATCTTCAATTAGAAATGGTCTCCCTTTAACCTTACAAAAACCCATCTATATGTTTTCAGTGGATGTTTTCTCCAGTTGCTATGGTCAGTTGTTTGGCTAGGGAAAGTGTCATCTGACTTGTAACAAAGCGTAACCCTTAATTTCAATTGCATGGGGTGTGACCACACATGAGATCCACACACAGCCACTGTTTTTTTCTGGGGGAGTAGTTAGGGCTCCTTGCTGTTAATGACAGGTCTGATCACCTGCCCAGACTAAATCCCATTACAGCCATAGATCTGTATCTCAAAAACAATTTGACTATGGTACTTCAGCTGGCTTCCAGCAGCGTGGGCTCTGTACGATCTTCTGCTCTCCCATGTCTTGTGACATTATTAGTGTGTCTATGTAAACCATTAGGATTTCCTCAGTGCCTTAGGAAACAGACTGATGCATTTAAACAGCTATTACCCAAGAGTTTTTGCTGCAGTGTTTCATAGATGTTTACAGTACAGGTGGTCTTTGGACTTTGAAACAAATATTGACTTTAGTAAATGAAGTCAGGATTCGGAAACCTATCTGCAAGAACAGTTGTGGAATTTGTTAATTCTGGCTTCCTGACAAGGAACATTAGGTTAAATTCAGACACTTTTGACCTTTTTGAGATATAATGCCAGAGGATACTTTTCCTTCATGTGGTATAAAACTGTAGTTACTTTTCTGGACCAAAACCCTTTACAAATCTTCCCTATATGCACAGTGTATGTGAAACAATAACCAATATTTGCAGATGTACCTCTTCTGTGCTTGCAAAGAAAATATTTACATACTTGAACTGCTTGATACAGGCAAACATCTACTCAAACACTCGGTACTAATGTAGTAAATAATGCATAGCATAATTTTACATGCATTTTGCATGACTGAAAGTAACTACACAATGCTGTGAGCTCCAGAATTAGGCTTGTATGGCTATCAGGAGAAACAGATACAGCACACACCCAAGATTCGTTTTAGCCGTGATTCCTATCCATGGTTATTCACAGCCTTTTCAGAAATTCTCCCGCTATCACTGCTACAGAGCTCGAATGCTCTACTGGTGCTGTGAGGCCTGCAGGAAACCCTTAACTGAATCAACTGATTGGTCACATCTTTCAGAAATCCTCCAACCTGACCTTGTCACTACAGTTGATCCAGACTGGGAAGGTCACCACTTAAGGAGCAATTTCACTCACTTCACCTGGGCAAATACATTAGCAACCAGCAAAGATTATTATCTTTCATCTGTGTCTGAAAGACTTCACTGCAGTTGGTCATTTAGCAGTTTCAGATTAGCAAGTCTGAAATAAAACACAGCCAAAAAAATTCTTAGATATCTATCTAAACAGGGGATATTAGATAATGGATGAAGGGTACGTAGCAGCAATTAACACATGTACATGAATAGTACTATAGAAAAATTCATACAGCAATCAGAACACATCAATATTTTTAGATTCTTGTTCACAGACAGAATATGGAATGAAAAATGGATCTCACCAAAAGATCTTTTAGGCTTATAGACATAGTTGCCATCTCACAGCTCCATTATGATACTCTTACTCTTTTTTTTTCTTCCAAGTCCCTTGCCCCAAAACAAACTAAAAAGCTCAATTCGTGATGTGTTACAATCTTGCTTCGACCCGTAGCAACAAGAACAATTTTAACAATGAGAAATATCAGTACCTAGAATGTTACGTCGTACCCGTTGTACTAAAACATGAAAAATGATTCAAACGAACAAAAAAAGCCCCCAAAAACCTCCTGAATATGATCAGTGTTTGCAGAGTGAATAAAGACTACAAATTTCAAAATTTTATTCTTAAAGTTTAAGATAATAACATTTTCATTTTTGCAATGGAGAGTATTCAAGTTACGCACAAATCTCAGTACTCCAGAAAATAAACCAGCAACACTAGATCATCTCAGGGAAGAAGACACAGTTTAAGTCCTTTAAGCGGTAACTGAAGCTTGCAGTTCTACTAGGCAGGGAAAGAGAAGGGCAGTTCTTTTCTCCCTAGCATCTTAAACCCTACCCTACACAGGTGTATAGGCTACCAACAGGTAACAGCTCATAGCTCAACATGTGGAAGAGTTGCTCTTAGGGTATATCTCTATCTGTTTCTTCTACTCCAATATCTGCTTAAACCTTGATTCTTTTTCTTTTTTCCCTCTTCCATGTTTTCCTACCAATCAATTTAAGGAGCACCTTAATTTCCTACATTCATACCAATCACTGATTCTGTTTCTATGCAGAGGATTATTTTCCGTTTCTGAGGTTGACAGCTTACAGGTTTCCTGCTACTGCATCTTTCTTATGTCCACAATCTGTGTTGCTTGTAATTAAACACCAGTGTTGCCTTTGGCCTCTCAACAGTTTGATAAATCAGCCAGAAAACAGAGATCAGAGCAGACCTGCCACAATCAAAACCTATCAACTATTCCTCTATTGGCTGAGAAGAAAAAGCATTTGAGTCACACATATTAGATTGTTTAGCCAGTGAAGTGAAGGATCCCATTTTCTGCTTTTGAAAATTAGTATTGAAATTGGCACCTTGCATAAGCCAACTCCTCTTAGATATCTTCTGTGTTTTTAAAAACCTTGGCTCATGGGAAAACTAATGGCAAGTTTATACTGCAGCTTATTGTTAAATTCTTCCCATTTGCTACCAATAGCTTAGAATCCCGAGAGCAACAGTCAGAGGCTTTGGGTAATCAGTTCTAGTTTGTTCCCTCTCCACCTCTGCAGTACCATAAAACATCTCACTGGGATTCTGTAAGGCTTTAGAGGCAAGGTCAGCAAGGTTATTTCAATGTGTAATTATTTTTAAGACACATACAGATATTCCCACGCAGTTGGCATGAATGTTTTACTAGGACTCAATGGGATTCCTGCCAGCAAATTCAGTAAGCAGAGACCTGATCTCCTTAGAAACTAAAATATGAAATTCATTTCCAGATTTTGAGTTCACAGATATTTGAACCTATTCAAAGCTGAAGGTTTCATTTTTATGGTGTTTATAACAATGAGATACTGTAAGCAATAAAAATTTATTTTACTTAAAACTAGGAATTTACTTATCCTACCAAACAAAGCAAAATTGAGAGAAGTCAGTGGATCTTTTTCTAAAGGTTAGATGGTCCTTTGATTTAAAGAACTATGAAAAAGAATATTGGTGTATTGCTGCCAGCTGCAGGAGCTTAGCACACACAAAACTTTCTTGTAGTCACAGAATAAAGAGAGAGTTGTAGCTGCTGGAGATACTTTTGAAGAAACTGCATCAAAATAAAGAAGCCTGCCTTTACTCTGTCAAGAGACAGGCCAAATGAATAGAAATAGAAATATATAGGTCTGGCTGTATTTCCTGATTTTTTGTGCCATGCAAAGCTTGGGCAAATTTATAGACAGATTCACACACTGTCACTATGCTGAGTTTCCAAGTGATAGTTGAAAAAAACAAACCTAGAAAAGTCACATAAGAAGGGTAAGGGGAAAATATGCTTAGGTTAGCAGCAGCCTACATGTGAGCAGTGCCAAAAAGGTGCCTATAGACACATTCTCTTTTGAGATAAGAGAATAGTTAGTGTTTCAGTTTAGTGCTTTGGTATATGATCAGTTGTAGTTTTTGCAGAGTTCATACTTCATGCCAATAAATCTCAATAGTTTTAAAATACAAGCAAATACAATAACACTTAACCCAAATTCAAGTGAGAAACAAAATGCTGGTGCATTTTTGCTCTAGGCTCCACTTAGATATATATGCCCACTGAAACAATGTTGAAGAACAGCTGTCTCAGAACTGCACCACAGTCCCAGCCTCAGAAATTTTCAGCTGTTAGTGCCTAAGGGTAACTTTTCAGTGCAGCCTGGCTTACAATGAAACAAACAGATCCTGTTTCCAGGGTTACAATTATCAGCTAAATAAATAACATTTTTTAAACTTATCTACTAAACACATCAGTGGCAAAACCGCAATTGCTTAAGATAATGAACCAAATACAGGTGTGTCTGTGTGCAGCCAGTCATTTCTGGAAGAAAGTACATCCAAGAGGTGGAGTAGAAATTAAGCAGAATGATTGGAGAAGCCTAACACACTCCCAGGAATGTGACTTGAAACAGAGCAAAAGAGAGCTGCAGTGCCCCTCTGCTGAAATGGGAATGATTTATTATCTGAATGTTTCCTCTCTCCAACCCTCCACACAATTAATCTCCTTTTATTTCTGTGGTATCTGCCTTGCATACAGTTTGAGGCAATCAATTCTCTCCTGTTTTAATATTAAGTACATTAAAATTTTAATAACTAGGAGATGGCTTCTCAGAGGTAGAATTCCATGTTAGTTGAGAGCTCAATCCTCTTATGATTTCAACCACAACTTTTTCAGCAACTTCAAGGAGATCAAGACTGAGATCCTTGGAACACATCTTCAGTGCACCAAAAAAGAGCTTGCCTTAGTTTTTTTTTTAAACAAAACAACAATCAGCTCTATAATGGAGATGAAAATATGATTCAGTTCATTAAGAAAAACAGACTAACCAAAATACTGATCAAGTTCAAACATACTTCCTCCTCCTCCTCCAGGAAAAGCCAATTTCTTTATCTGGAATCTGCTAGACAACATCTAAATTATAGAGGAACCACTGAATAAAATAATTTGCTGAACTGAAACACCAGCTGGTTCTTGCATCAAACAAAAGTCACATTTTTCACATTTACTTTCCCAAGATTATGGGAAGAGAAACCCAAAACCTTTATGAAATTGACTTCTGTTGAGATCCATGAATGACTACATGGAGAAAGTGGCAGAATCTCCTCGGAGAGTTCATTAAAAAATTCCTAAACCTTCTAAATGCCCTTAGAGAAGCTAGAATTATTCAGATAATTTTGGTGTGATATGCTTAAATATCAATTTTTTATTTCTAAATCAAATCCAAGCTTCACATCATCATTTAAAGTACATTGACATTTTAAATTGTGCTGGATACAAAGTAATGGGGGAAAATTTGGAATTTTTAGTGAAGCATATATTTCTGTAGTAGTACGGAAATGTCAATGCAGCCTTTGTACCAGATAACTCAAAAAAGATTAATCAGCAAGAACCAAATGACAACCTTCTCTGCTCACTACATTACTTGACAGTATGAATGTGCATTTACCTTCAGATGATAAAACAAACATGCCCACTATTAATAATAAAATGGTTTCAGTTTTTGGGCATTGATTTTGGATGACCTACAACTAAAGAAAAAATGGGAGCTCTCAGTATCTTCGGACAGGTTCTAATGAACGTAATTTTTCATGATGTAATATCTTCCAATTTATTTAAAATAAAAAATAGTATAGATTACAAAAATTCTGATCTAAGGTAAACACGGATTTTGGTTAATGATAATAATTCTATGAGGTGCAATTTAACAGGGAAGACCCACGGTATTGAAGCTGCATATACATCTGAGAACTTCAAATTCTGGGAAGTAGTCTTCTGCTTAACTTCTTAAAGTCTGCTACACCGTGACAGCTCAAAAAAAGGGCACCTTCCTCTCTACCTGGCCTTTCTTCCATTACTATTAGCCCAATACCTAGACAAATGCTGATAATAGTATAACTTCTTCCATTGCATGAATTATAACAAATACACGAGTATAAAACACAATGACTGCATGGAGGTCTATAATGGTAGTGCCAGAAAACAAACAACAGTAAAAAAACCAAGCAAACAAACTCCCCCACAAAAAAACCCAAACAAAACATACCAAAAAACAACACTTCAAAAACAAAACCAAAAAAGCAAACAAGTGTACTGGTAAGATATTTTAAAAAGTACATTAGTCCTTATCAGCAAGTAACAGGCTTAGACTCTCTTTTCTAGCTGTAGTTAATAGACAACACTGCTCTTTTGCTAACCTAAGTACAGGAAAAACTTCAAACAAGTAAAATAATTAATAGCTGACTTCAAATATGAGTAAGCTGTATTAGAAATGTTCAGAGGAATTCAATTTAACATTTAATCCAGACTAATTCATCTGGCTCCCATTACTATTAGCAAATTACTGTATAAAGCTTTTGCTTACAAAAAGATAAGTTAGTTCCTTTAGACTCTAAAGGAAAACCATTCATCATAAAGGGGACTGCAAACTTAATAAAACCTATTCTATTAAAAGATAACATTAAAATATGCTTGCTGCAACATGTATTTCTCCATGCAAGAGAAGGTTCTCACACTGCAGAGCTGAGTTTTCACCTCTATGAGCAGACTGATAGTTAATCTGAATCATTTTGTCCTATTCTGGGCTTCATATCTGTTTTCATCCTTGTGCTTCAGTATTGCTGGAATGAGAACAGCTGTGAATGGGCATGTTACTATCAGCATGCTCTCTGAAGGATCTGGACATGGCCTGATCGCAGCCTGAACAGGACTGCTCTCACTGCGAAGAAAGGAAAAACAACAATTTCATAAAGCTCTCAGTACTCAGCACCTTGTTTTCAGTGACAGTTTCCATCATCTGTCTCTGAATTCTATCTTCTTCGTTCCATAAAAATGTATTCAAAGGGAGCGTAAGCCGCAGATGAAGTTACATTTAGTAATTGCTTTCTTTTTTTCCCCCAACATACAACTTTACATTTTATGCAGAGGTTAAATTGTGTTAACATTTCTGAAACCACATCATGTGCAGTAATTAAAATAGTCATCTGTCCTCCTCCAGGCTCTGGCTTGCTATACTCTAAAGAAGGTGAAAGTTCAGAAAGAGAAGGCAAAAAATTATTTTAAGATACCTTAATTTCCCTCACGGTTCAGACACTCAAGCAGAAGTCATCTTCGTTGTGAACTACATTTCCAAGTTACCAACAGGCAGGTTTGCACTTTAAGAAAGCACTGAGCCAAGAACTGTTTACCTCTTGTCCCATATCCAAGATAAGAATTCCTGTAAAGCTGTAGAAGGGGAATAATGCACCAGGTCTGTGCACATCAAATCCTGAAAAAAATGGGAATTCCTATAAATAACATTTTAGCAACAAATGTTTTCTGTACCCAATAATAAAGAAACAGGTAAATTGGAATCTACCACTTTATTTTGGCCCTTGCTAAGTAATTTTTCTATAAAAGTTTCCATCCAAAACTTCCTGTCTTGAAAGAAAGTGGAGAATATAGACTGCAGGATCACAAAGAAAAAGTCATAGTTAAAAATAAGCTGGAACAAAATGACAAACACAAGTTGTAGTTTTCATGGGCTTTAACTGACAGACTACCCAGTGTGTTTATTTAGGATGCACTCTAGTGGACACACATATAACAAAATCTGAAACAAAGATACAAATAGTATGAAAAGATTAAAAAATGAGAGCAACATGTCATTAGAATTATTTTCTACCATGTTTTAAAATAGTGTCTTACATTTTGAAGGTTGTATGAAGGTTGAAATGTTCATGGTCAACATGACTGGACATTAATTGCAAATGGACATGAGTTACCAATTTTTGAAAATGTTAATCTAAACATCAAGAATCATTTATACATATTGGTTTAAAAGAGAAACTCCATCTGTTTATCCAGTTACTACATCCCTTTGAGATTGTCACCAGAAGCTGCTGTGCATGCAGCGTTAACAGGTGTAATTAGAACTGTGGTATCAAAGTGTGTCCTTAAATGATTCTATTGTAACTGTTACTAATAAATATAATCATAAACTGTGTCAAAATCTGTTTACTGGAACATCAACCACATGGGTGTATTCATGCCACAAGAAAGTTTTTGACTGTCACAGAAATTGCAAACCTGTACCAATCAGAATAACTGTAGATAGCAAAGCCTGACCACCTAGGCACAATAGTTCCATTTTTCATTACTCCAAAAGTCACACAAACATTTCTAAGTATTTACACCTGGTAAGTGACATTTTCCTCTTTTGATTTAAAGGATGCTCATATGAGATGTGGTTATTAACAGCATCCAAAAAGCAATGTAGCAATAAAATGGGCAGAGGCTTTTTAAAATAAATGTACTTTATCTTTAAGGGAAAAATTAATATATTACTATAGGGAAAATCAATCGTGCTTATGTTTTTAAAAATTGATAAGATTATTCTTAGTCTTGATCTTACATGATCAAAAACAAGTTATTCAGGGCAGAAAACATTTATTATGTGATTGACCTTTGTCTGTGGGGTGTATAGATATTTTTAACAGTTTGACAAGGATAGCAAACCCCTTAGAATCAGCGATACTATAAAAAAATTGAAGTGAAATTATCAGAAAAATCTCTTTCATCCCAAAACTGAAGAATGCAGTGAATGCATTAATTATGCACTGATTTTGTAATGAAAGGTATTTTCATTACGCAGTATCGGCTATGACCAGCTAACCTGTATTAGAAGACAGAGATGCAAAGGCACATTTTATTGAAGAAGTGCAGGATTTCTTAATGCTGATGTCTTTTCTATTTATAATGAACAGATACAGAACACTCTTGACAACTTACACCAAGATATCAGTGACTACAAACATCTGTTCTTATAAAAATGCATCTTTAAGGATTATAAAACTTATTTTTATGATAACTATGTATAGAGCTAAATATTCTTCCAGATTTTTAGAAGTGAAGTTTTGAGAAATAATAATGGTATTTAGTAGACAACACAGATTTAATTTGATGATTTACAAATTCAAGAAAAATGCAGAAAAGACTTACAAACTTGACTAATCAAAACTGATATGAAGACACTTGCAGCTCACCTAGTACCACACAATACCCAAAAACGGTTCTAATAAAGCCTAGAGCAAACACCTGGTGTTACAAAGACCACCTTATGATTTTGAAGAGACAAGATCTTCTAGTACATCTGTCTACTGAGTCAGAGTTAAATTCATCTCTTCCAAATATATTTGGGAAATCTTCCGATTGGATTTTTGCACCAAGTCTGATGTCCAGAACACTCTCTCCATCTTTTAATCTGTAGAGCATTCCCTTTTTCTATCAAAAAGCATTCAAATTCTTGGAAAATCTCTTTCAATAATATTTTATTATTTTATGTATTTTATTCTGTAATACTATTTCAGCTTATCATATTGTAGCATCTATCTTCAAAGAATATCGACACATTAGTTATATTTGTATTTATTATGGCTGCTTTGATATGCAATAAGTAGAAAATATATTTGCTGCTTTCATTTCAACTGCAGTTTTCTTCCTTCAAGTCAGCCATGCTAGCTACAGCAGTTTAAGAACAAAAAGGAAGAATCTGTGTCAGAATTCACTGATTTTATACAAACACCTTGAAAACAGACACTAGAGAAACAGGTATGTAAATCAGTTCTATTTATAAAATACGTAAATCAAGATACTAAACTTCAGGATCAGCGAGTAATGAGTAGAAAATATTTTTACTGCTTTCAGGTCAGTTGGTACTTTCTTCTTCTGTTACTGTTGAGAGATCTGTTTGACTCTGAAAAACAACAACAAAAAAATTCTATCACTTACCAGCATTCACTGAACTTTGTAAAAAGGAAAATAGGAAAAAACTGCCCATGCCAGACAAGTTGGTACTTATTGGTATAACCATGTATTCTTCCATTCAGTGCAATACAGTGAATGTCATCACCAGACTTCTATTATAAAATCCAGAGAATTTGGATGAAGCACTGTGATTCTGAGAGCAGAATCAATAGTACAAGCCTATATATCTTATTTTATCAATCTGTTCTTAATTTGTAGCAAACAAATAATCACTGTAAAACCTGAAATAACATCCCCAAAAGCCAATGTAATCGAATGCCTTTAGGCATCAAAACTTGGCACACGTAGGAAGCAGCAGGTACTACTTACTACTAATTTTCACTTCTGGTTTTGCAATTTGCTTATTAAAGAGCTCATAAAATATGCTCAAAGCCTCAAGAATATTTTTCAATATGTAATTATCAGAAAAATATAAAAATTGGGGCTATATAAGATCTTGCATACTCATCTGATTTATCTCAGTGGAAAAAACACCTGTGAAAACCTGACCCTAAGAACAACCATAAGTATTTTCATAAATCTATTCAGAGAACACTTATAAAACAGGCTGTTATTAAAGTAACCTTAAGTATAAAGCATGTTAATATCACCACTTAAATTCTGAGCTAGAATTACACTACTGGTGCAGGAAAAGAAGTGATTTAGTCAGAAATGAAGTGATTTAGTACATGTTTTATATAACTGTTCACACAGCACAGGAAGACTGCCTCCTCTCTGAGTATCTTCATGCTTTAGTCAGTAACATATCTGAATACAAAAGGGTGTTTTAAATCTTGAGGATTTAGTCAGCCAGCACCACAGATTCTTTTAGAATGGCTTAACTCCTACCAGAGTGCAGCTGTGGGCAGCTTGGAGGTTGTGGCCAAAAAGCATCTCTTAAAATCACAGGGGAGAGCCACCAACAGGTTTAACCTTTTGATACATCAGCACAGAAAAGCAAATCTGTAAGAATCAATCATTTATAATCTCTTTCTAAATACTTACCTGTTCACTCTCACCTGGCTCCTCATCTTTGGACAAAGTAGGTGTTCCAGGTCTATCGGTAACTTCAGCTATTGCATTTTCATTTTCCTGTGGTAATGAAAACCAGTTTTCCATTAAAATGTCCCATGCCATGAAATCATATTTCAGGTCTGTTAAAATGACATTACGTGTTAATATAAAGAGAATACTTTAGATAAGTGCTATACAAATTTAGTAGTATGGGAATATGGTCTTTGTATGCTTAACCCTATTTTTATCTTTTTTTTTTAATTAACAGGAATTTTACATATTCATTTTTTCAGTCACTTTCATACTCTTATCTTCCTACGATTATGTTTTGTCAGTATTTTAACAGAGTGCTCTAAAAACTTAGATATTTCTAAAATACTCTGTGCACCACATAGATTTAAGAAATATGCACTTTTAAAAGCTTTAGGGAGATAAACATGCCAATTATCCATTATCTTTTTATTGAAGCAGTATTAAAAGGCCATAAACACGGGTATCTGTATACACACTCTTATGTTAGTATAAATTCCCATACACCAGGAAGATATAGAAGCCAGAGGCATTGCAATTCCAAACCACAGCTCCAGGTACAGTAAGTGGACTTTGTGCTAACAGCCTGTAAAACACTACTGTCTTGTATTTAAATTAGACATACTTATTTTATAAAACTTTCTAATAAATACCATCAAGGAATGTGGAAGCATCAGCTAAGCTGACCTTATGCTGGATTTTTGTAATAAATTTATGTTCTGTTCTGGCCAGAATTCAAGTCTAAAACCCAGACTGCAGAAGCCATGTGTTAGACATTTTCCCCATCTACGCTCTTGTTTCTTTAATTATATGTTAGTTCAACACCCATGGGCTTCTGCTTTGTGTTTTGTAATAGATGCCTGCATCTGGAAAAAAAGGCTGATTAATGGTATTTTCAAACCACCAACTAAGCATTGGCTTAAACCTCTTGATCCTCCTGCTGCAACTGCATTTCAGCTTCTTTTTTCTGCAGTTCCAACTCCTCAAGTTTTTTTTGCAACTCCAATTCCTCACGTTCTCTCTCCAACTGAGCCTGCAATCAGTTTAAGAAAGGACAAATTAGAAAGAAAAAAACCCCCACATTTATCTTTTTCACCACATTGTTTACAATGTATTTCATCATTGAAATCATAAATAAAAAGTAAGCATAAAACATAATTGCTATGTTACATTAATAACGAAGTCCTTTCAGTATCATCTGGCTCAACATTTTCAAAGTTTTGAGACTCCTATGGTTAAAAAGGTTTTACTACCAAGAAGAAGAAGAAACAGTTAACTAAAGTTAGTGTGCACACTTCAGATACTGTCTCATGACACGCATTCTATATCAGTCTGTATTAGTTACCTCCTATCCTTTGGATTAAGCTCTTTAATACTTTGCGTAATATCTAGCACAGATGGATGAATCAATATAGAATCAAATCTACAGAAAAATTTGGCAAGCAATGTGATTAACATTAATCGTGTCCATCTGCATTTAGTATTTACAATTGGAAATATCTAACAGCAAGTGTTTAATATTGTGAACATAAATCCTATTACATCAAAACTTCAGAAACTGCATGATCTAAGTATTTACACTCAATAACGCTAGAGAATACTGTTTGCTCTTGTATTTTGTGAGCAGTTACAAGTATGGTCATGGTTTTCTATTCCTTTTTGGTACATAAAATCAAAACTTACCCGAGTATTTGACCACAGCCAAAACTGAGTGAGGTTAAAAAAAAAAATGCATCTAATGTATTTTTCAACATCTTTCCCATAGCTTATGTGAAATTATTTATTTAATTTGTGAATTATCTCTAGACACAATCTCGTTATTTTCATTTACTATTTTACGTCACTCATGAAACCCTTTAGTTCATTACTTTTGGTTTGCAAATTAGTAAATTCCCAATTTTAGAAGTGCAAGTGAAATAAAATGAATGCGACTTACACTAGAGCTGGGCTTAATGTAATCAGCATAAATTTAATTTTAAGCTTTTGATTTTAACATCATGAAAGTCAGCCATACAAAAAAATCCAGTCAGCTCACATCAACATCACCACAGCAACACTGAGTTCACATGACTCCTTTATAAAGAATGGCTAGAAACACAGATACTGTATTTATTTCTCATATTATAAGCCCAAACAGTATCTTCAGTTACTTCTCACTAAGTCCTAAATTGGCTGCTTTTTACCTTAACAGCCTTCATTTTTTCAGTAACATTTTACTGCCTAGTATGTAAGTTTTCCTACCCAGGTTCTGACTAATAATTTCATTTACTCAGAAAAGTGAGACTAAATTACTTGCTTTATGTCACCTTTATCAAAATCGTTACACAGCTATTAGAAGTACACAAAGAGCTCCAAGATGCCAGAGCACCATATGCTGCTTAGAATTATCTAGTATTAAGTAATAATAACCTGACGTTCTTCTTCAAGTTTCCGCTGCTCTTCTTCCTGGATTCTTAACCTTTCAAGTTCTGCTATGGCTGCCTCCCGTTCTTGTTCCAGCTCAGCTCTCTCCAGCATTCTCTGTTTCAGAGGTAACACAGAATCAATTAAACATAAAAATGAAAGATATATTAAATGGCATCAATTGTACTGTAGCAATCTTTTTTTGCCTAAGTTGGATCCACCTTTTTTTCTTCATCTAAGTTTCTTCTGTAATTGTAAATCCAGTGTGCAAGATACTCTATGGGATCTGCTGGCCGATGCTCTACAACCTCTGCCAGTCCCTTCTTCAAGCAACTTCCCAGGCATTGCTTCAGATACTGAGACTCCATCCAAATCTACTGACAATTAACAGACAGACATCAATGTCAGAATTAAGTTACGGGGTTTAAAAATTCTTACTTCAGGCACCAAACATTGCCTACGACATTACTTTTTACTAAGCTTGCAATTTATACAAGAAAGTTATTTAATAGTGGTTTAGTTCTTAAAAACTCCAGACAGGTCAGCTATACCAATCGCTGTAGAAAAAAAATGCTCAAACCCCACCTTACTGTTTGGACATGTATAATTAATAAACTACTTGGAAATATGCTACTAATTCTAGGTCTGCATGATAACAACAACAACAAAAAAACAAAACTGAAAACCACAACAGGACATAGAAAACTTCTACACAGATATTCGAAGAACAGGCAAGTAGTTCTGAGAACGATTAGGGTTGATTTTAGTTTGAACTGTCAAAGCTACCTTTAAGATAAGTATGCAAGGCTGGGACCTGAAGCACTCACTCTACAGTTACAGGCACACACTTTACTAGCCCGGTTTAGGTAAACACAACCCTTTCTTTGCTGTCAAGGGGCCTGAACCCGTGTGGGGCAGCCATGGCCCGGCGGGGCAGAGAGCCCGGGCACTTGGCACAGCAGCGAATCCTGTCCCATCCTCGGCGTTCGCGGCGGCTCCGGGTGACCTTTCTGGTGCCGAGCCTCTTAACCAAGAACCTCTGTTCCCGGGCTCTATTTAAGCACACGCTGGGCCTCTCCCCTTCCCCTACGCTTCGGGCGGGGCGGCCCCGCTCCTTATCCCTTCCCCTGGCGTTCGGAATCCTGGGAGGTCCTGGCACGTCACCCCGCCTCGCCCCGCGCTCCGCGACAGTCACCGGGACCCGGTGCTGTCGCTGCCCTGCTTCTGGCGCCGCGGGGCTGCGCTGTAACCGCTAGCCTTTCCTCGGAGAGCAGCTCCGCTCCGGCTCCTTCCCGGCAGCAGCTCCCAGAGCCCCGGTACGGCAGCTCCCGGCCCCAACCGCTCCTACCGCCCGGCCCTGGCCCCGGCCCCGCGGCTGCGGCACCGCCCGAACGCGCGAGGTTGCCCCGCAACAGCGCCGCGAGCGCAGAGGGCCCCCAGCGCCGCCCGCAGGAGGCGATGGGAGGGATAAAGGGCCTGCTCGGAAAGGTCGCTGGTGGCAGAAAACGGGGAGAAGGGGCCGAGACCTCAGAGGGTTATGTGGCCCTTGAGAGAGACTTTGACAGGCTGGCGAGATGGGCAGAGAAGGATGTGAAATTCAATAAGGGCAAATGGAGGGTCCTGCACCTGGGAAGGAATAACCCGGAGCACCGGGAGAAGCTGGGGGCTCAGCTGCTGGAGAGCAGCTCTGTGGAGAAGGACCTGGCAGTCCAGGAGGACAACAAGCTGTCCATGAGCCAGCAGTGCCCTTGTGGCCAAGAAGGCGAATGGTATCCTGGGGTGCATTAGGAAGAGCATTGCCAGCAGGTCAAGGGAGGTGATCCTGCCCCTCTGCTCAGCCCTGGTGAGGCTCTACCTGGAGTGCTCTGTCCAGTTCTGGACTCCCCAGTACGAGAGAGACATGGAGATCCTGGAGTGGGTCCAGCAGAGGGCTATGAAGAGGATTACTGGGGCGTCTCTCTTACAAGGAAAGGCTGAGAGGGCTGAGCCTGTTCAGCGTTGAGAAGAGATGATTGATAGGGGGGCCTCATTAATATGTATAAATACCTAAAGGGGAGGTGCCAAGCCCTGCTCCGTGGTGGCAACCACTAGGACACCAGGCAATGGGCAGAAACTGATGCATAGGATGTTCCATCTAAACACGAGGCAGGATTTCTTTACTGTGTGCAGGTGACCACACACTGGAACAGATTGCCCAGAGAGGTTGTAGAATCTCTCTATCTAGAGATATTAAAGAACTATCTGGATGCAGTTCTATGCAGTGTGCTCTGGGACGACCGTGCTTGGACCAGATGCCCCGTGATCCTTTCCAAGTGTTTTAATGCCATCTCTCTGTGAGCAGTTTCCCTTCACAGCTGACGTGATCTTTTCTTCTCCCTGCCGAACTCCTTGGCTGACATTCACCTCAAATTTGACCAGCTGTTTTGTTCTACTGTCAGCTTCTAATCGGGTATTAAAAACCCCTGCAAATAACTGCAGCTGGAAGAATTAACTCCGCGTGTTTATTAATTCCGACGCTTAAGTGCACTAACACGATCTTGGCCGCTCTCTGTCAGAAATGGAAGGCTGCAGAAGGGCTGCTTCCCTGCAGGAAAGGCAGCTGGCGGAGGTGCCGTGAGCGGTGCGGAGCCGGCTCCGGCAGTTCGTGGATCAAACGGGCGCGGGCGCGGCTGTTCCGGCCGGGCGGTGTCGCTGGCGCCCCGCGAACGCTTGGGGCAGAGCGCAGAGCGCAGCCGCCCCCGGGCCGAGGGCNCGGCTGCTGTGCGGGCCGGGGCTGCGGCGCAGCGGGGCCGGGCTGCTGGTGACCAAGTGCGGGCTGCTGCGGCACCGGCCCGCGGGCGGCGGCGCGTACTGGGTGGACTCGCAGCAGAAGAGGGTATGCGGGGGACCCGGGTGTCTGTGCGTGTGTGTGTGTGTTTGATCCCGTCTCGCCCGCGCTCCCCTGACCCTCTGTCCCCCTCCCCCGCTGCAGTACGTGCCGGTGAAGGGCGACCACGTCATAGGGATCGTGACGGCCAAAGCGGGGGACGTGTTCCGACTGGACGTGGGCGGCAGCGAGCCGGCGTCCCTGTCCTACCTGGCCTTCGAAGGCGCCACGAAGAGGAACAGGCCGAACCTGCAGGTGGGCGCCATGGTTGGCTGGCGGTGACGCTTTAGCCACGTCGTTTGGTGGCGCCTCTGGTGCGTTCCGGTAGCTTTTCTTAGTGGAAGTGTTTGTGTAAACCGCATGTTAGAGGAGGTGTGCCGGTCTAGTCCTAATGGTTTCGCCTTGGCCCTCCTCGGAGGGTTTTGCACCATTAGGCCGCGGGCTTTCTGAGGTTTCTTAGGAGGACTGTAACTAGAGTGGTTTGCTCGCTCCCATGTGGCTGGCAGCTTCCCGCTCATATCTTCATTTTCCAGCGGCAGATGCAGTTCATGAATAATGTGCATCCAAAAGGGCACTCCGACGTTAAGGTTTTAAAACAAGCTTTTATGCCATGTGATGCTGCTAGAAAACGTTAGTTGTGTGCGGTTTTTAACAGCACTATTATGAACGGTTGTGTGGCACATGCATGCCACAGTTTCTGCACTCAGATGAAATGCCATCACCAGGATGTAAAATGAACTGTAAAGAAAAACAAAATAGGCCGGTGTGATATTTTTTATTGTTGCCCTGTTAAGTGATTATAAGAGCTTAGCCTTTTAATATCCTTAAAGTCTGAAGAAAGAAGAGTTATTATGTGGTATTTAAAAAGAACGGGGTTATTTAACTCCACTAAATAAAATTCTGTCATTTTATCTTACAAATTCCAGTAGGGGTACAAGATAATTGTTTGTGGAGGATGCTTTCTCTAGTAGAAGAACATAAAATTAAAATTCCTAGTATATCAGTTTATTTTTCAATCACCATTGTTTTGAAACTATTTTTTGGCCTCACTAGAGGATGTTTATCAATTGTTACAAATCTGCACTATGATTTCGTCTATTACTTTTGCTTTTTGACACTGTTTTGTTTAGGTGGGAGATCTTGTTTATGGTCAGTTCGTTGTAGCAAATAAAGACATGGAACCAGAGATGGTCTGTATAGACAGCAGTGGAAAATCAAGTGGAATGGGAATAATTGGACAAGATGGCTTCCTCTTTAAAGTTTCCTTAGGTCTAATAAGAAAGTAAGTACTAAGAAGTGTAAGTAGTCACTCTCACGTGTAATGTGGTAGCTAACAGATTCCCACAACTATTTCCTCTGAGCAGTGTGGGCAGTTTGGTAAATCCGACTGTGTAGTTCCTGTAGTGCATTTAAACCAGTTTCACAGAATAGAGTAAGGATATTGACCTAGAAGGAAAGTTTATTTTTCCTCTTAAGAGGCTTAGAAGCTCTTTTGTATGGTGTTGCATGACCTGTTTAAAAAAAGTGTTTTGGTTGCCAAGGCAGTATGGAAAATAAACTAGTGGCCTGGGGAAATCAAACATTCAGGACAGTGTTTCAGGTATGTACATACTACCTTGGAGTTTAAAACTTGGCAATGCTTATTGTCTTTTTTCTGCTTAATGGGGTAGTGGAGGGCGTATGTTTGGCTGACAGCTGATTAAAGGGGGTCTTTGCACATCAGTACACATTATTTTCTGACTTCCAAAGCAAAAATAAATTGCGTTGAAATAAAGATACAGATAAAAAAATTGTACGATTTTAGTTTAAAACCGACACATTAATCCAGGAACTGTTTCATAAACTTTTAAATGTATTGTGAACTTTGGAGTTACTTATGCTGATGTAAATACAAGATTTTTTTATGACTGCCAAAGAATACCAGATTACATGGATAAACAATAGTCACTTTGTTGTTGCTTTTTGGGTGGAGTTTTTTGTTTGTTTTTGTTGTTCTTTGGGTAAGCAATCCGGAGGTGCAGAGCAGCTCTTCCATACCTATAACTGTCTGATTTATATGTCCTATCAGAAGTCAGTGTGAACTGATACAAAAACTTTTTGCAGCCATTCTGTTTTCCAAATTTTGTCTGTATGCAAGTAAAGAAATAACAGCATATTACAAGTAAGCTGCTAAATCCTGGTATGTTTTTAGTTTTTGTGAATACTTGTTCAAGCTTGATTTAATCTTAGCCTTATTACAGAATGTAGCATGCTGTCATCTAATAAAAATGAAGTACTCTATTGCTGCTAATACTGTGTCCTGAAGTAGAAGGGAAGTCCTGTTTTGAAAGACACCTCTGGGGTTCAAATTTATGAAGAGCACTTTAAAAATGTCATTTTCTCAAACAGTGTACTTTTAGAATTTATTAGATCACAGAATTGTTGTATAAGTATCAATTCCCTTTAAGTTTGTCAGGGATTGCTTCTGAATCTAATGAGAAAAAAGAACTAAATTTACAACTGTTTTGTTTTTTAGGTGCATGTATTTTATATGAGAGGAGCCTTAAAAATCTGATACTGTATTACTCTTTGGGATGTATATGCAGCTTGATCGTCTTCAGTGTTTCTTAAATAGCTCCCATAACAGCATTACTGTTGGAATTACTGGTTAATAATAATGTGGTGTTTGTAAGTGGGAGCACTTCTTCCTCTGACATTTTTTGGTCTTGTTCACAGGCTCTTGGCTCCCAAATGTGAAATAATTCAGGAGCTGTCACAATTGTACCCATTTGAGCTGGTGCTGGGAATGAATGGAAGAATATGGGTAAAAGCAAAAACAGTTCAACAGACTTTAATTATAGTAAATATTTTGGAAGCCTGTGAGTATATGACTGCACAACAGAGAAAACAAGCGCTTGCCAAACTGTCAGGGAACTGATCAGAGAAAACCTTGAGGATTTGTTTGTGATGACTGTTTTGGTTATTTTTGTATTCAGATTTATATTAAAAGCATTTTTTTAAATGAAGTACTAGACTTTGGTTGTTCTTCATTTCCCTTCTTTATCCACTCAGCTTGTTTCTGTATTGTTTAAGAAGTTTGTTTCGACTCACCTTTGTGATTATGAAGCCCTGTTTATGTTCATGAATTTTCTGGCTAACGTGAAGATGGTCTCTAGAAGCTTTCATTAGCTCTGAATTTTGAAGCGTAACTACTTAGGTCTTCTTTAAAAACCTGCTCATTTTGTGAACTGCATGTATTTGTTTTTATAGTTATTAAAATTTCAAACAATCCATGTGTACTTGGGGTAGCAAATTAATGGGTCATTAATTTTAGTCAGGTGCTCTATTTATACAGTGACATGAAGTAATTATTTAATATATTATGAAATTTGGGAATACAAATGCAGGTAGAGAATACCAGAAAATAAATGCAGGGCGTAGCATAAAAGAATCATAGGGTGGTTAAGGCAGATGATCAGATAAGACCAAAAATATGTTCACAGTGACATTATCACTTTCCTTAAGAGATGGTCTGCCTGGTAGTATTAAGGACATAGTGATTAGGATGTCATAATAATAGCCATGTGTTTCTTAGTTCTAGACACTGATTTTTCTTTAATAATAGCATGAAGATACCATAGAGCTTTGCTTAATGTTTAACAAAATCAACATTTCTGAAAAGAGCTATGTTGGGCTTCTTTGTGTAACAGTCCTTCAGATGCATATAGAGGAGATGCTGTCCTAGGAAGGGTAAACTCTCAGTGAATTTTAGTATGTGAGTAATTTGCTACTGTTCTGAGAGAGAAAGAGAACCCTGGATTAATGGAAGGGTCGTTACTGATGCCTTCTTCCTGTGGGAGAAAAGCTTGATTGTAGGTACCTAATGAACTGCTTGGGGCTGTTAGGCAGTCATTTAGATTTGTGATGTTCTGTGGTTCTTAATAAGCTGAATGGTTTAATAGCAATAGTTAAGGGAAATTTTTTAAAATTAACTAATTAGGGTAAGCTTGAATACCATCTTAATTAAAGTGGAAACATAATTTTTCCTGTTTATTCTGTATTTCATCCAAAGCTCAACCATGGCATTTGATGATAGGGTTGTCTTTGGCATCTGTGTCGTTTAGAAATTGCTTCAGTTCAGAGCCACTCCTCTGAGTCATCTGTAATGTGCTTACCTGGGGCTGCCCCTGGTTCAACAGGAACACAACTCTAATGGTTTCCACATGAGTCAAAAGGCTACAATTCAGAGTTCTTTGTGAATTTCACTGGTCTCCCTATTTAGCATCTAGGGCATTGCTCATCTGGCTTGGTAGATCTTTAGTCATCTTTTTTCACCTGTCGTCTCCCAGGTGAAGTGACTTTCATTCATATCCCATAAACCTTTTGGGTCCGTAATTATCTCTTTACTACACATGAGAAGCTGTAAATTGATAAGGGTTTCAATAACTGTTCTTCTCCAGAATTTTTTCAATTTCAGCTAACCAGGGTGTCTGCAGGTTGTCTGTTACTGGAACAATAGCTGGCATAGGCAGAAAAGCATTTGCCAAATTATCTCAGGGTGCTAACTTGTTTTTTGTGAATGTTCTTGGATCATAATAGTAAACGCACAGGAATGGGCAATGACATAGATCATTTCCTGGATAGTTGTGGCTTGAAATGGAATTAGCCTTACCACTCCCCTTTACCTAAGCAACCTCCTTTCCCTCCCAAAAGCCTGTGTTCCAAGCTTAACCTGCAAGATACAAATGAACAATCCCTGTTAAAATGCTGGCTTGGTAGTGCAGAGTAGCAAATGGCAGCCTTGAAAGTTCTTAGCATAATCAGCATGCTATTTCATGCCACACATCATTCTGTCCCACTGTCACCCGCTTATCACCCAAATACAAGAACAGAATACAAAATGCATTAAAATTACGCTTGTTACTAATTTAGCAAAATGAAATAACCCAAAAGTTCTTGGGTTTTACTCTCTACACAATGATTTTAAGTGTGTGCTATGCTTAAGTTTGTTTGACAGTTTATACAGTGGAAAAAATTACAGTATATGTGAACAAAATGGGTGTGGGAGAAAATGCTTGAAAGAAAGTACACAAACACATTACTAACAGAAGGCAATACATTTTATTTTGGGTTTGTTTTTTTTTTTTACTTGGGGGAAAAAAAGGCTTATCAAAGCTTCCTCAAACCAATTACAATTTGACAGGCTTTATCTAACAAACAAAACGTTCAGGCAAAATCTAAACAAAATCTTTGCGAAGTTTTAGTTCTAGGTTGGTGACTAAACCAGTCACGAGGAAGGGTTATGGAGTGTAATTCGGTTCTAGGAAGAAAGGCTGATCATGATTTAGTTATGTATTCTGCTGGAAGTCTTCCACATTCCCATTAAAGGCACATAAACCCATACATTTTTAGAAATAGGACTTGCAGAAGGGATGCTGTGGACTTGAAATGTACCTTGCTAAGTAAGTAGAACGTCTTTTCTGTTGCATTTCTCCATGATGTTCCCCCCGTCAGTTTAAGTCATTATTTGGAGTCATTCATTTCAGTCGTGCATTGGATACTTTGTTATATTGCTTTTCTTTCAAGCTGTTGTGATCAAGTTATGTAAAAATGGTAGATGTCAACATGAAAATTGTCCATATGCCCGTGAGAGATGAGCACAACCTCTTAAAAAGAAAGCTCACCAAGAATTAAACAGAAACCATACATTGAAAATATGGAATACATAGTTCGTGGCCCTTCCTAGGTTGATGTTGTATAAAGACCAAGAACAAGTACTATCACGAAATACAGATATGCAGTGTTGAAATTCAGTTTGATAGTAACACATTTTGCGTTTTTCTCTAGCAGAAGAAAGTTACATAGACAAATAGTGTAATAAGAGGATTAAGAGCTTAACTGTAAGGCTGTGGTTAGAGAGTGTGGCTGTAGCTCTACTAGATTAGAAGTTTACTGTGCCTAACTACTCATTACAACCTTGCCACCAGGAGTTGGAACTGAGGCTTGCTGGCATGTGTATTTGATTCCTAGCCAAGTTCTGTCAAAATGACCCACATTGGCATCAACACTTCTAATACCAGGGTTATTTTGGTTTTATAACATGGATGTTCTTTAGTAAGCGAGGCCATGGAATTTTTCTCCCAGATTTTAAATATTAAGAGCAGATGTGCAGTGCTATCTTTGTGGGTAATTTGGGATGTTCAAGAGTCTGGTTTTGCTTGTAGAGCCTGAGGCTTAGTCACTATTCTAGTGGCTTGAATAGTCATTAAAAATAACTTTTTTTAACTG
The DNA here is from genome assembly GCA_013399875.1 of Gymnorhina tibicen. Classification (NCBI taxonomy): domain Eukaryota; kingdom Metazoa; phylum Chordata; class Aves; order Passeriformes; family Artamidae; genus Gymnorhina; species Gymnorhina tibicen. The sequence continues at coordinate 1,946,495 of VXAZ01001324.1, read as the reverse complement.
GTCTTCAGTGTCCTACCTAATCTGACAATACTAAAAAGATCAGAGCAACATTTTTGTAGCACTGCAGTAAGCAGGACACAGGCAAACTATAGACCACAGATTCTATTTTGCTTACGCTTAGTAATTACACTTACCTGGCACAAAGATATTTAAAGACTGAAGGACAGTGGGAGGACTGATGACCTCATCTGCACTTTCCAAATGCTTTGGTTATCTTTTGTCTTGTAAATGGTAGGCTTTTTTGTGATTCAGTGTTTATTAGGGTATTGCGAAAGAGATTTGTTATAAGAATCTGTATACCCGCTGAAACTACTTACTAATTCTTTCTTCCTGTTCTTGTCCAGATGGAGGGTGTTGCACCAATCTCTTCTTGGTGTCCCACTGTGAACTGCTTATGTGAATGAACTGATTTCAAAAGACCTGTATTTCCTTTGGTTTCTTTTGTGACTACTGCACTCTGACCTTAGCTAAGATAAATCTGAGATTCTGTGACCAGGCAGACTGGTGCGTTTATTTCCTGAGAATCAGGATGAGGTTGAGAACACCACTACGTGAGTACATGTCACTGCCCAGCCTCCAAAGTAGAGACGGCTTCTGCCTGGCCTAGCAGAGACCTACGTCAGTCTGCATCTGTGTGGGTTTGCCTTTAGTAGCACATGGGTGAAAAGTTCAAGCTGCATTTGTTTTCATATCTACGTCTAACCTTATTGGTGTGGTATCTAAAGTCTTAATTAGTCTGGAAGTCCTTTTACGGACCCAGGGCCCAGATCCTGCCTTAGTCCACCACTGTCTTTCCTGGTTGCTTTAGAGATCTGTTTCCTCATAGAAAAGACAGCTTGTTTAATATAAGTCATTTGTCTAACAATGCCCTTGGTCTAAGGCTGATCTATAGAAGCATGATCCAACAAGAAAAAGAAATAACTCCTGAAATAACACACAGCTTTGTCATTCTGTACATGAATTGAAAGTTTCGTAATGCTAGATCATGTTTTAGCACAGCTACTGATACAGTGCATTCTGACTTACACACAGGCATGCCAGGGAAATTTAATTAAACTGATGTACAAGCATCATTCGCTGCTATAAAACTGAATTATGAAGGTAGCAAGAGAAGGGCTGAATGTGCTTTTTAAGAACACTTCAAAACCCAGGGACTTTATTAGATTAGATATTGATGTCTGTTGCTTTGTGAAATGTGTGTGTGTGTGTGTGTGTGTGTGTTGGAGAGTTTATTAGTCTCTTTTTTTAAGAGGAAAAATATGTGAATAACATTTGAATAGGTGTATGGAAAAGCTAAACTATCATAGATCAATCATAATATGATTTTATCAAGAGGGAAAACCAAAAAACCAAAGAAGTCAAATTCCCATTCAGCTTTCCTGCCAAAATTTCACTACTTTTCTGAAGCAATGAAAACAAGGGTGGTCTAATAAGGACAAAGTAATGGTTGCCGCAACTCCACTTCATGCAACACAGTAACTTTTCAAGGAAAGCAAGCTTTTATGGAGGTGTGGGTAGGGAAGGTTAGATTCTAGTATTTTCGTGAGACCATGTTTCTTTGAGTCCTGTGTCTATTAGATGTGTGCACGCATTCAAAGGATTTTGCTGCTTTGTAAAGTAGGACGGTATTCCTGGATGGAATCCAGATATGTGGGCTCAGATTTTTCTGCGTTTTTTGGAACATTTTTACAATAGGGACACATAAAGTCAGAGTAATTTCTGAGACTAACTCTTGTTATTCTCACCTGGTGCCTTGTCATGGACTCCTGCCCAGGGAAAAGAATAAATAGATATTTTCATTTTGTGATAGGTGGGGGGTTTTTTCCTCCTCAGCAATATTGGCTAGCTTGAAATCGTGAAGGCCAGCTGCCAGGTTGTTAGAGGTGTAATGTGCAGAAGTATTAAGAAAAAAGTTCATTTTGTGTGTTTACCACAGAAACAAAAATAATGGAGCTGCCATTCTACCATTGCCAAATGTTGTCAGCTGGGTCCACAACCATGGTAAAATTCAGAAGAAAGGAATGCTGACAGCCTGCAGAAATTATGGTTTTAATTATATGATGATGGCTGACAAAATTTGCCAGTCATTTTTTTGTTCGTAATGTTTTTCCAACGATCGATGTGTCATCATGGCAGATACATATATTCTAATGCTGATTGCATTTACAAAAATGACAAAGCCACTTCAGCATATTATGTTTGGTGTTGAAAGGGAACCTTCCCACACTGATTGAGGAGAAAAAGCAGAGATATTGTTTCATGTATTTCCCAGGAAAAAAGCAGCCACAAAGTCTCAATCCTTCTAAATTCCCCATTTCTTTCGGGCAGTCTGGTAATGCTGTTTCTGACATGAGGTTTGCTTAGGTTATTTTTTTATTGCTGCTAAGACTGAGTGACTTTAGTGCTTTTTATAATCCATTTGATTTCTAAAAGAATGTGTATAGATAAAAGCATAACTACCACAATTTTGGGCAAAAAGACCCAAAATCTTTTCCTTGCAACTGCCTCAGCTGATGCCCGTCTGACATGTGCAATGCAACATGGTGCAATAGGCTCTGTCTTGCAGAACGTGCTGTTCCATGTGGCTTTCTGGCAGCGCACGCTGCTGCTGTGCTCTGCTGTCGGAGCAGAGTGATAAGAAAAGGCCATTTTGTCTAGTTAAGTTTGGAACGTGATGAAAAACAGTGGTTGGTGGAATGTAGACACTCCAGTACCATCAAAAGGGTTACGTTCATTCTCGTGAGCTACTGTTGTGTTACTGACCAGACTGTTCTGTCATTGCTACTACCTTTTTTTTTCCTTCTTTGTTTTTTTAATTTTTTTTTGGATTTTAGATGCCAGGTTAACAGGAGACTTCAGGAAATAGTCCCAAGGTAGTGAAGACGAGTCCTCTGAGTTTGTGGTTGGAGTGGTGCCTAATGACCACAAGCATCTGAAGAGCGTTTGTTAAAGGATGTTGTGACATGTTATCGGCTGGCTTATCTGAGCAAGTATATTCTTGAATGCAATATATATGCAAACATTTTAAGTGCCCCATTAATCAGATTACTTGAATGATAAACTCACTACATTCTTGGACTCAGGTCATTATGGGTTGGGTGCTTTTTTTGCCTTGCATATTTAAGCACTGTATCCCATAATGTATTTCGTTTATTTCTTTGCTTAGCCAGAAGCTACAGTAGCCCCGGAGAGGGGACGATGGGTTCCGAGAGGGAACAGAAGGCTTTCATCCGTTCCAGCCGCTGACGGCGGGGATAATCCTGCTGGTCGCACCGGCGCAGAGCCGCCGGGCCGAAGGGCACCGAGCGCTGCTGGCAGCGGTGCGTGCGCGGAGAGGGCCGGGGGCGGCGCCGGCGGCCGCGGGCCGGGAGTGGCGGCGCCGTGAGTGCGGGGCTGGGGGGTCGCGGTACGAGCGCGGGGCCGCGTGTGAGTGCGGAGCAGTGACGGTGCGAGTGCGGAGCCGAGGGGTCGCGGTGCGAGTGCGGGGCCGCGCTGTGAGTGCGGGGCAGCGGTGCGAGTGCGAGTGCGGGGCCGCGTACGCGTGCGGCGCGCCGGGGGTGGGCGGGGCGGCGCTGCGAGTGCGGGGCCACGGCGTGGGTGCCCGGCGGGCGGGAGGGCCACGGGCTAGCGTTGTGCCGCCCGGGGCCGGGCTGTCCCTCCCATGGGCTGTGCCCCCACGGGGGTGCTCTTTCCCTTCCCGCTGGTCCCCGGATCGCAGCCGCAGTGCGCCGGCGGGGAGGAGGCGGCGGCGATCGCCGGCTGCTGAGCACAGAGGGGCGGCCGGGGACCCCCGCGGCTCTCGCCGTCGGAGCTCTGCTGCCCACCCCGAACTGCTGAGGTTTGAAATCCTGCTTGTGCCTGCCCTCATGCTTTAACGTTTTGAGAGATCCCTGCTTGCTTGGCAAACTTAACCTGTGTAAGTAGGCACAGCAAGATCCGTGAAGGACGAAGAGACTCCATGCTTCGTTTGTCACTTCATTCGTGATGCGCTGGTTGGGTCCTGGGTGCAATCGCACAGCTCAGGAAATCCACCTTTGAGCTGCTCGAAGGACCAGCTTGGAACTCTCCCAGCCTTTTCTTTTACAGCCACAGGGGCACTGTTCCCATCAGACCTGGTTCATAGCAGGCGAGGAAAGGGGAAACAAGGTTGTGGGGAAATTGTCCTACACTGGGTGGGTGTATGGCGCTGTGTTACAGCCTCGTTTATGCATAGAGCCCCCCTGCCCTATGAGGGGTGGAGTTGAAACGTGTCCATTTTCTTGCGTCTTTGCTTTTAGTAACGATTTTGCTCTTTTTAATTGAATAGTGTGAGAACTGTGAAAGTTAGAATATAAGCAAGGCCTAAAAACTCAAAAAGCGGGGAAAATCTTAATTTAAGGTTGAATCTGCAGGACTTAAAGTTTTTGGATCTGGGAACAGGAGGGATCCTCTAGCCTACGGGGATCTGCCTAGCACCTTCTGTGCTTTCAGTGAATACTGATTGGTATTATTAGTGGATCTGTTGGTATTCTTTCTTCCCCCACCTCTGCAGACTGACAGGGTGCAGCTTTCCTGCTCTGGTTCACCAGCAGACCAAGCAGAGAGTTCATCCTGTATTATCTTCAGATAGGTACTTTTGCAATTCTGTGCTCTACGAAATATTTCCCACCTCCGTGGTATCCATTTTCTGACGATCAGAGATCTGAATTTTTCCATATACAGAGTATCTAGCTGCCTGTTCCCTCTCAATACAAGAGAGCTGGAAGATTTCCAAAGTGGTGTGCCAGAGCCCTTTGCTCTCGCTTGCTCAAAAGAAAAGGCTTGTTGAGATGCTGAGTTTCTTCAAAACAGTCTGAGAATAGGAGATACTATTTGGTCTAACAACTAACTTCCCTTCAAAGGAAGAAGTATGGTTTGTTTGCTTGACACAGCAACTTTCTCTACAGCTACAGCCAAAAGCATGGAATTCAGTAGTGAACCATGCTCGGATTGGGAAGAAACTTAAAAAGATGATTGTTATTCTTGACACAAGGAGTGGTTTGTTAGGTCTTTACAATGGCAAAAAGAAAGACAAAAAATCCCTTGTGTTGTGAAAATTGCATTCACGCCACCAGAAATGTTAGGAGGGTTCTCTGTGTATTGGTATTAGTGTTTACAGGCCAGTTTAAGTTGGAAGAGACCTCCTAAGTTTCTCCAGTACTTAGCCCTGCTTGAAGCAGGGCTAAGTTTGAAGATCTGTCAGGATGCTGTATTTTGTAATCCTTAATGGTATTTAAAAGCTCATGAAATCTTGATGAGCATGTTACCAGGTTATTGTGAACTGTAAATTTTCTTTATAGGAGTTAGCTTACATAGATATTTGTAATCATGACTCATTTTGGGGGGGGGGGCGAGGGTGGAATGTCTCAGAAAAAATCAGCTCAACTTGTTTGGGATACACAAGTTCTGACAAAGCTGCGAAACATTTTTAGGCTTGATATGGAATGTCTTGGGGGAGCTGGAGTGGGAGAGAAAGGAAGAACAGGCAATGGTCAAAGCCGCTTTAGGCTGCAGAGTGTTTGCTAGTGCAGTCCCACTTGTAAGACAGTTTTCTTTTTAGGAAAAGTATGTAAGTAAATCTGTTTGCTACTCTGAGTCTTATTAACATCTTGAAAACAGAGGCCTTCATTTTTTTGTGTGTTTTTTGGGCACAGCTGTGATGGGTCCTGTTTACACTGTTAAAATAAATGTTTAAGGATAGCTGTCCTCTGAATGACAATTTTTTCTCTGGTTGTGGGTGGGAGGGAAATGAGACATCTAGAAAACCATGTCTTGACAAAAGTGAAGACCATCCATCCACTGGCACTTAAAACAGGCTTAGGATTAAGTTTGTTTAAATACTGGTTAACTGAGTACTGACAGGCCATAAAATAACTCACTGTTATTTTGTAGATCTCTTGTAGTCACCACGAAAACAGACACACAAAAAGAAGTTTTTCCTTTTTTTTTCTTTGGCCTCTACTGTTTAAAGAGGAGTGTTCATGCTTTTCTGGAAGTTTTAGCAGAGTTGAGAGATTGAAGATCTGATAGTCCCAGAGAAAACGATGCTTTTTAGCAAAGGGATGTTGCCACTAAAGCAGGTAACTGACCATAGAAACACTGGGTTAATTCACTAGTACAGCCTCTATACTAATACTTTTTCTCCTAATATTGTTCATTGTGATTACTTTTTAATTGTTTCCTGGGTTGTTTGTATTGTTTTGGCATACAGTGTGCATGTGTGAAGGGGTTAGATGTAGAACACGCTGAAACATAGCGAAAAAGTTACTTGTAAAAATGCCCAGTTCTACAGAAGAGCGTGGCTTAGCATGCAGATCTTAAAGTTTTGTGCTGTGTTCCCAGCTTCAGAAAAGCTTTCTGTAATTCCTGTTCCCTGTACCTACCCACCGCATAAAAAGGGTAACCACGTGTTCAGTTTAAGAAAAAAAAAAATAGGTTGAATGATTATAATACCTTCAAATGAGCCTTGCCCTGGATTGGACAGCTGTGCTTGCTTTTATCACCCCAGGGTGTCTGGACAGGGATTGGCAGAGGCGGGAGAGCCCGAGCCTGCAAAGTCAGAGGCTCCAGCGCTGGGCTCCTCCCCAGCTCTGCCCCTCGCAGCCGGGCAGTGCAGTTTGTCCCTCCTGCCTGCTCTCGCCTTCGGGAGCTGCTGGTGGCCGATGCTCACACAGCCTGCATGGGTTCTGGTGAGTGCTGCACCCCTGCTAAAGGCTCGCGGGATGCTCTCCTGTCTCTTCTCATGGATTATAGCTTATGGAATGCTTTCTCGTGTCTTCTTACTGCTGATTGGTGTTCAAAAACTTGATCACAAGGTAGTTGTGTTTGTGAGGTGGGGGGGGGAGGGTTGTGAAGTCTTTTTAAGCTTCAGATTTCCTTAATAAACAGCAGCTAACCAGAAATGGAGCTGCTAGTTGCAAATGCTCAGCTGTTTTCTAGTCAGTCTCGCCACTTGGGGTTCAATGACAGGATGCATCAGGGCTCAGCCTGTCTTGCTAGCAAATGTTTTAATAATCCTGCCTGCTGCTTCGCATGCATATTTTTCAAAGTGGTTCATTATGGTGTTTGCTTAGCAGGGGAGGAATTTAGGTATCACCCTGAAGAGCTGCATTTTCCTTTCTCCTATTTATATAAATAGCAAAAAATTCATGTATTTGAATAGGGATGGTTTTTGTCACTGTGTGGAGACCAAAGAGTACAACTAAACTGAAGAGGTGTGTTGGCTATGCTTAATGATCTCCTGGATCAATGACCACTGATTGGAAGCTGCCTTTGAGATGCTGTTTATAAAAAGCTATGTGAGAACTACTCATTAATCACTTGCCACAAATTTTGCAACATTTTTGTACATAAACGATGTGCACAAGGGTCCTTCACCCCCCTGTAACTATGAGTTAAGAAGAAAACACTTCTTGACCTGACGAGATTGAAATCCAAAGAATAGTTGAGTAATCAGACTCTGGGAGGAGGCAGGGCTTTAGCCTTTTGGATATGCCACAGAGATTTTAAGTCTTAACACAAGGATATTGCTGCATTACATACATTTTGAGTTACATTTGCATCATTCCAAAGGCTGGGATCGGGATGGTCTCTGGTAGGTGTCAGAGGCAGATACAAAAAAAAGTCATTACAACATGAGTTCTTGTTTGAAAGAAGTACGTAAAGAAAGCAGATACGGTCAAGGAAGTTTTCTCGTGGTTAGAAGTAAGCAGTGATAGGTTAGGATCTGTTCTCTTATCTGCATGATGTTTGTGTAAACTGGCCTTGTTTCTTGCTTGGGATCATGGATTACTTATGTTTCTAGATACCATGATACTGCCTCCCTTGAAACACAGTATGCTGTTAAAAGAACAATGTGATCTTTTTCTTTTTGTTTCCAAGTGTTGTATTTGTTTATCATTAGTATTCTGGATAGAAGGGGGTTTTCTCACAGAAAATTCTGGGCACAGAAGTGAGGAGCTGCTCCTAATTGTTTCTGAATTCTGGCAACAGCTGTGAGGACCAAAATGATGTGTATGTCTGGGTTATTGCCAGTCACAGTTCAAAACAGTAATATTTTCTTACATTTCCTAGGATGGGAGCCTCACCCATACAAAAGTATACATAGACAGCAATATTTACCAAAATATTCTATCAGGAAATAGGGATTTTGTGAAAAAACCCTCCATTCTCCATAACGTGTAATGCTACAGTTGTGTGAGTGCAAATCTACCCTTGTGATGTAAGTGACTTCTTATACTGCCAAAACTCCAGTGACTCTTGTACCAGTTCTTACTCAGAGCTGGATGTTGAACTTTGCCCATGAGGCAGGGCTAAGTGTGATTTCCAGCATCCTCATTAACTGATACTGCCTCCCTGGAGGGAGCCTGTCAGCCCTTTCCAGGCTTGTGAAACATTTGCAAGGGTAAGGATTGGGCTGTGGGGGGTTTGAGGGTGGAAGGTGGTTAAACAAAATTGCCATCTAACTCGAGCCACCAGTAACCACAAGCAGGGTTTGTACTTTAACACTGGAGTGTTCGTATGTAATGGTTGCCATTGCAATGCTATCAGTTCTCACTGGTGGGTGTGAGTTTAGGCTGTTTGTTCCTGCTGTCCTTTCTGCTTTAGCAAGAATGGCAATGAGTTAGCATAGAAAAAGAAGGTGCTGTCCCAGGCATGTTTGTAATGTTGGCTCACTGGGTAATAAAATGGTTGCAAGTCTACATTTTTCTGTCTGCAAGCATAATCTCTAAGTTTGGCTTGGTGCCTGCTTTGGTTCCTAGTGAGGAATGTGAAAGGTTACCAGTTATGATAAACCAGATACAGCAGGTTTAGATTTACTTTTTACCCAAGTCTTCTGTAGTATATTTGTAAAGTTCACTGTTTAATACAGATTAGTGTGTGTAAAACATTTAATCTACAAATGCTTCTTTTTTTGAAAGAAACTGCTGTCTTCCTGTAATAATTTAAGTTACTGGCTAACATACAGGTCATATTGTTAGAGGCTCTTTATTGCACACATACGCTTCAATCATCTTTCTCCTCATTGCATTTGAGCACTTTAATAATTAATGTTTTTGTCAGCCTGGTGGCAGGGAAGGATGAGAACATCTTGTTAATATCTAGTTTTGATGTGGGTCAGGCACAGAACTGGAATATAATCTCTGTCTTTTAAAACCCATTTCAGTACATTAATAAACATACAGATCATCTCCATTAAACCAAAAATACCTGCATGAGCTTTTAGTTGTTTTAATCCCGTTCCTCCTCCTCTGCCACCACTGATGTCCAGTGTCAGAGCTGTTCTTTCTTTCTCTTTCCAGAAATGTCCTTCCTGCCTGACTTGGCGACCTTCACCATGGGCATGTGGTCTGTTGGCCTTGGAGCCATTGGTGCAGCTGTGACGGGGATCGTCCTTGCTAACACTGACTTATTTTTGTCCAAGCCGGAAAAGGCTACATTGGAGTTTTTAGAGGAGATAGAGCTAAAAACTTTGGGATCAGGTAAGATTCTGGCTATTTCAGACCACATTCTTCAATACTTGGACTTTCATAAAAACCTTTCTAAGGCCAGGGTTGGAAGCAGTTTTCTTAGTCTTTCCTAGTTATGACATGTAGTTGAGTGTCCTTGATATCCAATACTTCTGGCAAAGGAAAAGCAACCAAAACTGTTATTTCTGGATGAAACAAGACACCCTTCTAAAAACCAATAATGCAGTAATATCCTCTTATACATACAGATTTTTTTTTTCTGTTAGAACTATATTTGAATGTGGAATTCTTTGCAGTTCTTTGTGTTGGTCCATGAAGTATTAATCATTATAAACAGGAATGGCTGATATTGTTGTTGATGTTGTTTCTCCTGTACAAACAGAACAAAGGACATTCAAAGCAGGTGAACTATGGAAGGAGAATGGTGCAGTGATCATGGCTGTACGAAGACCTGGATGATTTTTGTGCAGAGAGGTACTTGCTGGGCCTGGGAATTAATTAAGAAGAGTTGAGGTCTGCTTGCGTAGATACTCTGTAAATAAAGATAGGGGATGAATAGGACAGTCATCAAACACACCTAAAACATCTGAAAGGTTTTGTTTCCTTCTTCAAACTGGTCACCAGCTACGAGCATACTTAGTTTCCTTTGCAGCTGGTTTGTATGGTCTGGGTCCTGAGCATTTTCCTTCTGAAGGTGACGGTTACATGATTTTTACATCTGCCAGAGACCTAGCCCTGGATTTATAATGGTAATTATAAAAGGGAGATTGCAGAAAATCCAGTTGGTAATGAGTCTTATAAGCTAGTTATATATATAGAGTCCAGAATAAATCTCTGTGAGCCAGGTAGTCTCTGGTCAAATACAGCCCAAGACTGGATTGGCAGAAAGCCATCAGATAAAGCTCATCTGCAAAAAAAGAGCTGTGCATAGGAGTCCCTCTCTGTTCTGGGTGCTAAATGTGAGGCAGGAAGGTACAGACTCTGAAGATAAGGAGTTACTGTTCCATAACAAGGTGGGTTGGAAAACAAAATTTGACAATCCTTAAGTTGACATTAGGCTCCTTGGGTGGAGCTTCTTGGAAGGAGACACCTAAAATACGATTTGAATGTACAGAGTGCCTGGGAACAGTCAGAGCTTGCACCTTGGACATTGTTTCTCATAGCTATAGGGAAAAATAGTTATTATGTTGTTACTCACTACTCTGTAATATGGAGTAATTAATATTGTAGCCAATTCATTACAGCATCTGCTCCCATCAATAGTAATTGCTTAAGTACGTGTAGAATTCATGGAAGGTTAAAGTGCTTTGCTCTCTGAACAGGTGTAGCCTGGGCAGGATGAGAATGCACTTACATGCCTGATTCTGTGACTTTCACACACAGTCAGTCAGGAATCCATGAGTGATTTATTATTATTATTATTATTATTAATGAAAGTTTCAAATTTTCCTGTCTGTTTATCCCCATCTGTTTGCTACTTGGTACTCTGTAAATTCTAGATGTCCTGCAAGCCTTTCAGTTGAGGTATTTTAGACAGGTGACTGCGAGTGATCATGTAAACTGTGTCCATGTTTTTAAAGTGTGGAGTTGGTTTTTTTGTGGGAATTTTGTCCAGTAAAAATAGCCTTTCTCCGTGGGTGATAGGAAACATATTTTCAGTGCACACTTTGATCTGTTCAAAACCTCAGGGATCTTTGTATAAACTGTAGGAATTGGGATTTCTTCAGGAAAACAAAACCCCAGCAGATGAGTGGTGACACCTTATGCTCTTACACACCAGAAAATGCAGTATTCCTTCTGGGATACTGAAAGTCTATAAAGAAATTCCCTGATTATTTTTACTGGGAGATTTAGGAAGGAGAGTGTACCTTCGTTATGTACTTTAAACTTGGATAGCCTGCTCCTGCACAGAGCCCTCAAAATACTTTGCAGAAGGACTGATAAGGATGGATGTCAACTTGGAAAAGAGGATTGAACATTCTGAAAAAGTTAAGTGATGTGCAGGCATTATATTTTTACCATTCTTAAATACTTCAAAAGATAATTGAAGTCCTGTTACAGGCAAAGTATATCTCCAGCTTTGAGTTAAAAATATGCTTTCTTTAGGATTTTTAATATTTTGTTAAAGAATCTGCTTCCTCCATGCTTAACAAAGAAAATTGTAGTAAATCTAAGAGCTGCCTAGGAGTACAGCTAGCTTAAATGTTACAGGTCTGTTTCTGGTTTATGCCTCAAGCTAGAACTTGTGTGTTTCTGATGGTCTTGAAATTCAAGATGAAGCTTTCCAACCTCCATTTACTGACTGAAATGTTTGGGGTTTTCTGCTTTGCTTAGGAGGCTTCTGAGCTCTCCTCTCTGAAACCCCAGCTGTCCAAGCTGGGTGTCCCTCTCTATGCTGTTGTGAAAGAGAAGATAGGGACTGAAGTGGAGGATTTTCAGCATTATTTCAAAGGAGAAATCTTTCTGGATGAAAAGGTATATTGGTGTTCTCCTTTTGTTTAAAAACAAACCTATGAATGCCCTCTTTGAAGAGCCTGTATAAATAAGTAGAATGTAGTCTGAATGAAAAAGGATTTAGTAGCACTGTAGTTTAAGAAGTTAATTGGCTTTGTTTTTCTATATTTATACATCCTGCTGAGCTTACAAACTGTGGTGCAGCTATGCACGGATAACGTGCTGTTGCAGGATTATTCCTCCTCTTTAACAGGTAAACAATATGGCCTGTTAATATTCCTTTCTTCCACTGGCTTGCTGATGTTTACAATGTGTGAATCAAGGTTTGAAGGTGACACATATAATTAATTTATGCTGTACCAGATTGCAGTGATATGGCTTGTCCTGGTACACTGGCACGTGCTGGATTGCCAGTCTCATGTCCTACAGAACCACAGCCCTGCTTTCTCCTTAAACCAGGAGACACATTTAAAAATCATTTGTCTGCTGAAGAAAAAAGAATATATAACACTCAAAATCAACTAGAAGATCCCTTTATTTTATCTCTTCCCCCTGCCTATGGGAAAGAATCAGGCTGAATTTAAAAAAACCCCAACAACCAACTGAACAAAAAACATGTTTATCCCAAAGCACCACTGTTGTCAGCAATAGGGATGTTGGTGTACATGGGGCTTAAATACTTGTCGATGAGCTTAAAATCCACATGAATGAAAAGTCTTTTTCACTTTTTTTGCTGATGTATTTTCCGTTCCCCTGCAGAAAGGCTTTTATGGTCCACGCAGACGAAAAATGATGCTGTCAGGCTTTTTCCGCTTGGGAGTTTGGCAAAATTTCTTCCGTGCTTGGAGAAGCGGATATAGTGGAAATCTGGAAGGAGAAGGATTCACCCTGGGAGGTGTATACGTGATTGGGGCAGGAAGACAGGTACTGCAAGCCACCTAGAAGGCTTTTATGTTTTGTATAAGACCGGAAGTTGTTTCCTGGAATTGTTCAGTTGGACAGTGGATCTCTTGTAGGGAGATGTGTCTGAATTTGTCTCTTGTGTCTTTGACTCTAGGGTGTTTTACTGGAGCATCGTGAGAAAGAATTTGGAGACAAAGTCAGCCTTCCATCTGTCCTTGAAGCTGCTGAGAAGATAAAACCGCAAGCTTCATAAGTGGAAAAACAGTTGCACATGTTTCTGATTAGAGCTTGAAGTGTAGAATGCATCCATGTTTTGAATGTGCAGTGTAATTGCTTAACTATTTAGGGATCAATGCACAGGAAAGGTTCTCTATTCAAACACAGAAAATGATGAAAATCCTCTCTTGGATTGTTTTTTGTTCCTTTGCGGCCTTCCAGGTGGTCAGGATTTCGACTGCTCCCTTGTATCTGACTGTATTAATGAAAGGCTGGGTCTAAAATCTGACCTAGCCTAGATGTTTGCAGTCAGAGACAGTCAGTTGAAAACCTGTCTACCTAGGGAAACAAAACTCTGCTAAGGCTGGAATAATGGAGTACCAGCTGAGGGGAAGAGATAATAAAACTTTATGTAAATGAAATGCCTTTGGTTTTTGCTTTTTCATTAACATGTAAACACATCTGTGTTTCTAGAAGACTACATCCTGTCAGTCTAATTCTGAGATTTTGCATTCAAGACATGCCACGATGTCTGCACAGTGAGTTTCTTGTTAGTTAACTACTGGCTCTAGGTCTTCTAGCTCCATGTGATTCCCTGCAAGGAAGATAATTGTGGCATGAGGACAGGTTCCTTTTTGTGTTTAAGATTCTTTTAAAAAAATTACGTCATTATGAATGAAATCCTGACCTTTTTTCCTTAGTATTTATGTCCAGGTAAAACTGATTTTAACAAAAAATATTTATATGCTCTTCGGAGTCTGTTCTTCACAGTTCCCAGAAACAACACTAGCAGTGAGGATTTCGAGTGATTCATATGTTTCATTTGGAAACTAAATAGAAATTGGACCCATGTATGCTACGATCAGCTAAAATTTGTGTTTGACTGTTTTGGGGAATGGAGGAAGGAACAGGATTTGGAGAGTACAGCAGCAAAGTCTATAGCAAACTGGCTCTATGATATGGACTTCCTCTATAAAGGCTCTCCTCGGAGCCATGGACAGGTGCAGAGCACCTGTATTGTCTCTGTCCATGTTCCGAGCTGCCCAGGTCACCATGCCCATAAATGCTCTTGGATTCTCAGAGACACAAAACGCCTGGCTGGAGATGGGCTCTTCCAAATGGCGTCCACAGCAGCCAGGCTGTTCCATGAAATAAAGACTTGTGCCTGAGGGATTCTTTTCCTGGGTTTTACCACTGAAAGGCAGTACTGGTATCACGTGTGCTTGCCTGACACAAGGCCCATAAAAAGTTCAAAGCATTGTGTAAGTGTCCACTTGTCTGCAGTCAGGAGTGCAAGTGGTAGGAAACACAAGAGATGCCAAAAGAAATGGATGTGAGCTATGGTTTCTTACAGTAGCAAGATGCTATGAATAACAAAGATCTTACAGCAGGAGTATTCTGGATCGTGGCTTCTGCAGAATTCTGAGTTTTCTTTATCATAGGAACTAGAAAGTGTTGCCATTTGCAGAGAATGGATCTTGCACAAAGACCATCAAAGGGGGTACTGATCTTAGATGAGCATTTCAGGCCTTGTCCCAAGGGCTGTTTATGCCTTTCACATAAACATGAAATGTGAAAGGCATAAACAGTCCTTGGAGAATAGGATAGAAGCTAGAATAGGATAGAAGTACTCACAGAAACTGAAAGTTCTCTGCTTTGGCAGGTTTCCCAGAGGCACGTACACAGTAACCACATCAGACCAGGTCTTTTCCTGCTCTAAACAGCGTTAGTTCCTGTAAAGTTAGGCTGTTCTTGATTTGAAAGTTACATAAGCTTACCTGTGTTTCAGAGTTTTATAACCCTGTCTGTCAGAAATCAAGTCCAAGTTTGCAGCCCTAGAAGGTCAAAATGACATTTTAAATTGTTCTGGAAAATTATTATTGATAAATCTGATTATTTTTTTCAAGCCAACCTTGGGATTATTTGGAGTTGACTCGTCCTTTCTGAACTCCATGTTGACAAAATAAAAAATGGGAAGGATAGAAAATAGGTAGTGCCTAGGAGCTAGGAACAGTTAATAAACATTGAAAATGGGCAGTCCCAAATAACTAAAATTACAGCAAAATAGTAAAGGAGGGACAAATGAAATCTAAGTGAATTTCCAATACTGCAGACTGCCTTTAGAATGTTCATTGAAAAAAAAAATACAGTTGTTGATTTTGTGCTAACAGCTACATCTGCTGGCCCAGTTCCTTGTATGCATTTAATGTGTTGATTTTTTTTCTTTTTACATGACATATACCCAAAATCTAAATAACTTCTCAGTACATCAAATATCCCATCACAGTTCAACACCCAGCTGGTTACTGCAAACTAATAATTAAAAGTTTGTTTGTTATTCTGAGATGTGTGTTTTGCACCCATGCAGTATGATATTCTATTTATTTTCATCTTTAGATGAAGATGGACCAGGTCAGTAGGAAAGTGCACGAAGTGCAAGGGTAGGGCTTGAAAAACAAAACTCTGCTGTACTAATTTCTCTTCAATCAACTTTTCCTTGTTTGTCAGCCCATTTATCTTTTTTTTCAGCATATAACCAGGGTTAATAAAAATATTTTAAGAATGAAAATGCTGTGAAGTCAATGATGTAGGTCTAATATAGGAAAGTGCTTTTTATTTGAACTTTAGGGATCACCAGTTGCATTTTCTGTTTGCAGTGTCCTTTTAGGGCCATTAGAAAGATGGTCTGCCCCAGAGAGTGTTTTTGATTCTGCATTTTTGTTTCCCCATGCGGGTTATCTGTTCCCAAGGCTGTCCAATTGCCTGCCCTTGTGCCATTCGCGAATATCCACGACGAGACAGGAATGCCAAGGGATCCCTGCCATTTTCTGATGCGTTTCCTGTGATGCACTATGGTGCATCGCAGGAAAAAAAGAACGAGCAAGTTTCTGTTTCTCTCCGCACCGCTGGATGTCACTGCTACCCAGCCAAAATGCAGGTGAGCGGTGAACCCGAGGGGTTTTCTGCAGCAGATTTGCTTAACAGGTTCCAGGAACGGACCGCTGTAGAGCCCGATTCGGCTGGAAGCTGTGGGAAAAGACACCTATTGCTGCGACCTTTTCACTTGTGTGGACGTTTTCCTTTCAAGGATAAGAAACTTGGTGAAAGGATATAAGGTATTGAATGACAGTCTGTGGTATATAGATATTTCTAAGTGGGGGGAATAAATTATTAACAGTCTCACTGCAATACTTACAAAACTTTACCTGTTACGCTTTTGCGATACTAATTCCGATCCTGCGGGGTGTGCGTGGCTGCCTTTGTCGCACGGACTGCCCGGGGCCGATCGAGGGGACCGCAGCACAGAGGTGCAACAGCCGCCGGTAACAGCAGGGGGAGATGGGGAAACGCCGTGGGACGAAGGGCAAACTTAAATCACTGATTCAGCCTAATCGCCTCAAATTTTACTGGATATCTGACCAGTTCCATCCTAATTTATTATTCTTCTAATCAATGTCGAACATGTTATAAACGCTTTCCCTAAAATATTTCTGCTTTGTCTTTTCGATCCAGCTACTTATTTCTTTGTATTTAAAGTTGCTTAAGGTCTCTCAGTAGCTTCTGTGGGCTTTGTCTCCTTGCATACTCATCTCTCTTAACCTCATAATTATCAAAACCACGTGACAATTCCAACTGTAACTCTGATTTCCGGATGCCTCCCTTCATAAACAGACCTTTTTTTTACACTGAAAAATGGTGATTGGTGATAATGCTGAACACATACCGTGGTGAACAGCTCTGGTCGGGCCATTTTCCACCAGCTATTCCTCACAATGAGTTCATTAATTGCAGAAAATATTTTGCAGTAGTCAGAGGAGAACAGCATTGACAAACCATACATGAACATCCGCCTGCACATGTTCACTAAAAAATCAGATTTCCCATTTTCATTCTTGCAGGATTATTACACCTCTTACTGCTGAAGTGACTGTCTTTCAAAAGTGTTCCAATTTGCCCTAGCACTTAGTTAATGGTTTCTGTGATGGATGAGATTTTTACTCTAATTTTCTTGGCAACACAGTGAAGCACTGTGCAGAGATAATGTCAAAGGCAAATAAATGGGACACAGAGAGGCTGTTCGAACTAGCTTCATGCTAACAGTGAACACAGTCAATTCAACTGTGCTGTGAACTGCTAACACCAACCATTTTACAAATGGTATATTGCAAGAGAACCTTATTTTATCGACAACTGCCCTTCCTAATTCCACAGTCCTTACATCCTAGAGCTGCTGAATTTCCCTGAAATTTCCCATTTTCGCTGTTGAATCTTAGCAGTTACTATCGCACCATCTTCCTATCCCTTAGAGAATAAGCACACTAGAGCTTTCTGCCTTGCTTCTGGACTTTCTGAAGGTGTGACTCAGCGCTCTGTGAGATTACTTCAGTACTTCTGAGATGGAGAAAGGATCTCTTCTAGTTCTTCTTACCATCTGATAATCCAGTGGCCTTTCCTATCTGCCCTTCCCCTCTTAGATCCTGCCCAAAATTCAGGCAGTTCTTCTAGCATCTTCTGTCAGCTTTAACACTCAGTTCAGTTTTACCTTGGTTTCTAAGAAGTCTTGAGCAAGACTGGGGGAGGCTGGCAAATACTCCCCCTCCCTTTAAAAAAAACACAAAAAACCAAAAAACCCAAACCAAACCCCCCATTTATTTAAATAACTGCATGTAGGAAATGAGAAGGAATCTTGATAATGTGACCGGTGAGTGGGTGACACACTGGTGCGTATCTGCTTTCTCAGACATCAGAAGGGCGTGGGTGAGGGAAACTGTGCATTTACTATTAATTCTAGCAGGCTTTTGGTTGTCAGCTTTAATGAGTGGAGAATTAGCACAGAAGAGAAGTGCTACGCTCACACCATTTGATTGCTCAACAGTTCCTTTCACTTCAGTGGGATTGCTGCTGTCTTTGTGAGCGGGCTTGTTCCTGATCCAGGGGGAATAAGGAATTCCTCAAAGTCCACGGGCTGGAGCAGGTGAAGAAAGTGTAGACAACGTGAGGTAGCCTGTAAGAACACGTGTGGTGCTGCACTACCTCCGTTGGCCTTGCCTTCCTGCACACAAACGTATTTTCGTAGTTAGCAAGGCACTGAAGACATTAGTTTTGCTCTATATATGAGGAAGGGAATGAAGGTGACAGAAGTGTTTCCATGTGTCAAGAGAGATCACAAGGTACGGAAAGGGAACAGAAGGAGAGCGTGGAGGTTGGGAGCCAAGCCAGACGGCAGGGGAGCGTTTCCCACCCGCCAGGCGGTGGCTGCCTCAGGTGGGAGCTATCACTTGCTAACTACATGGGTTTAAAACAGCGCAGCCCTCCCTTCCCCTCCCTCCTCTCTTCTCAGCCTCTCTCCCAGGAGGTGTGAAAGCCCTAGGACGCCTGAAGACTCAAAATACTCTTTGGGGTAGTTTTATTTTATGTCTTTCCTTCGCCTTCCGGCTCTCCAGGTAGGCTCGACCGCGCCTTCAACATTGCTCAGCGTGTGCTGTCCCTGACATGCCGGCTCATGTTCCTGAAAGCCCTGAGGGGGTAAGAGGCACCGCTGAGGCCTGTGCAGCACTCCCTCAGCCGAGGTGAGGCGGGCTGGGCTGAGCCCCTTCCGCAGGGCCGGGGCGGGGGGCGCGGCCACCCCGGCCACGGAACGAATTCAGGATAACAAAGCCCTAGGCCTTGCCAAGGGGCCGCGCTCCCCCGGCTGCTGAGGCGCCCCAGGGCTGCGGGGGAGGGATCCTGAGGGGCGGCCTACCAGGGGGGGTCACAGCGGGCGAAGCCGGCGGGAGCTACAGGGTCCGGAGACAAGCTGGGCTTCCTGCACGCCCCCTTTGTGTGGAGCACGGCTGCGTGCGGTAGCGGGCGTGGCCGGGGCATTGCATTTCCGCGCTGCCTCGGCCCGGCGGGAGAGCGGCGGGGCGGCTCGGCACAAGGGCACGCCTGGCGCACCGGCCGAGCTGACGCGGGGAGGAGGGTCCGGGAGTGCCGCCGTGTCCATGGACTAGCCGAGGCAGCGGAGGGACTCCCGCTTACGCCGACCGCCGCCTCGCCCTCCGCCCAACTCGGCGAAACTTACCGAGCAGGCTGCTGCCCCGGTGAGTCCCTGCCCGCCCCGGCCCGGGCATCCGCTCCGCCGTCTGCCCCGGGGGTCGCGCCGTCCGGAGTGCCCCTTCCTCTCCCCGTCCTGAAGCACCGGCATTTCTACTCCCTCTGCCCGGAGCACGTCTGCTCCCTGCAGCATCCCCTGGGGGCTGGCGGCCACGGAGCCGGGTGGGGAGCAGCCCTCCGGCTGCCTAAGTTTCCCGGCAGCGCAGGGCTATGGCGAGCCCTGCCATTGTCCTTGTCCATTAAAGGAAGCCGGAGAGACCGGGTGAGGCTTCCTCTGGGGAGTTCACGCTAGCTTGTCTCGTTGAGGTGCCACGAGGGAGAAACATAAAAAAAAAAAATTAAATAAAAATAATAGAAAAAGGCCTTTCGGAGTGCTGCAGCCAGAGTTTGCCCGCTCCGTTCTCCGCCGTCGCCCCGGCTGCTGCCAGACCCTGCCCTGAGCCCAGGTTGTTTAGGGGGAACAACGGCACAGTGGGGGTAAGGATTGAGGGCCGTAACTTAATTTTTTAAGTATCTTAACTGTAATTGCCTGTAGGCTGTGGTAGTGAGCGACCTCTCTGACACCCTTTCCGCCTCCTGCCGAAAGAGGCCCGGCCGTGGAGCGCTGGGGTACCAGAGGTGATGCTCCGTGGTCAGTTCTGTTTTGGCTCTTGCTTTTGCCTTCCGTACTCTATGCAGACTTAGCGGTTTCATTTTGCGGCATTCTGAATTAAAAAAAAGGAATAAATAAACCCCAACTAAGAAACCTAACCTATGCTGTGAAAGAAACTACTTGCTTGTTTTTTCCTTTCTTTAGTAGGTCTTCCAAGGAGGTGGTGGTGGAGGCGGGAAGGATATTTTAAAATAACTGGCAGGACAAAATTCTTCCAGCACTGCTTTTTTATTTGGTTGGGTTTGTGCTTGTTTGTTACAGTGACAGAAGCCTTGTGACCTAGAACTCTGGATAAAATGGAAGGAAAGCAGTTCCTAGAGAATGGAAGCACAGGGTGTGTCTTGTTCATAAGTGCTCTCTGGTGAGATGATTCATCTCTTTTCTGGCTATCTTCAGCAGGGAGTAAGGCATCAGTACTGAGACACTTCATACTCACAATACATGTGTGAAACTCGAAATGCTTTGGTGTGGAAGGTTGAGGGGCCAGCACTATCTGCTTGACAGAAGAACTGCGTGCAGAGAGAACGGGTCAGGTGGGAATTCAGTTCTAGTCACTGGTGTGAAGTAGGAACGAGCTGTGGTGGAAACTACTTTGCAGGTTTTGGTTTGTGTGGGTTTCTTATTTTTAGAGGAATTCAGGACACTTGTGTTGGGGGAATGGTGTTCTATATCCTTTGGTTAATGATACTGGAAGAAAGTACTTTTAAGGTGAGATCTATATAATTTTTGTTCTGTTCTTGGAGGATGGAATGTAGTGTTGTTGCCTGTCCTTAGAAGATTGTCTTGTTCAAAACTGTAATGCCACTGAAACAGGAGTTTTTAGACTAGCTTCCCAGAAGTTTGGAAATGCATTTATATTGACAAAAACAATGTGCAAGTAAGTTACACGGTTGGCATTTTGGTTTGTTTATCTTGTTCCCAGATGGACTTGCTGAACGTGCAGTCTAGGTCTAAATCGCAGTCATGGAAAGCTGCTTTTCTGGTGGGTGTCTGCTCTGTGTGATTGTTTTTTGTGTGTTTTTTTTTTTTTTTTTTTGTGTAAGTTGATCCAGTTAGCTTCCTTTGTGTTGTAGCGTTATCTCCAGTCCCCAAATCAGAAGAAAACTCACTTAAGTCTTAATTGAGTCTTGTTCTTTTTTCTGGACACAGGCTTTGCCTGACATTTAATGCGTTGTAGAAAAGCTAATCTTACTGTTTCCTGTTTAGACCCTCTTTCCTGTCCTTCCGGCCTCCTTGTGGAGAGCAGGAGGGTGGCAGAAAAGAAGGGAAAAGTATGATTTTTGCTAGGAGCAGTGTCTTTGCAGAGCCTTCACATGGGTAACATACCTAACTGGACTGCAAGGGGGTGTGTTCTGGGCTACCTTTTACTAGCGTTAGGCTTTGTAATACTTAATGAAAGGACCATAAAAAGCCCTTGCTATGAGCCCTAAGATGTTATTTAATTGGGTTGCTTTGTTTGGTATTGAAGGCATAACATTTTGCTCTTGGATGTAGCAAGAAAATTGTTGACATGGTGTCTTATGAATTTGGTCATATCTGGATGATGAACAAGTTTAAGTTGTATGCTTGTTTCTAATGAATAACTGAGGAATATTGATCCATTGGATTGGTTTTTTTGAGGCTGACCTCTGATTTTCTTAGAGGGTATTTTTATTTAGTTTATGAAGCTTTAGTGGGTGGCTACTAGTGCACCATTACCTGTAAATGGGTGTTTGGAAAAAAAAGGAGGAATTTTTCTGCAGACAAACTGCTACAGTTAATTCTCATTGTCTATCAAGTTTCTCATAGTGGATTAGGTGTGGCACAGTTTGAGCACTGCTAAGTGTGAATAAATGAAACTCTTGTTTTAATCTCACTGTGTTAGTTCAGAATTCTCATTGGGATGTATGTGAGGGGAAGTGGAGTTCACAGAGCTATTGTCAAAACTGTTCCACAGATCCTCCCTTATGTAAGTTTTTGCTTTTACAAAAATTTTCACCTGGGTGGGTTATGGAAAAATCTGTGGATTTCAGACATGCTTTACTCGGGGGCTCTCTGTGCTATGTTGCTCTGCACCTTGGCTTCCTGTGTCAAAACTTCCTGGTTTTGGGTGGAACGGACTTTCATACTTTGTCACCTGTGCTGTGTTTCTAAGGCTAAGAGGGCTGCAGTTCACAAAATGCATGAATGTGCTGTGGTTCTCATGTTGCTTTAAGATGAAGTAGGTCAGATAAAGTAAATTAGACCCTCAAACAGTAAATGGTGCAGGCTCTTACTAAAGGGGAATTAAACAGGTTATTTCTAGATGGCTTCTGATTGTACATCCAGAGGATGGTCGTGTGTCTTCCCCGCTGGTATTGCCCAGTCCTAAAGTCTCTGGCTCTTCCAAAGCTGTGCTGTTGGTGGCTTGGGTGGAGGCACTGATGCTGCCCCTCAGCCCCTGGTGCAGTCCGGGCAGGAACAGGATCCTTCTCCTCGACCCTTTGGCTCATGCTCACGCAAAAGCATCTCGTAAAGGTTAAGCACAATGTCAGATATAATCAGACTAAAGCTTATCAAAGTTAGATGTGTGTGGGTTTTAAAAAGTAATAGTTTGGTTCCTCCTAAGAATACAGAGATCTGAATTTTGATTTAGCAATCTAAAAAGAAGGGGAGGGACTGAAATGTCTAGGCTCTGGTGACTTACTTTTAAATGCAGCCATAATTTAACTACTTAAATACAGCTGAATGTCATATTTGAAATTTTTTTGTGTTGTAAAACAACTTTATTCTGGATAAAATCTGCTTTCAGATGGTCAGTGAGCTGAAAAAATCATTGTTGGGCAATTTCTTCTATTTTAGGAATGTCACAGGTGAGGATAATAGCAAAGTGCAGGGGTTGAGGATCACCTGCAAAAGTGGTGATCCTTAAAAATTGGCTGTATAAGGGATTGTGATGTTTGCAGTTGAAACCACTGCCTTGAATGCTTTTGCTAACCTTTTTGACCAACCTGACATAAATCTTGGAATCAAAGCCCTCAGAGAGAAGTACCACTCTGCTTGATTATTCACATGTGAATTCTGTGAATCGCTTGTGCAGAAAACCTTTAGCAAATGAAAATAAAATATGCTGGCCACAGTAGGAACTATATCTAAACTCAGGGCTGTTAGCTGGATTTAAAAATAAGTTTATTTTCCTTTCTGGTTCAAAGTGTGCCTCAGCCCCTGTTTGGCAGGGGGGGACCAGCACTTGTTTTGCTTCAGTGTTTCCTGTCTTTCTTCAACTCTTTGGGAACAAAGTAACAGTGTTTTGTCCTTTTCATTGTAGCGCCCTTTACGGATGATGTGAGTGGAAGAATTTCTGTTCTTACCTAGGGTGACTGCTTACCTGTGTTTCATCTGAGAGCTCTTTCAGTGTCATTGTCTTCAGAAGGCTGTGCAAAAGCTGAAAATCTTAGGCCTGTCTTTGTCCTTAATCTGAACCTGAGTGGGAAAGACAAGGGTGTAATTAACACAGGACTCTGCTTCCCCTTGCTCTTTGTAGTAAGCATTGCTGAATGTTGTCGTGGTATTGTAAAAGAGCTTCTCTCTGTTTTATGCTCCCGGGCTAGAGAACAGGTATTTATACCAAACTGATAAAGGTCTTCCATGTGAAGACCTGTCCTGGAACCCCCTGATGTCGTTGGGGCTCTTTGGCACTAATTGGCTCAGGCACTTGATGAGCTCCTCTGTGCACACGAGCTTTTGGCTTTAGGAATTGTTTCATTTTGGCATTCTCATTCTGTTTCAGGCAGGTTGTTAGTGTAAAACCCCAAATATGTTCATGTGGCCCAATGGCCCTTTCCAGAAATCTCTTTTCCTCTTTTAATAGTTATTGTTTCCTGCCCAAAGACTAAATAATGGATACTTGAGTCTCTCTGGAAAGGAGTTTTCTCTAAATAATTGATGGACTTGAAGGTAACGAATTAGGGTGTTTGAGTTGCTGCACTTGCAGCTACAGGATGAAGCACAGTATTTGGCGGCAGCTGAATGCTATGAATTTTAATATGTTAAAAAACCTCATTTGTTCAGCTTGGCAAGTGGTGTACTCTTGCTTTGGGGCATAAAATGGGTGCTGAAATATGTTCACTGACATCTAGAAACTTCTAGAATAGAAAACAAAGGGAATAGCCTCAAGTAACTTGGATCTGAAGGAAGGTACCTGAGAGGTTGGACTTTGGTCTTTATGTGACAGCGGCCTTCCGACTGCCACGATATGGAGCTGATCCTTTTGATGCACATTGCTTTTCCCTCAACAGTTTGTTAATAGATGGTGCTCAGGGAAGTACTTCATGGGGTGAAATATGCCTGCAGTGGTATAGCTATATCTAATAAAAGGTAAAAACAGCAAAGCTTTCTACCCTGCCCTGAGCACTAAGTTACTTCAGTTTGACTGCATGGCAAGCCTGTGGAGCAGGAAGGTTCATCAAAAAAGTTGTCTGACTTGAAATTAATGGAAGGCAATTAGTGAGATGACTCTTGGA
The DNA here is from genome assembly GCA_013399875.1 of Gymnorhina tibicen. Taxonomy (NCBI): domain Eukaryota; kingdom Metazoa; phylum Chordata; class Aves; order Passeriformes; family Artamidae; genus Gymnorhina; species Gymnorhina tibicen. The sequence continues at coordinate 1,922,205 of VXAZ01001324.1, read as the reverse complement.
AGACAACAAGGTGGCTTTCCTTGCAAAGTGTCCAGCGTGCTGAGGTCGCAAAGGGTATTTTGACAAAGTGGTCATAGCAGTGGTCCTCTCCTGCAAAACAGGAGGGTGTTTGACTGAAAGAGCCTGTCCAGCTGGGGCAAGTGAGAAGGGAAGGTGTAGTTCATCCCTGTGTTGTTGTTTTTTCTTAGCTGTGGTGCTTGTGTAACCAGTCATACTGTACTGTCAGCCTGTTCAGATGGCAGTTTCCTGTATTACGTTTTTTCCATCAGGAGGTATGTTTTTTGTTTTACTAAAGGCACAGATTAGGAAGTGTTTGTGTCTAAGCTCTGCACCTTCTAATTCTGCTGGTGTGTTTGTAATTAGCTGTTGCAGAGACTGAGGTCTGCGTTGGAAAGACCACTGACTGTGTCCCTTCACAGTCTTTGTTGCCCTGATCTCTAAATGGCACAGTGTTGTTCTTGGCATCATCTTGAGAGGTGGAAAGCCTGTTTTTCCTCCTTCCCCAGAGGCGGATGCAGAGACTTTGGGCGAGACAGTCAAGGCTTTCTCACGACCTGCCAGAGCACTGGCTTTTGGGGGAAGGGCTGGAGCTGTTCAAGCATGGGCTTGTTCTGAAGCAGCACTGGTTTTTGTCTTTTTAATCTTTTCTCTGTGGTGTGGTAGCATGTACAGGGTGCTCTCCAAACCTACTTGCTATAACTCCTGAAGCATTAGCTTGTTCCAGTGTATTTGGGCTGAGACATTTATTCTGCTAAAGAGCTGACAGTGGCTAGGATTGTGGGCCATTGGTGAAGGCTGTTTTGTCACATCTTTAACATTTTCCAGTGCTGCCTTTAGAGGTTTGTCTTCTAGTTGGGTTTGCAAGTTTCATGAGTGCGTTTTTTTACCGGAAAGGAGGTAAAGAGATGAATTACATGGTGGTTGAGCTGTCTACGTGGCCTCAAAGAGCCATTTTCTCATGTGGTTTGTTAGCTGGTGATTGTCGTCCTTGGCAAGTAAAATAAGGCTGTCCCGGCTGTGTTTTGAATGCAGTTGCTGGAGGTAGAGGGCAGCAAAAGAAGGCTTCGAGAGCATTGTCCTCAAACCCTCCACACCTTTCCCCAAAACGTAGCATTCTCTGCTGCCTCATTTGAAATGAGTGTTCCTCTGGTGTTGAAAGCATAGGCCTTGTTAATTGGGGTCAGGGGGAGAAAAAAAAAAAAAAGAGGTTTTATGGATTGAACTCTACATCATGTTTCCATGACATGGAGTCAGCATTGTTTAAACAGAACAAGTGGTGAGTGTAACTAGTATTATACAGATATTGCAGTCATCTCTTAGCATGCTCATTACGGGAGATCAGATTTCAACCCTGGAATTTAAAATATTTTTTTAAACTAAGAAATACCTTGATCTGGTTTAAACTGTTAAATATCTATTTTATTATATGTAATATATATTTATATATATAAATTCATATATAGGAATATTCAGTGTGAAGGCTAAGAAATATGGTGTGGATGTAGGCAGACTGCACATTATATCCAAAGCAAGGAACACTTTTAAGAAAACAAACCACAAAACCCAAAGCAAATTATATGCTCATCTCTTCTTCATTGTGTATTGCTATAATCAGTCTCTTGGGTTTTTTTCTTATGAAAAGAGAAAATGAAGGTGTATTCTTTTTGACTGAAATGTAACTGGAGACTGAACAAGTGGCATTCCTGGAAGTGGAGGAAAGTCAAAATACATATAAAAGTTTAGGATGTTTTCTGAAGAAAGAGGGTATTAGTCAGCAAAGAAAGTTGGTGGCTTCCTGTCTTTTTTCCTCCAAGTTATGACTTATTTTTATGACATGAAGTGATACAGAAAATTGAGGCACCCATTTGTTGAAACCTTTTGGTGTGTATGGTGGTATGGGAGGGAGGAGACAAAGTGTATGGAATAGGTTCTGTTACTGTTGGATTACTAAATAGAAGTAAAATTATTCCCCAAACTGGAAGTTCTGGCTCCTCAGATAAGATATTTACTTTGTGAGGGTTCCAAAACCTTCTGTTGAAAGGGGAAAAAAAATCGAATTACATGCTTCTTTTAAATAAAGACTTTGAGTTTTGTCTTGCAACTGTTGATGTTACAGGGAATGGGTGTGTATCTGCTCTCATGAGAGGTAGTAGAAAGCAGCTGAGGAGTTTGGGTCAGCTAAGACAATTCTGGTTACTTGTTCTAACAGGTTTTGCACCCTGGGGTGAATAAATTCCTACTCAGAATGACTAACTTCCTTCTGTGTGTTTCCCAATGCCTGAACTTTCTGTGAAGTAAAAGGGGAAAGTATGACTGGTGGCTTGTTGTGTATAGTGAATAAGTTGCAGCACAGGCAAGGTCCTATTCAGATGAAACTGGTCAATAGTTTTATTAAAAAGAAAGTTTTTGTAGACATGAAAGATATTTCTAAACTTTTCTAAGATGTTCATGAGGCATCTTTTCAACTGTAGTGAAAAATATCTAGTGTTGTTTTCACTTACTCTGGTGTAATCCAACTGAGTTTTAACTCTGGAGGTTTATCTAGTAGTGCTTTTGAGGATAAGGTCAGTGAGGGTCCTACATCCTGGCCTCCTGCTGTTCTCTGCATTTCTTAAATATTAGTAGAGAGATGGATATCTTACAAAAGGATCCGTCTCTCTTCTACTGTTCGCCTCACGTTTGGAAAATTGCTGGCTTTTAGATGTTTATGTTCAAAATTTCCTTTTCTCTGTGCTTCCTGTGCTATCTCTTGGTTTAAGTCAGAATGTAGAGTATATGCTTTGTTTGCGGTCAGCTATTTGGAGCAGATTTTCCTTGAACTAGGTAAGAGATCCTTGCCTTTTAGTTGGTACCTTTGTCAAGCACCTCTGTACACTGAAGCAGAAACTACCTTTTTACCTTTTCTGTTCAGTTACTACTTCAGTGAACCTGAGGTCAGTGGGGCAGAACTAGCATAAATGTACTAAAATTCTATGGATAATTGAGTTGTGCCTCTTAGTGTCAATAACTAAAAATATTTGCAGTTTGAATTTATATTGTCAAGACTTCCATTGTACAGTGTCATTGGCTTGCATTCTGACTGGTTTGTATAAATGAAAATATGGAATCTCTGGAACTTCTTTTGTTTTGAGGATTTTTTTTTTTTTTTTGCTGAGTGGGAATAAATACTTTTACATATTGGAAGCAAGGCCAGCCAGCTGTGTCTTTTGTGGCTTCTGTATGAAGAACAGTGAAAAGTGAAATTGGTAGAACTGCTGTTGTCCTCTGTTACAGCTTTTGAGTTGCTGTGGGAGCAGTACTGAATTCTGCTTGCCTTTTTCAAGTCTTCCTTCAGTGTGGTTCTGTTATCTTAGGAGATCAAATGGAGCTGAAAATATTCCATGAATCATAGGTTGAATAGCTCCTTGAATTACAGTGGTGCAGTGTAGAGCCTTTATGCCAAAGGATTGGTGATGTTAGTCAAGTGTGGAGTTCAGAAGAGGCTCTTGATGACCATGTAGCTTATTCCTTAAAAGGTGGAGTGTCCACTTTGGGAATGCTACTGAGTTCAGAGCACTTACATTGTGTTTTGGATGTGGTTCATCCACATAAAAGTAGTGGCTTGGCCAAAAGCACAGCATAAGTTGAGTGTGAAGTTAAAGAGATCTGGAGTGGAGCTCTTTTGAATTACTACTTCCTTGTTTGAGGTTTGGAAACACTGGTGCATGTTTCTGACAAGTTTTCCTAAGTTTTACTTTGTGCTGTAGTAGCAGAACAAAGCCTGGTCACTGAAACATGAAACCCTTCATGATAGGTTGGGGATTTGTTCTTCTCTGAGGGATTGTTTTTTGATGCTCGCAGTGGAGCGACTAATGCTTGAAATACTCTTTGAGGACTTTAAGTCTTCAGCACTGTACAAAATAAGGGTCCCAAAAGATGATGTCTTAAGAGTTCTGTCTGGCTTTGGCCATGTTTTCCATTGAGTTCTGAGATTTGTTACTTGCCATTATTTTTCTGGTGAAACAGGGATAACCTATTAATGATATCTGTCTTTCATCATAGGTCTTTCAGGTTAAAAAAAATACTCTTTTGTTGATTAATCCTCAGGTTCCTTCTAAGAATGAGGACATATTTCTCTGCACATCTGAACTGCAGCAGAATTAAGTAAACTATACTTGTATTCCTTAAGAGAAGCTTGTCTGTTCTTTTTGAGGCCCTAGTATGAGTTCCTTGGAGACAAAATTGCAAAATCATGTGTGCTTGCTTGGAGTTCCTGACTCAGCAGGACTACTGTCTCTCTTTCCAACGCAGATCAGCCTGCAAGAGCATCAAATCCTGTCAGTTTTTCTTGGCTTTTTGTTGTACCAGCTCAGCCCCAGCACTTGAAGATTTGATGGCTAATGCCCAGATACTGTTCTGAACATTAGGACCCCTTTGGTGGTCAGTTTCTCTCTAGGATGCGGAAAGAACAGTCCATAGGTGCCTCTTAGTTGTTCCATTTTTAGAAGGTCCTAAGAATATCTCTGAATTATGCCTGGTCAGGGATAAGGCTGCCTATTACCTTCACAAAAACCCCTAATGATTTGAGCACCTTCAAAGAATGACAATAGTTTTTAATGGCACCATGTCTTGAATGAACTGATGCTTTTTGATATAGATTTGGTGCTGGAGTAATGGAATTGAGTCATATCAAAACAAGTCGTAGACCAAAATACGTCTCTTGCTGTATTTTAAAAATTCTTGCTCCTCAGCATATTCTTCTTTGTTAATTTGCTTCACCAGCTCCATATAGATGTGATGCTTTGTATTGATGAAGAGTGGTGGAGCAGCCAACAGCTTGGCAAATGAAAGTTTTTTTCTCTTGCTTCAGTTGTGCCGCTGTTCCCCCAGCTTCATCTGTTTTAGCGTGTTGGCTTCAGGTGTGGTGCTTGTATAGGCTGGCAGTAGAGGGGCACTGTGTTTCCATGAGCACATTCAAGCTACCACTGCTTTTTCTTTCCCATCCTTGTTCTCCTGCCACCTCCTGACTGCCCCCACTGGCATTTCTACATGCTCTAGGAAGGTAGATTGGAAGGCTTAAAACTGTTTACTTCTTGGTATGTGGTACAAGATTACAGAATTGATCTGAAGATTTGCTACGTGATTTGCTATGTGGCTGTTTGCTCCACTGAGTAGGTTGATTAATGCTTGTGGATTTTAGGAGGGGCAGGGAAGGGGATCAGGACTGTGTATGGTGGCAGTATTGGCTGAACTTGGAACTTCAGTGTGACTTAGGTCTGCTTTGTAAAGTGAATGCCTCTGGAGGATTAAAAGAATTTGTGGACCTAAATCTAGAAACTTATTTTGTTTCAGTTGTTCTGAACTTAACATCTTATCCATGAGAATTTCTCTGCATATCCACATTAGATTAGTTAATAGATCACATCATCTGCTTTATTAGAGCAAGGAATATACATTAGGAATACCACTGCTGTAGCATTTTGAAGAGTGGAATTGTGGGTGTTGAAAAGCTTTGGAAATGGCAGTAGCCTCTTGATGAATGACTACATTTTTCCCCTCACTAAAGCTGTAAACACCAAGACAAAATTATATTCTACCAAAGCAGCAGTGCTCTGTATTTAATTTTTAGAAATTCCTGTTGCTGTGAGTGGGTGATAACTGTCAGCTGACACGATGTGACTTGCTTTGTCTGAAACACAGTAGAGAACGTTATTAGTATGTGCTGCCCACATACTGCTTTAATCTTCCAAGTATTGCCTAACCATAGCTATGCGGCCTGTGCCGTGAACGAATTGAATTGCTGACATAGCAGATTTCAAGACTGGTAACAGATGCCTTCTGTGTTAGGAAACATGACTGCTTTTAGTATAAACATGGGGAAGGCGGCTGTGTAGCCTTGAGCGGACTGCTTCATTTGTTTGTAGTGTTAGGGGAAAAAGATCACATACCTGCACTTCAGATTTATTACGCCGCTCCCATACCAGCCATACAGTGTTCAGTGGTCTGTCAAGAACCACCAAAAGAATTCTGATGAGGGTAAGCACAGAGCAAGCCAAATCAGCTCTTAAGATAGGCAGGTGTTTTGGAAGCTAATATCTGTCAGAGGAGCTGTTTGCTGTTACAGGACAGCTTCTTGCTAGTACTGGTAATACACCCTGCCATCATCTCTGAGCATTAAGAAGTGTATATGTTGAAAGAAGTATTTTGCTTTTTCATTCTGTTAAAATACTGTAATTGGTATTGACTGGGGCATCTTAGCAGTTGTTTGAAGTGTGGAGAAATGCCTTGCAAGCTGGTAGTCAAAACAGCGAAGTAGGTGGGGAGTAGTGCTTATCAATAAGGATATTTTTAATGCTCTTATTCCTGTGAATAGTTTCCATGAAGCTGGGACTGAACAATTGGATGTAAGTCCAGTGCCAGGGAGGGTAACCAAACAAAAAGTCAGTCTTCAGATGATGTTTGTACTTTAGGTCCTGAAATGATGTGCTTGCCTTTTTGCCTCAGGTTATATTTTAGGCCTCTGTCTAGCAGAACCTCATTTTTATGAAATTTAACGATGTGCTAGCTAAATGCAACCTGCTGTCTTCTCTTTTGTAGATGTAGCAGCACCAAAGCAATGTTCCTTATGTACGTTTTGCAGTTGCTACTCCTATCTTTTACTAGGTTCCGAATTTTCACAGGGAGGGAGGCAAAACAGTGATGGAGGCCTCAGTGTGTTTGCATCTGGAGAATATATTTGCACTGGCAGCCAGTGTATTGCTGTAAAATGGGATTACACTCATGCAAATGGAGTCTTGGACTCTGTTCAGATTAGTGGGATTCTGCTCTTGTACCCTCTCCTTCCTCTTTTCTCCAGGCACATCAGACTTACTGCCTTGTACAAACGTGTGAGTATTGATTGTTGAAATATAAATTGCCATTTGGAGCTAGAAAGTGAAATTAAGTTGGGAAAACCAAACTTTGTTGCTTCTCTTATATTCTCTCAGTTGAGGGCTTAGATAAGCAGGAGAATGGTGCTTAAGCAAGAGTTCTTTGCTATGATTCATAACAGTTGTCAAGGTTCCTAAATTTTGTCTGTAACATTGGATGGGTTGAAAATGTCAGTAACTAAATTACAAAACTCATTTTATGTGGTATGACTGGGCCACATGTAGGAAGATCCTTTCCAGTCACTACCTTTGCTGCCATAAAGTACAATTTTGTTTGTTTTAACAAAAGTTTAGTGTTTTTTGCTATAAATGAACTGTGCGCATTAGAAATTATAAGGTGAAGGAAGAAAACTTGTTTTCAGTGTCTGGTTAAAATTATATGGAAATCAACATCTCAACTCTGGAAATACCAAGATCAAGTATTAATTCACATTCTAGTCTGTATTGGATAGGATTCTCAAAGCTGACTTCTATTTCTTCTTTGAGTGGGAGTGTTTTTTATACTCGGGGCAGATTCTTTTCTAGAAAAAATAACAAAACAAAACCAACCAACCAACCCCAAAAAACCTAGTTTACCTTCTCATAGCTGTGTTAGTGGTGCAGTTCAGTTGTCCATTCTGTGGTCTGGATTTCAGACTTTACCTGGGTAGGCTTGGTTTTTGCATACTGTCTGTGAATGACCAGGGTGGCACAGTACTTTTTCTTAGTTAGTAGGTGTTTGAAAATTCTGTATTCTTGTTTCCTTGCTTTTGCAAACCTTCCACTGACATTTACCTCAAGGAAGTGGAGGGTTGAAATGCTGTTTGTCTGTGTTAGGCAGCACTCAGCTGTCCAGAAAATGAGGGCTGTGTAAGTGCTCATTCCTGCTCTGAGTTTAACAGCTTCTTCTGTTTTTCTTACGCATGGCATTTCTGCAGAGGTGGTTTAGTTATGATACTCTGAACAGCTGCAGTTCTCTGAAATACTTGAGCAAGAGTTGCAGCTGAACCTTATCTCTCTAGTGTGTATAAGGAAGCAAACCAAACTCCACAGAGCAGATTGGTTTTAAATGGTGGGACTTCGGTTCTTGAGTATGAAACCTCTTACAGGAGATGATTTGGTAAAGGAACATGCAAGTATGGAAGAGGCTGGGTATAACTACTTACTGTAATTAGCAGTCTATAGACACTGAGAGATTCCAGGTAACCACTTTGGGCATCCTGCTAGCTGGATTGCTGGATGTACAATCCACAGGGTTTGTGGATAAGTCCAAGCAGCAATCTGCAGAAGTAAAACGGTGTTGAAAGAGCGAGAAGGCAGATGAATGTCAAGTTGCTGATGAAGATCTTCCTAGGCTAACTGTATAGTGAGTTTCCTTTGTGGGTGTGCCTGCCCTGTCACATTAGGGTGCATAAAGAGATAAGATTATTAAGCAACAAATACTGAAAGGAAGTGTAGGGTCAGTGGAAGTTTGAGCTGACTTTGAAAATACCTCTGGATGGCAAATGGTACAGATTACTGTACTCAAAAGAGCAAGAGAGATCTGGGAAAAAACCTTTATTGAAATCTTTACCCAATACCTGTCATTCTTTCTCTTCTGTGCAGACGCTGTGCTATAGAAGATGCACTATTACCGATATTCTAATGCAGAAGTCAGCTGTTGGTACAAGTACTTGCTCTTCAGCTACAACATTGTCTTTTGGGTGAGTACAAAATGTAGAGACTGAAATAGTTTAGGCATAGCTCAGTTTTATTAACTTCATTACTGTGTTGAAGAGAACAAGTTGAAATAGTTGCCTGAAAGCAGGATACTGATATATAGTATGCCGCAGTGTTTTGTAATTGAAGCAGCTTATCCCATATGAGAAATTAATTATTATTGAAAATGTGAGGACTCAGTATCCATATTATCCATGTTAAGTTACTTCCCTGTTAAAAGGATCCTCTTAGAATGTTTCCTTTCAGATTATCTTTGATCTTTGTTGGGTGGTGTAGCTGTAATTACACTATGCAGAAGAGAAGAAAGGAGCTGTCCCAGAGATGTGTCAACAGCTGGCAGTACATGTCTGTGGGCAGCTGAATTGCCTGATACAGTCTTGAAATACGTAGCTATGGACTAACCTGCCTATAATGTTTGTTTAGAATTGTGAATGTGAAAATGTACAACAACAGACATGTGGTTTTAGATGTCATGTGGTGGTGTATGATGGTCATGGTTAATGAAGCACCTGCCTTGGAAAAGAAGGCTCTTTAAAGGTTAGTGTGTAGTATTGCACTAGAAAGAGTTAAGTTGTCTGTGAGGGGAAGGTGAGGATGCAATTCAGAGAAACTCAGTCATTCCTTTTGGAACTTTCAGGTCAAATGTTAAGAGTTTGCACCTGAAGTCATAGGAACTGCAGTCATGGAAAGACATGAGTAGTCCTGGAAGAGTGCAGATACAGTGACTTGTCCAATGCTAGCAGTAAAGTTGCTGAAAACCACAGAAATTTTTGCTACTGTCACCACTTGTTTACTAGTGTGATGTTCTAACATGATGCTGTAGCATTAAGCCACAGAGGGGTTATCCTTGTGTGGATAACAGGGCAGAGAAGATGTGTAGAAACTTTTGTTCCATTTAGGGTTAATTTGCTACAATATTGCATAGTGCAAGTGTTTACTAGGGATGATATTTTCTGTGTTGCAATTGAAGATGCCTTCAATAGGTCAAAAATCGTGCTTACAAGCCACCAGCTCTGCAGTTCCTTTTCATTTGTACTGTACAATTCCCATGTGCCTGTAGTGCAGTGTGGTGCAGCGAGAAGTAATACTTGCCAGACTCTTCTGGTTTTCAGGGAAATCACTTCATAACTGTGTGGATGCTCTTCAGCAGTTTGTGGTGGGATATGTGAGAAATCGACAAGAGCTCTTGTTCATGAATATATTAGGATTCTTCTAGACTTCTGCTTTTTTTCTAGTGAGTGTCTCATGAAGTGGTGTCTATGACTCTTTCTGACAACCTTTTAAAAACTGAAATTTTTTGTCTTCACTGTAAGGTGAAGACTGTCAAGAATTTGCCTCTGCTTTTTCATGGGAATCAATTTTGTATCTTTTTTCTTCTCTGCAGTCATTACGTTTTTTCACTTTTTTTTACTGTATTCTCTTGAAATTAATGATGATCTAAAGATTTTTCTGTTCTTTAAAGAAAAACTTTAAAAGAGATACCAAAAAATTGAGGCGCATTCATAATACAACCTGTGTGTTTCAGCTGATCTGTTGGCTGGAGGAATTACCTTTCTGAACAGGTACTTGTAGTCTTGGTGGCTTCCTCAGCAAAGGGTCTGAGGCTTCTACTGACATTATCAGGCTGACCTAGTAAATGATGTGCAGCTACAGCTCTTTTGATAAGATTTTTGGCACCTTTAGCTGTAGAACAAGCTATGTAAATGTTGAAGGTAGACACCCCTATAGGCAACACATGAATCATTTAGCTGACATAAGGATTCAGGAGCCTGTGAAATCCTGCTGCCTGGGATGACTACAAATTCACCATTTGTGAAACAGAGTAAATTTTCTATGTGCCTTTAAAGAACTGAAGGACTACAAAACCAGAAGGGAAAATGTAACCATAATTCACAAGCAGCATGTAAGGAGGGAATGTTAGTCTTGATTCACTTTCCTTGGGTTGCAGGACAGGTGCTTGTGGGAACTTGTTTGTGAGCATTTGTTGGTGAGTGCGGCTGCTCTAGATGTGTATGAGGGATGGATTTAGATATACGTCAGAGAGCCTTTTGCTCATATAAGCTGTTAGAGCTCTCCTGTGTCTCATCTCAGGACAGTTTATGCACAAGCCAGGTAATACGAATGTAAATAGTTGCGTTTGTTCTTCTGCCGTACTTATTACTGGTAAATGTTAGCTTTCCCATTGTAGCTCCAAAGATAATATCAGTGACTGTATAAACTTTAAAGCATGTGGTGGTGTAGTAATTCACAGAATTTTTAAACTTTTCAGTGAGTGGTTACTGCAGTTTGTGTCATGCTTCAAGTACAGTTCACATAGATTGGGATGAAACAAAATATTGACGTCAAAGAGGGCAAATATGACTAATAATGGTGAGCTCAGTGTAATCAGCCTTTAGAAATCTGTAAATCTTCACTCTTTGGAAGTCTTCCCTTTTTTTCAGGTGAGTGACTTGGGAATAGAGTGTTCCAGCTTCTGGTTGTGCACTGCTGGCTTGTAATATTGCTTCCCTATTCTTTTAAGAAAGGGAATGGAGGCCATAGGAAGGCTCTGCCTTTCTAGGCATGATTTTGATGTGCAATTACTTTATTTCCATCTTGCTTTTTAAGCATGCTCACAAAACTTAGCCTCTCGAAGTACACTCTTGTTAATGAGTGGTGATAAGGCAGTACTGCAGCCATTAAGATAGCCCTGCAGAGAGCAAGATAAGAAGAAGGCTGGACCTTTTGGTGTTTGAAAGCATTTTGATTTTTCTTGTCAAATCACTTCATTTGTCATGGTGCAATTTAAAGACTGCAGTAAGGCCAAGTGGAGAGCTTGGTTTTGGCACCTTCCTGTTCTGAGTCATTCTGCAACTGAGTGAGCTCTTCTGTGAAAGCTCTGGTGCTTGCTGCTTTGCCTCCAGTTGAAAGGGTTTTTCTGGGGTAGTCTGAGCATTGCACCTCAGCTGGGACATGGCTATTTCAGTGAAGGATTGCATGTGTGCTCTGCCAAAGCCTTTTAGGTTGTATATGAGCTCATTGTCTCACATGAACTGAGAGGAGAGGATAAAATAGCTTTTAGCTACTGTCATCTGGATTTATCTTCTAAAGGTCTGTAGTTTTGTGTGTGACTCCTAAGGGTTATTGGAGACAAAACCAGAACTTGTCACTCATCCTATAGGAGATGTGACATTTTGCCCTGAACATGGTGATGAAGGCAAAAAATTCTCTTCAGTTCTGGAAAAGAATTCTGAGTTCATCTCTTTGAAAAACAAGAGAAGACCCAGGTTAGCATAAGATTTTTCTTGCCTTTTGCAGTGTATGTTGTTTATGCATTCAGAAGTTCAGGAACTTTTGAAACAGCAAGGCTGTGCCAGGAAGAGGAAAGAATGTACCACCAGGTGGTTTCCTGACTCTGAGAGGAAGAGTCTCTGAAGAGACAAGGATAGGAAGGAAGGGCTGCAGGCTGCTGATTGCTCCAGCGTGGGTGGAGCTGCAGTGTAAAATAGGATTATCCAGGGAGTGGGAAATGTATTCTCTGTAAGAGTATACAAAAACTGAGTGTAATTCCTATTGCTGCTGATCAGACCTAGGGGCAGACTGACCCATGATCATTGTTTGTGTGCAAGGGTTGCCTACATTTGAGAAACAAATTAGCCCTGTTTTTCTCAGTTGGTAGTGTGCTTCTGACAGCATAGTTGTAGGAATCATAGGAATTCAAGGTGTGATTGGGAATGGATAAATAAATAATGCTTAAAAGTGGTGTCTTGGGCACAGTGTCACTGAGTTGACATCAGTACTGTACATCTGAGCAGAGCCCACAGTTTGATACAATATGTTAAAAAAGTGGATCTCTCAGTTCTAAAGCAGGAAATAACCAAATGCTGGTAAATAGTCTTTTAGTTTCCTGTTCAAAGGGGCGCAACTGAGCTGCTTTGTGTATGTTTCCATCTAACCTTCCATGCAGTCTGTGGTTTAAATGACTCTCCAGCACAGCAGTGAATTGGGTACTCCAGTTTGTTCTTGTTTACATGTCTGGTGAAAAGTGAATTTGAAAGTGCTGTGCCTTTTTTGAAATAGCTGACTAGCCTTCTCTCACCTTGGGAACACTTTTGGTTGTCCTTGCTTCTTCTCAGCTGCCTGTTGTCCCATTCACTCAGCCATTTAGTTGAGTGAGCTGAAGAAGGTTAAAACTTGGCCTTCAGTTTAGGCAGGATCAGTTCCCTGGTCTGCTTCATAGCCATCACTTGGATGCCTCTGTGCAAGTGTGTTAGGGTATTTTCCTGGTGCTGATTCTCTGTAGAATTCTGGGCATGCTCAGTCACACTAACTTCTGAGCTAGTTTGATCAACATGGTGTGTTTTACAATAGTTTTCAGTGAGATACTTTCAAGTCTTTAAAGCAAAAGGATTTCATTTCATTTTTCATTTTGCTACTATTTTACTTCATTGTAAATTGGTTGTTTTGATAATTGCACCCGTCAATGTAGTGGCTGATGGCTTTGTTTTTTCTGCAAGTACATCATACTTTACTGGATTTTTGCTAAAGAAACTTAGTGTATCTGGTTTGGTTGCTTCTATTGAAAATTATGAATTGCTTGTCTTAGCTGAATTAAGTTTTAGATTTATCCACATTGATTTAATGAGTCTAAGTTTCTTTTTCTTCTGATAAGCTCTATTTTACTTGTAGATGGTTTGCATAGATGCTTAGGGAAATAATTTTGCAAAAATAGTATAGTTTCTTGAAACTGAACATCTTGTAAAAACATGAGAGCAAAGTTCGTGTTCAAGGGTGAGATTAATGCATGCTAGTGAAAAATCTACTTAATCAAAAATCCATTACAATTTAATTAAGAAGGTAATTGTAATGAAAGGCAGACAGTCTGAGGAGGTCACCCTATTTACAAATTCAATAGCACAGTGTTAGCATTCTAGTACCCTTAATTTGTATACAGAGAGTGGAATATGTCTTCCCAATTTTTTTTTTCTACCCTGTTTTCTGTAGAAAAAGTTTCCAAAGATCCAGCTGTCTGTGTAATTTACCTTGATTACTGCAAATTATACCAGCTGTCTTCATCTGTCTCCCAGCATTCCTGGAGCATCTGGAATGAAAAGGATGAAGGATGCATCAATTACATGCACTGTGCAACTTAATGACAAACAAGTTTGATTTCTGACTCTTTCCCCCTCTTTTTTTCATCTGAAGATCACTGGGTTAACATCTAGGGTTAATCTGGGTCAATATTCTGTTTGTATTGATGTGGTTTTTAATAGTATTTTTCAAGTTATGTTTTGATCCAAATGATCACTTTAGATGTTCTTAGCCAATTCAGAGTCCAAGGTGAGGAGTCGTTGTGCTGTTACTTATTAAGCAACATCTGGAAGTTTATTTAGCTCTGTTTTGTCCAGTTGTAACTCCATGTATTGGTGCCAGTTTTGGTTGCTTAATCTGTGTTTAAGCCCCAGAATATGGCATATGATAATTCCTGCCTGGACAGACATGTTTAACATGAGTAGTTTTTACAGAATAACAGGAATGATGCTTGCAGCCCTTTTTGGCTTTGCTTTCCCCCACTCTCCCCAGCAGAGTAAACCCAGAACAGCTTTACTTGCCCTGAGTGATCTTAGCCATGAGCCCAGCAGTATTTAAAACCTACACATCTGTTTTCTTGTGTGACTGTAAGAGGGTTCCATTTTTGCTTCTTGTCTGTGCTGTAGGGAATTGCCTACAGCCCGTTTAGTCCATGGGAGGTGCTGCATTTCCTAGAGAAGAGGATTCCTTTTTCAAACTGTTTTTTCAGTTTTGGGATTTTACTCTTCAATGTGTGTAAGGCTTGGCACTGGGGAGGCAACCTCAGTCCTTTCTACAGAGTAATCAAATCATTTAGGCTGGAAAAGACCACTAAGATCAAATTCAGCCATTGCCAAAACTGCCAAGTAGTCCATGTCCCTAAGTGCCATGTCTGTGCATCCTTTAAATGTGTAGGAATGGTGACTAAGCCACTTGCTCCAGTGCTTGATAACCCTTTCAGCGAACAAGTATTTCCTAATATCCAATTTAAACTTCTCTCAGTGCAACTTGAGGCCATTTCCTCTTGTGCTGTTGCTTATGTGGGAGAAGAAACTGATACCCACCTCACTACAACCTCCTTTCAGGTAGCTGTAGGGAGCCATGAGGCCATAGCAGGGTTGAATGCCTTTTAAGTAATGAGGAAGAGCTGCCCTAGGATTATAGAGAGGTTATTTTAGTTTGATTATTGAAATTGGGTGTTAAAAACAAGCTGCCTAAGCATTGAAGAAAGGGAATAAAATACTAGAACAAGGAACTCTTGCTTCATTTGGATGAATATAATTCAAAAGTGTTTGTTATGCAAACATGTGACTTAGTGGAGGGTTTGTTGCTGGTTAGATTTGGTGCTTATGGAAAGTGAGCAAATGGACCATTAATCTAGCTTGATTCAGATGGGCTTAAACAAGGTGAGGATTCAGGAGACAAACTGTATCTAATCACAGAAGAGGCTAATATAGTGAGCCTTGACACTGAGAAGTTACAAGGAGTCAAGCATGGCTACTGTCATAGACATAATATTGGTATTATTCAATGACTAAACAGGGAATAACCTCAATGCATTAAATATTCTGGCATCTTCATTGGTGTGCTGGCAGACATTTTTATAGCAAGTCACTGGGACAAGGATAACTCCCACTTGCAGGCTGCTGTGTGGGATTGTCAGTTAAGTACCATGTGCTTCTTGAGTAATCATGAAGAATCAAATTGTAATACTTTTGAGAAAGTAGTTTATAAAATGCATAAATGCTGTGGAATAAATGCCCTTCAAATCATTTTTGTGAGAGATTGACTCATGGGGAGGAATGTCCCATTACTATAGTCTCAAATTACAGTGTTTGTTTTACTTGAGCAGTAGTGCTGCAGGCTAATTTTTTTGAGAATGTGGTTGATTAGTACATCTAATTCAATTTTTCTTTTTTTTTTTTTTTTTAAAGTTT